>JAMXBB010000005.1:73020078-73403259 GCA_024138015.1 Lumnitzera littorea | reverse complement strand
TCTAAAATGGATATATACATATATCCATTTTAGATTAAATCCTAATGTTTTCGTAATTATTACGAAAACTAAATTTAGACCTTTTGTGTAATTAGGACCTTCCAAAAACGGCTGACAATTCAAGTCAGAAATAACGAACGTCTGAACAAGTAAGTTGGGATGGTAGCTTCGCCGCTGTTTGGGTACTATTTAAAAGTATCCGGAGACTCAAGAGTACTTCTGGTTGTGTTTGTAGTTAGATGATTATGCACATGCTTTGTGTGTGAATGATACTCTGTTGTGACAGGAGTTCAACTCTTTGGTGTGCTGTTCTGCATATTTGCATGGATTCTGTATTGTGTGAACTTATTGGTCACCCCTGATTATCACTAATGATTATTCGACTAAATGTAATTGGTCATGCATAATCACCCGTTAGGGGAAACGATTAAGAGTGTTAAGCCAAACACCGACTTCCTTCGATGAGGATAGCTGAAATGGTCCTTTCCCCATCCTTAGTCGAACTAAGTGATAGGCGAGGAGGTCGCGGCAAGGTTGGGAGCCGTGGTTCGAAGGCGGTCTTGGGAGGGGGGTGTTCTCCATTGCACAAGCCCGGGTTTGGTTTAACTTGAGTCGCGATGAAACTCCTCAATCCGGGTTGGAGCGGATGAAATTTCTCTAACCTCACAGTGGACCGGTTAGCACTGTGCGATGTTTTCATTTGAGTGATTGCATTGCATTTCATCATAATTATTAACCTTATTTGTGATTGCATAGTACTCTTCTGACTCCGCCCCATTTACTGAGCTAGTTGTGCTCACACCCCTACAGACTCTTTTGCAGGTGCTGAGTGAAGGTAAAAGATGTTCCGGTACCACCGTTCTCAGGTTAATGTGCTGCTGTGTGGGAAAGTGAGGAACGAGGAATTTAACTGAACCTGAGCTTTTGCTTTGTCTTTAAGTTTTGAAGAAAACTAAATGGGAATTCCCTGGGAGCCCACTAGTTTTCTAACTTATTGTATATAAATCGTATAACCTGTGGTTTTTAAAAGACTCTGATTGTAATCTTTACCCTTGGACGTGAAATGTTGTATAATTACTGTTGTAGTACTAAACTACAGATTGTATAGAACAAGTATTTTGTAAAAGCTCTACTACAGGTTTGGATATTAACAGATGTCAGAACAGACGTTTCAAGCTGGTTGAATTGTGCGCCTTGTGTAAACTGTGTCTACGATAGTAGCTGTGAGGTCAGCTTCTATCTTAGATTAGTTTACACGGCGGGACTGTTATGACTCTTCTTGTTCGGGGCGTGACAACATCCAGTAGTTCATCAACCCATTTCGCCTTAACTTGATTAACTTTCCTCCTCAAGTTGTGTAAGATGATTTTGTTGACAACTTCAACTTGGCCATTCGTCTGAAGGTATACTACAAACGTATAATTCAAACGAATTCCATATTTCTTACAAAATGGTTGAAACTTATTATCAAACTATGGGCTATTGTTCATGATTATCATAACAGGAACTCTAAATCTCAATATTATGGAGTTAAAAACAAATGCCTCTACCTTCTGCTCGAGGATCCTCGCAACTACCTCAGCCTCTACCTACTTTGTAAAATAATCCACAGCAGCAGTGACAAATTGTCACTAGGCTATAGACTTTGGGAAGAGTCCGAGAATATCTAACCCCCACTAGGCAAAGGGCTAAGGACTAAATAGGCAACAAAGTTCAGTTGAAGGTGCATGACTCAACTTCTCATGCTTTTAGCACTATGGACAATGCCGAATAGCTATCCTTGCATCTTCTTTCATGGTTGACCAATAATAGCCGAGTTACAATGCACAAACATATAATGTTTGTGCTTTCACGTGGTTACTACATACACCATCGTATAATTCAGATAACACCTACTAGGCATCTCTCAAAGGAAGGCATCAGAGATAGGGTTGTGATATGCCTCATTTGTATAGCTAACCATCTATCAACATGTAATTTGTAGCTTAATAAACCAATACCCATGCTTCTTTCTTGTCATAAGGGAAGGTACCTTCTCTCAAATAATCTACAAAAGGATCCATGCAAGACTCCTCTCTTTCGTAAGGAGCCAATTTGCAACTTTGCGAAATAGTGGATAAACTTTTTTATGGGAGAAATTCAAGAAAAAGTTTGTCACTCATCAAGGAATACCATACAGGCTAACTTAAACAACTTATCAACAGCAATATTCTTACTTCTCAAAACCTTATGAATTGAGAAAGATTGAAAGTCTTCTACAAGTGTCCGTACCACCAATAGGCATTTGCTCATTTCTTTTTCCCTTGCCGCATAACTTCCTGTGACCTAATTCATCATTAGTTATGAGTCAGAGAATGCTTTGAGTTTCTTAACACCAATTTAAGTCTGGTAATCAAAGCTTCATATTCCACTTCATTATTGCTAGCTAAGAATCCAAACTTTAAAGCATAATTAACTTTAACGTTATGGGGGTCTTGAAGAGCAATGCCCACATCACTTCCTTCTTATATGGAAAAACCATCTACATAAAATTACCATACAAGTTTCTTAGCAACCTCCACACTATCATCCTCACTAGTGAATTTGAACAAAAAATCTGCCAACACTTGAGCTTTTAATGCCATTCTAGGTTTGTACTATACACCATAGGCACCTAGCTCTATGGCATATTTCATCATCCTCTTGGAGGAGTCTGGCCATTGCAATGCCTACCACAATGGCTAATTAGTGAAGACTACGATTTCGTAAGCCTCAAAATACGGTTTTAATTTCCTTTCCAAGAGAACTACAGCTAAGATAAGCTTCTCAATTTTTGTATACCAATGCTCTTGCCCTTGCAAGACATGACTCATATAATAAACAAGTTGATGTTCCTTGCTATCAATTCGGACCAACATAGAAGAAAGAGTTTAACAACGAATCAATAAGTACAAATATAAATTCTCTCTAGAGATGGGTGTCGAGAGTATTAAGGATGATGCAAGAAATTCTTTAAAATCATTGAAAGCCCTTTCACAATCATCAAACCATTTGAATGCTTTTGTATTTTTTAAGATTTTAAAGAATTCTATGTACTTATCCACACTTCATGACACAAACCGATTAAAGGCGACTATTCGCCCGGTGAGTTCCTATACTTCCTTGACCGTACAAGGAGATTTCATGTTTATTACCACCTCAATCTTTCTTACGTTAGTTTCAATGTTGCACTGAGTAACCATGTATCCTAAAAACTTTCCCAAAGTTATGCCAAAGGCACACTTTTGTGGATTAAGCTTCATGTTATATCTCCTGACAGTAGCAAACGTCTCCTTAAGATCAGCGAGATGCTGATCTTCTATCACACTTTTCACAATCATGTCGTGGACATATACTTCAATGTTTTGGTGAATCTGGGGTTTGAACATCTTAGTAAAAAATCTCTAGTATGTTGCACCAATGTTTTTCAGCCCAAAGGGCATTACCGTATAACAATACGTTTCAAAATTAGTAACAAATAACGATGAACTTTGTCCTCATTATCCATCTTAATTTGGTTGTAATTAGAGAAAGCATCCAAGAAAGAAAGTAACACATGTCCAACGGTTAAATCTACCAACTAATTGATTTTTAGTAGTGGAAAACAATCCTTAAGATAAGCTTTGTTGAGATCTATGAAGTCTATGCGCATGCACCACTTACTGTTAGACTTCTGGACTAGCACACAATTGACTAGCCAAGTCAAATAAGCCTCTTCCCAAATAAATCTTACCTTCAATAACTTCTAGACTTCTTTTTCTATGGCTGTTTGTCTCTCAAAGGCAAAATGCCTTCTCTTTAGTTGGATCACCTTCATGCCTAAATCAATCTATAGCTTGTATACCATAACTTCTCTAAGGATATCCAGCATGTCCAAAGGGACCATGCAAATACATCAGCATTGACCTACAAGAAGTTGATCAAACGTTGACAAATGTCTACCAACAATGGTTTCCTTATCTTTGTTGTTTTCCTAGGGTTATTTCTTAAGGGACCATGCAAATACATCAGCATTGACCTGCAAGAAGTTGATCAAACGTTGAAAAATGTCTACCGACAATGGTTTCCTTATCTTTGTTGTTTTCCTAGGGTTATTTCTTAAAGAGATTTCCTCTGTATCATTCTCAGCGTTTTCTATGCCGACTGACTTTCCATCCAAACAAGTTTCTACTTGAAAAATTTCCTCTTGTCTTAAGGCCCTTTTTTATAAAGACCTTGTCAACTATTGATCCCCTTTACACATGCCGACTCCCTTGGGAGTAGAGAATTTGTCTTTAAGATGAGTAGTGGAAGAGACGATGCTGAATAGATGTTGACACAGCTGTCCCATGATCATGTTGTATAGGGACCAACATTTAACGATGAGGAAGTCCACTTTATCTTCTACAACATTCGTGTCATCTCCAATCTGGATTAGTAAAGAGATCACTCCAGTTACCCAAGTAAGTTAATTGTTGAAGGCATACAAATCATATTTGTAAGATCTTAGCTGTGCTTTGATCTTTGGTCTCATCTGGTCAAAAGCATGCTGGAAAATGATGTTTACTGAACTTCATTGTTTACAAGAATTTTCTTGACCTCGAAGTTGGTAATTCTTGCATTGATAACAAATGCATCATCAGGTGGCCTCTGGATACCCTCAAAGTCCTCCTCTATGAAAGAGATTGTATTGTTGATCTTGACCTTCTTACCTTGGATGTTGCAAACATAATTTTTAATGTTAGTCAGACTCGAAGAGCTTGATTGGCCTATAGCAGGTCCATCGATAATAGTATTGATAACTCCATTAGGTGCTCTGCTAGAACTCCCATCGCTTGCATCTCTCTTGGAAACAGCTAGTCGAGTGTCATTTTCCTATTCCTTACGTCTCTTCTAAGGTGGTCTCTCAATATTCTCAACATCGTACATTAAGAACTTGCATAAATGCCTATGTTGAATTGCATCCTCGATTGCATTCTTGAGTTAGATACATTCATCCATGTTATGACCTTTATCGTGATGGAAATCGTAGTACTTATTGAAATTTATCCTTAAGAGATTTCCTTTCATTCTTTCTGACCACTGTAAAACGCCTCTCTATCCACGTACCTCCATTAATATGTCTAAAATTGGACAATTGACAGGTGTGTGGGACGAATATATTGGAATCCTTAGTCTCTTTCTCTTAACATTCGAACTTTGATCATCATCTATCCCAAGTCTATCTTTTGCACTTCTCCTCTTGTCATTTTTCTTATCTCCTCTATTCTAATTAGCTTCTCATCGAACCTTTATGTTTTCTTCTTATTGAATGTATGAGGTAGCCTTGGCCTTGAACTCAGCGAAAGTTCCTAGCTTATTCTTTATGAGAGACTTGAAAAAGTCTCTATAGGGCTTAACTTCATCAATTACAGCGTTGAGGGCCACACTCATGTCCAATTCTAGGATTTGGACCATCTCAACTATAAACCTGGCCAAGTAATCTCTAATTGATTTATATGATCTTTCTTTGATTGTGTTAAGGATTGAAGAATCTTTAAAGGAAGCTTACTTTCAAGGAAGTGCTGAAGAAACACTTTTGCTAGTTCTTCAAAACAAGAAATGGTGTTTAGTTTCAAATGTTTGAACCATGTACTAGCTACATTCCTCAAGGTGCGGTAATACTCCAAATGATCTTCAAGATCTTTTGTCCCGTCATAAGTTTTAAATAGCGACAGCTTAATGTGCCATGGTATCACTTCCACTAAAATCTCGAGAATAAAAGGGCTCTTTTTAATTTGGAACTACTTACTCATTGCAACAGGGGTGCCAACATATGAGGGCCCAACATGATGCTCCTACAATAGTTGCTTAACCTTATTAGTTTTCTTAAGGGCGAAAACCGAAGGTCCCATAGTAACCTCGGCTTGCTTTTTTGGAAATTCAGGTGAATAGATTGAATCATCACTATTTTCGGCGTCATTACCATCGTGTTACTTGTTTTGAGTTGGGTAGACACTATTATGAAAGAGATTAAGGATCTCTTCATGTTTTTTGTTTAGTTCTTAGTTTTTTTTTTTTTTTTTGCTAAGTTAAGGCAAAGTTGCTCTAACTTAGCCAAACGTTGCTTGTCAACATGCCTACTTCCCCCTTAGAGGTGTTAGGAGTAAGTACTAGCACCTACACTCTTAGTTATTCTAGTATTCACCATGTGGGTGTGATTGAGAAAAAACAGACAGCGCCAAATATTGTTGGTGGATTTTGGTATTTGGAATTATCTTGCAAAGAAAGAAAAAACTCTTGATACAGAGGCCAATCCGGTATGGAAACTCTGATACCTAAGTTAGTAAATGTGAATGGGGAAAGTTAAGAGTAGCAAAGAGTTATCAAATATCTCTTACAGTGTTTCTTTCCCATACTTATAGGGAAATATCATGTTTGAAGAGACAATTATCAGAATGATTAGCAAGACACATGGAGACCTCTCAATCAAACACATTCTGGAAATGTAGGGAGAGGAGATAGTTATGTAATATAACTATATCAGGTGATAACTATTCGCATCACTTTACTCAATTTAAATTAGATGCTGATCTATGTTACTCGGCATCAGTTAAGAATCGAGTTACTCATCATTTTGATGTTACTCAACTTGGCTAGGAATAGAGTCTCTTGTCATGAAGGCAGTTGAGTAACCAAGTGATGGAAATTCGACTATCAATAGTTAGATTCAAATATCTAAAAAAGATAAAGCCAAGACAACATTCATCACAACTTGGAGCATATTTTGCTATAAAATAATGCCTTTTCGACTCAAAAACGCTGAGGCAACTTACCAAAGAGCCATGGTTGCAATCTTTCATAACATAATGCATAAAGAAGTTGAGGTATATGTTGATGATATGATCACAAAGTCTAAGGAGGGAGAAAATCATGCAGATAATCTAAAGACATTATTGAATAGGTTAAGAAAATTCCAATTGAAGCTCAACCCAAAAAAATATACCTTTAGAGTAACTTCAAGGAAATTATTAGGTTTCATAATTAGCCAAAGGGGCATCAAAGTGGACCCTACTAAAGTCAAAGAAATAGTCGACTTGTCCCCTCCATGCACAATTAAAGAAATTAGAGGCTTGTTGGGCTACTTAAACTACATAGCTCAATTCATATCTCAACTTACAAATAAATGCCATCCCTTCTTTAAGCTATTGAAAAACAACGCTAAGATAAAATGGGATGAAGAATCCAAGCAAGCCTTCACAATGATAAAGGAGTACCTCATGAAACCTCCAATTTGGTAGCTCCTAAACTTAGGCAACCTTTATTTCTATACCAGACAATATTACTACAATCCATGGGGTATATGCTCGATCAAAAGGATGAGGAAGAAAAAGAGCAAGCCATATACTACCTAAGTAAGAAGTTTACTGAAGGGGAATAGAAGTATTTAGAAATTGAAAGAACATGCTGTGCTTTAGTCTAGGTAATGTATCAACTCGGATAATACATACTCTATTACCAAGTTAAGTTGCTGACTCAGCACAATCCCCTAAAGTACTTGGCAAATAAACCAGCTCTAATTAGTAGAATCTCAAAGTGGCAAATGTTACTATCAGAGTTCGACATTACTTAAGTAAACTGAAATTCAATCAAGAAGTAAGCTCTAGTAGATCAATTAGCAAAAAATCCCTATGGTGACACTCCCCAAGAGGTATAAGTCAAATTCGTCGATAAAGATATCTTAGTAGCTGAAGGAAGTTCTGATGAAGAAAAAGACAATAGACCCTTGAAATGGAAGATGTTCTTCGATGGAGCTGCTAACATGTTCAAGTGTAGAATTAGGGCAATACTGATATCCCTTGAAGGTATGCGATACCCTGTAGCTGTAAGGTTCATTTTCCCATACACTAATAATATCGCTAAATATGAAGCATGCATCATAAGACTCAAAATGGCCCTAGATAAAGATATGTAAGAATTAGAATTGTATGGGGATTCTTCACTCATTATCAGCTAAGCTAGGGGGGAATACAAGATGAAAGATCCTAAACTAGTACCTTATCACCGACACTTGACTAAATTGATGAAGAAATTCAAAGAAATCACTTTCTATCATGTATCAAGAACTCAAAATCAATTTGCCAATGCATTAGTCACTTTGGCATCTATGATCTAAATATCTGGTAGAGTCAAGATTCAGCCCCTCACCATTGAAATTGAAGAAAAGCCTGCCTTCTATCTAGCAATTAAAGGTATAAATGGCAAAAAGTCATAGTACCATGACATTAAAATGCTCCTACAATAAGGTACATACCCTAAAGAGGCTGAGAAAAAGGATAGAAGGACAATTAGGAGATTATCTACCCAATTCTTAGTAAGTGAGTCCACTTTATACTGACGATCTTTTGACGGTATACTCTTAAGGTATGTAGACGACAAAGAGGCCAAGATTTTGATAAAAGAAGTATACGAAGGAGTATGTAGCCCTCACATGAACGATTATGTGCTAGCTAAGAAAATTATGAGTTTAAGGTATTACTGGTCAACAATAGAAGGCAATTGCATCAAACATGTCAGGCACTATCACTTATGCAAAGTTTATGCAAATAAGATAAATGCTCTGCCTTAAGAATTACACACACTCTTTATGCCATGGCCTTTTTCAATGTGGGGAAGAGACATTATTGGCCCAATTACTCCAAAAGCATCCAATGGGCATCGATTTATATTAGTCATCATCAACTACTTCAGTAAGTAGGTTACGGCCTCATCTTATTCAAGCGTTACTAAAGGAATGGTAATCAAGTTCATCAAAAGAGATATCTTGGCTCAATATGGGGCTCCAGAAACAATCATCACTGACAATGGCACTAATCTCAATAGTAAGCTTATGTTAGAGTTGTACTGACAGTTCAAGATCATTCATAGAAACTCTACACCTTGTTAACCCCAAATGAATGGAGCCATTGAAGCAACCAATAAAAACTTCAAAAGAATCATCGAAAAAATGGTTGTTACATATAAGGACTAGCATGAGATGTTGCCATTTGCACTTATGGCCTATCTAACTTGCATCAAAACATCAATTGGGGCAACACCTTACTCTTGATTTATGGCACTAAAGCGGTGTTCCCAATAGAGATGGAGCTTCCATCTCTCAAAGTACTATCAGAAACCCAATTGGACAAAGCCAATTAAGTAAAGAAACGCATCGAGCAACTAAATCTAATTGATGAGAGAAGATTGATAGCCCTATGTCATAATCAGTATAACCAATAAAGAATGGCTTAAGCTTTCAACAAAAGATTACAATCTCGAAACTTCAAAGAGGGTAATATGGTGTTTAGAAAGGCTTTCCCCGATGCACAAAACTTAGAAGGAAAATTTGCTCCTAATTATGAAGACCCTTATGTCATAAAGCAAGTATTACCAAAGGAGACTTTAATTTTGTCTTAGATAGATGGTCTAGAATTGAGAGACCCTATAAATGCTAACGTTGTAAAGTTATACTATCCATGAAAAGTCAATGGAAATTTTTACTCAAAACATGAAAATGCTAGTCATCTTGAATATTATTGTGGTCTAATTTTCATTCTCTACAAGCAAAGTTGGTATCCTTGGCAATTGTCAACATTGGAATCATCGCCATCCCTTCTTCATGCTTTATCAAAAGGTCTAGCTCCCTTATCCCATTTAATTGAACCCATACACCAAAAACACAAGAGAAGTTGAAAAGTGAGATATAGAACACAAGGAATTAACAAAACTCTTTAAAATACTCTATTACGAATAGATCCTCGGGAGTTTTATTGACTATATTTTTTTTCAGGGAAAGGCAAAAACCAAACAAGCAATCACCTCACGGTAGATATTTACTAATCAGAGATGAGATAAATAAATTGAAGAGCAAGTAGAAGGCATTCTATATCAGGCTGATTTCAGTGACCTCTTAAAAAAAAAAGGCTAAGGAGTTTTAGGTTTAAAGTCATTTCAAAAGACGAGTCAGTTGGTTTTGATAAGACTTTTTTAGTAGTTTAGGTGTTATTAGCAAGACTAGGTAAGTACTTCTATACAATGTTAGCACATTGGTTTTTCATCATTGCATTTAGACTACATTTCCTTAGATAATAACCAGTATTTGCGATTCTTTCTCCTGATAACCTTTTAGGTAACGCTTTTTAGGGTGTTTACCCTTTGTGCCATCTTTCAGGCCTTAACCAGTTCATAGAGCACTATCCTGCCTTTGATCCATTCATCTATTTCTCCTTAGTTCCCAAAGCACTATCCCATTAGTTCACCACTCTTTTTAGGGTTCTAGTTAGCTTATAGAATACTATCCCGATTTACCATTTTCTCTTAGGGATCAACAAGCCATATGGCACTCCTCCTTTCTCTCTTTAAGCTTGTAGCAAGCCCATAGGGCGCTTTTCTTCACCAAGTCCTTAGCAAGCCATCAAAGCACTTCTTTTCACCAATTTCTCTCAAGTGAGCCCATAAGGTGCTTCACTTCATCAATTGCTTTTAGCAAGCCATAGAGGCACTCCCCTTCATCAATTTCCCTTAAAGTTTTAGTGAGCCCATAGGGCACTTCTTTAATATCCATTTAGGTTTGCTACTCCCCTAAAGACGCTCTTGCCTAAGTTAGTGAGCTCAGAAGAGCACAACTAGCTTTTCTAAATCTATCCCAATTTAGGGTTACTAATTCCTTAGAGATGCTTCCTGATAACTTTGATTTTAAATATATTTCATATGGTGATTTTATAGTATTTCCCTTACATCTTTGGTTTTCTTTAAAGAACTTGATACTTAATTGAGTAAAATTTTGATTTCAAGGTTTGAATGCGTTCTTGGATTGAAAACGAAGAAAAGGAATCAAGTTTTACTCAATTTGGAGTTCAAATGAATGAGTTATGAAGTTTTGAAGTTACACAGTCGTATCCCCAGGCTGTGTCCATCCAAAAAAATTTGCCAAGGTTAGAAAGTTACACGACTTGGGGACACGATCGTGTCCCAGGCCGTGTCTGGTGATGAAAACGGAAACCTTACAATACATTATAAAAGGGCATACTAGGGTTTCACACACAAGATTAGACACTTGAGAAGTGAAGAGACTTGAGGAGAAGGAGAAGAAAAAGGTGAAAGCAACACCAAACTTCAAGATTGAAGAGATTCATCAACAAAAGGGGTTTTTCATGTTTTATTTCATGCTTTTGTTAGAACTCGTTTTTAGTTTCATTATGATAACTTAGAATTCGTGTATTTAGGATTATGGAACCTAGGGTTTCATGTGACTATTAGATTGATTTATAATTTTCAATAAAGTTTCTATCTCTTCTTGATTCAATTATGTTATTTAATTGGTAATTGATATTTCTAGAGTATCAATTTATGATATTATGCATAATGATTGAGAAATTACATGTGTAATAAGATCTTGACATGATTGGAGAGAATTACATGTGTACTTAGAGATAAGATACATGTTTCTTCTAGAAAGTTGTTTATTTGTGTGGAAATTCATTATACATTAATGCGATTCTAAATTATATTACTAAGTGAAGAGATTCCGATAAATAATTTAGGATTAGGGTTAATATGCTTGAGAAAGGTATTAACTTTAATTGTGAATCCCTCCAGTCAAGAATAATAGAAATTGAATTGAATATATTTTAAGTGGTGACATGTTAAACACTAGAGGAAATAATTCTTAAATACGTTATTGCATTCTTAAAGTCATTCTTTGTTTTATTGCTTTCTAAATTGCTTAATCAAGTCTCATAATTAGGTTAGTTTGTTAATTTTAGTATTTTTAATTCATTCAACTCAACACGATTTTCCAGTTAAATAATAGAGCTAAGGTTAATATTAGTACTCGAAATCTTTGAGGGATCAACTCGAACTCACATCCGCTATATTAAAATTAATAGGTGCACTTGCCTGATATCAAGTTTTTGGCGC
Organism: Lumnitzera littorea; assembly: GCA_024138015.1. NCBI lineage: Eukaryota > Viridiplantae > Streptophyta > Magnoliopsida > Myrtales > Combretaceae > Lumnitzera > Lumnitzera littorea. The sequence goes on along the minus strand of JAMXBB010000005.1, from coordinate 73,391,325 downwards.
CGTTGCCGGGGATTTTTTATATTAAGAACGCTAGTTGCTTTATTACTTTTACCATTTTTTTTTTCTTTCTTTTCTTTTGTTTTCATTATTTATTTTTATACCTAAAGCTGCAATTGATTCTATATTTCTTGCCCTTGTAGTGCATGACCCGAAGCAACTCGGAAGATTTGGTGGAACTTAATCCTGAAATTGAGAGAACTGTCCTTCAAAATTTGAGATTGCGACCTAGACAAATTGTGGCTACCATAGACGACAAGTAAATCATTAAGATTAAGGAAGAGGGTGAAGAGGCCAACGCTCAATTCATCGAGCAAGAAGATCCACCACACATGGCTAACAATGGGAATGAAGCAAATCGGACAATGTCCGACTATTCAAGGCCTACACTTATTGGAGCTGACTCTAGTATCGTAAGGCCAACTGTCGCGGCTAATAACTTCCAAATTGCACCTAACATCATACAAATGGTGCAACAATATGTTCAGTTTGACGATCTCCAAGATGAAGATCCTAATGCCCACATCTCTAGCTTTCTAGAGATTTGTGATACATTTAAAATCAACGGAGCCACGGATGATGCCATCCGACTGCGGCTGTTTCCTTTTTCCTTGAGGGGTAGAGCAAAGCAGTGATTGAATTCTCTACCACGAAATTCAATCACAACTTGGAATGAATTGCTAGAGAAATTTTTGGAGAAGTATTTCCCACTTGTAAAGACCACTAAACTTCGGAATGATATTTCTTGTTTTGCTCAATTGGAAGCGGAGACTCTATATGACACTTGGCAGCAGTTCAAGGACTTGCTCAAGAGGTACCCACATCATGGCCTCCCACTATGGATGCAGATTTAAACCTTCTATAATGGTCTCAATTTATCTACGAGATAGATGATTGATGCATCCACAGGAGGTACTTTGAAGATCAAGAGAAGACCACTTTCACTTGTCCTTATGGCACCTTTGCTTACCGCAGAATGCCTTTTGGTCTTTGCAATGCACCTGCTACATTCCAGCGATGCATGTTAGCTATTTTTGATGATTTGATTGAGGACATAATGGAGGTATTTATGAATGATTTTTCAGTTTTTGGCAACTCATTTGACCTTTGTTTGAATAATTTGGATAGGGTACTTACCAGATGTGAAGAGACCAATCTTGTCCTCAACTAAGAGAAGTGCCACTTCATGGTACAAGAGGGTATTGTGCTGGGCCATAAGATCTCATATCGAGGAATTGAGGTGGATACTGCCAAAGTGGATGCGATTGCAAGACTCCCATCTCTAACTTCGGTTAAGGCCATAAGAAGCTTTTTAAGACATGCAGGTTTTTATAGGCGATTTATTAAGGATTTCTCGAAAATTGCCTGCCCTTTGACTAAGTTATTAAAGAAGGATGTGCCTTATGTTTTCTCTTAGGAGTGTTTGAAAGCTTTCAATATCCTTAAAGAGAAACTTACCAATGCTCCAATCATGGTAGTACCTGATTAGGCACTTCCCTTTGAACTTATGTGTGATGCAAGTGATCACGCAATCGAGGCAGTGCTGGGGCAAAGATGAGACAAGCACTTTTAGCCAATTCACTATGCTAGCAAAACTCTTACTAATGCTCAAGAGAACTACACTACTATAGAAAAAGAGTTGCTAGCAGTTGTTTTTGCCTTTGATAAGTTTCACTCTTATTTGCTTCTATCTAAAGTGATTGTTTACACTGATTATTCTGCCCTTAGGTACTTATTAGCAAAACTAGATGCAAAGCCAAGACTGATTAGGTGGATCTTGTTGCTACAAGAGTTTGATGTGGAGATCAAAGATAAAAAAGGCGTTGAGAATTTAGCAGCAAACCACCTATCTCGATTAGAGCGACTCTATGCCATCGCCCAGGTAAGTGATATGGAAATTCCTTGGTTCACGGATATCGCTAATTTTTTAGCTGTAAGGATTATACCGAAGGGACTTCCACACCAGCAAAAGAAGAAATTTTTTTCTGATGTGAAACATTATTTTTGGGATGATCCTTACTTGTTTAAAGTATGTGCAGATCATGTTATTCGAAGGTGTGTATCACACCTCGAAGGATGGAGAATTTTAAGCCACCGCCATTCAGGGCCTATGGGTGGGCATCATAATGCCAATAAGATAGCTCATAAGGTCCTAGAAGCTGGATTTTGTTGGCCTACCTTATTTAAAGATGCCCAAAAATACGTTGAGATTTGTGATCGTTGTCAACGAATGGGGCATATATCCCGTAGGGATGAAATGCCATAAAACCCCATCATCGATGTTGAGGTATTTGATGTGTAGGGGATTGATTTCATGAGTCCTTTCTCGAACTCTAATGGAAATAAATATATCCTAGTAGCTATTGACTACATCTCTAAGTGGGCGGAAGCTAAAGCCCTACCTACTAATGATGCTAAGGTAGTAAAAAAATTCTTAAAAGGCCTATTTTCTCGATTTTGCACCTCTAGGACACTTATAAGTGATAGGGGAACACACTTTTGTAATGCCCAACTCGATTAAGCGTTGAAATGTTATGGCGTTACACATAGAATAGACACCCCGTACCACCCCCAAAGTAGTGGCCAAGTGGAAGTTGCCAATCACGATCTTAAGCAAATTCTTGAAAAAACCGTAGAGTATCATAGGAGAGATTGGTCAGAAAAGTTGGATGATGCTCTATGGGTATACAGAACCGCTTACAAAACACCATTTGGAACCACACCCTACCGACTTGTATATGGCTAGGCTTGTCATTTACCGGTAGAGATTGAACATAAGGCTTATTGGGCAATTAAGAGTGTTAATGTTGATTTTGAGCGTGCAGGTTCTCACAGGAAACTTCAATTGAATAAGCTAGAGGAATAGCGAGCAAATGCATATGAGAACTCCAAATTATACAAAGAAAGGGCCAAAAAGTACCACGATCAGTAAATCAAACAAGGTCGACAATTTAAAGAAGGCAATCATGTTCTTTTGTAAAATTCTCGCCTTCATTTATTCCCAAGTAAGTTGAAATCTAGATGGTCTGGACCATTTACAATTACACAAGTTTTCCCGTATGGGACTGTTGAAGTTACACACCCAGAGAAAGGCACATTTAAGGTAAATGGGCAACGGTTGAAGTTATACTTAAGTGGAAACTTGGAGCATGTTGGACGAGAGGAGTTTTATCTCCACCCAATAGAACTATCATGACAAGACGTATCCCGTCGAGCTATCGACGTTAACTATAGTGCTTCTTGGGAGGCAACCCATGTCTAACTTTGCTTACACTTTAGTTCTTTTAATTTACTCCATCTTATTTTTTTTCTTTGATCTAGTTTTGCTTTGCTTCTTTTATTTGTTTCAATTTTAGTCATAGGCTTTTCTTTTTAGTTTCATTTTTTTTTCTTTTCTTTAGTTTTCTTTGTCTTATTTTTCTAGTTTAAGTACTTTTATTTTTTTTAGTTTCTTGTATTTTTAAATTCATGAATTTAGGTTAAAAAAAAAACAAAAAAAAAACAAAAAGTCATACAGGCATGGGACACGGTCGTATCCTAACCCGTGTCCATCCAAGCCCCTTTAATCCATCACCACAGAAAGTTACACAAGCGTGGGATACGGTTGTGTCCCAGTCCGTGTGCGCCCAGCTTCAATGAGTCACCACAGAGAGTTACACGATCGTAGGACACAGTCGTATCCCAACTCGTGTCCACCCAGCCATATGCCGCGTAAACAGAAAGTTACACAGGCGTGAGATATGATTGTGTCCCAGCCCATGTGCATCCAATATTCCCGACCACCAATAGAAAGTTATACAGGCGTGGGACATGGTCGTATCCCAGCTCGTATGCATCCAGAATTCACAATTGAACACAGGAAGTTATACGGGCATGAGACACGATTGTGTCCCAGCCCGTGTCCGCCCAAGTAAGACACTGCCAACATAAGAAGTTACACAGGCATGGGACATGGTCATGTCCTAGCCCGTGTCCGCCTAACACCCACACGACTCACTACACGACCTGCACAATTTATTAACACACACACACTCTCTCTCAAATACTCACAAACCTCAACACATATTCATTCCATATTCCCTCTTCTCTCCATCTTCACATCACGATTCCTGATCTAAGTAAGTTCTCCTCATCGCTTTTGCTTTATCTTCCTCATGGTTTATGCAGGTTTAGCTACTAGACATTTTGGTTTTGTATGAATTGGTACTTGCATTTGGTCTGCGAATTTACTTCGTTCTTTCATAAACAACATACACCATTGCCTTGTGTTGCTTGATTTTAATGTCTTTATGATGACTCTTCTAGTTAGATATTCCTTATGATCTCTAAAATTCTGAATTTTGTTTGTCAATTTGATAATCCTTATTCAATTACGCCAGTTAAGGTTAGCATTGTGAGAGTAATTTTAGGTCATTTAGCATCTTTGATGTGTTGGGACGCCTGCGTTTCAAGTTGATTGTAATGTAATGGGTCTATTGTAAAATTAGTTGGATGCATTTGCAAGCCATTTCTTTTACACCAACTAGTTTTCCAGCTGCACTCTACATGTTTGTTTAAATGTCCCAATGAGAATTCTGTCTATATTCTTCACTGATTAATCTTCTCTCCCTCTATCTTCGTTTGAACTACGTGTAGCAAGGATGCGTGTTTTTTATTTGGTTTGATGTTTCTTTTCAGGTATTCAATGACGAATCGCGCAAAGCTTACCGTTCAACAGAAATCCAAATATGCAGCATCCTCTTCATCGCAAGACGGTACAATTGTTGAACCATTAGCCACTCTCCCTCCAATGGAGCACCCAATGCTTCAATTCAAGGAAGACTACCAGTCGCAACACTATAGTTTACTTAAGCATAAGCCTTTCAACGACACCCTTCATCTAGATTGGGATGTTCTCGCTCAATTGGAGCTCACAACAGAAATGAAGGAGCTCTTAGACGGAACCATTTGGGAGCGATTTTTATCTCTTGAAGCTCCAGTTTATAAAGAGCTGACATTGGAATTTTTATGTACTTACAAACTTGATAAAGAGAGTGCTACTGGCATGAGCCCCAAACGCAAACTCCATTTCACTTTAAGTGGCCACCCTTTCCACATGACCATAGCTCAATTGGGCAGATATTTTAGTCTCTATGAAGATAGATATACACGGACAGAAGAGTTCCAACGTCTCTCATGTCGTTTTCCCCGTGAAGTAACACCAGGGACATTTTGGAACGAAATTACTGTTGGTGATGCATATGATCCAGCAAAGAGCAAGGCTTCTCAATTGGTCAAGCCTGAATATCGAGTTCTTCATTGGCTCTTTGCACATACATTGACTAGCAGAGGCCTTAGCACCAGTGTAGTTTCCAACAAGGACTGCCTCTATCTGTACAGTGTTATTCATAAACATCCCATCAATCTCGCCATCGAGCTAGCTGAACTTTTCAGCCACCAAGCCACCACTACATGGAAGAAAGGGCATATTTGTTGTGGCCCCTACATCACCTTACTTGTGTAGGCCATGCAGACTAAGGTTGTCGTTTGGCCCTCACTTACCTTAGTCAATCAAGTCACTCCTATGCGACTTAATTCATTCTGACTCATGAACTTATTACCAACAAGACGTCAAGGTCGACACTCACGTCACACATCTCGAGGCCAGACGTCTTCAGCCAGCTTTGAAGAAAAATTTGATATGTTGATGTCTAAGGTTCGTTATATCAAAGAAAGTGTGGATAAACTTCATATCCGCCAAGACAAAATGGAAAAATTTCTCAAGATGAAAGAGTTGGATACACGTGATGAGGATAGTGAGAGTGAAGAAGAGGATGATGAGGGTGGTGAAGAAGAGGAGGTTGGAGGTAGTGAAGAGGATGTTGAGGGTAGTGATGACGACGATGATGCTACCATGGCGGAGGCACCTTCTGATGAGGAGGATAAAGAGACAGATTCCGATCCCTCTTCTTAGTTCCTATTTTTTTTTTTTTTTTTTCGTTGGCTAAGGCATGTGAAATCGGACATGTAATGATGATGGCTTCCTTGTTATGAACTTCTTTACTTTATTTTCGATTGGCAGGGAAGTATTAGTTTCTTTTTTTTCAATACATGTATTTCCTTTTTCCCTATTATGATTTTTCTTGTTTCATATCTTGCTGTTATGCTATCTTAGTCGTACATTGAGGACAATGTACGTTATTAAGTGTAGGGAAAGGATATATATAAATTTGTTACTGTTTAGGAGACCAATTATTCACATTTGACCCAATTAATTTTTAAGTTAACTTGCAATAAGTGATTAACAAGTATTAAGCTAAATCAACTGTATCATCTTGATCATTATTGATCTTATTATACTTTATTAGAATTGATTAGTCAAATCTATGAAGGGCAAAGTTACAAGTTATTTAGCTTAGGACTCTAAGACTTGAGATTGGAGCAACATCACTAGTTGAGAGTTAGTCATGGTTATTTTTAAATTTAATTTTATGTATACCTTTCTCTTAGAAATTTTTAAGAGCCCTATAATTTTTAACAAACAAACAAATGAAATTCTTCTTTTGAGAAACCCCTGAAAAATCACAATGATTGAAGGTCAAAAGTAATAACAAGTGTATGAATAGAAAAAATTGGTAAGGATTCATCTTGGTCCGTCAGAAGAGTGAGATTGAGTCCCAATACCAATTCTAGTGAAAAAAATTGGTATGGATCGGCCTTGGTCCATCAGAAGAGCAAGGTTCTTTCCTGCTATCAATATAAGAAATAATTTGGTATGGATTGGTCTTGGTCCATCAGAAGAGCGAGATTCTTTCCCTCTACCAACACAATTGTGCTTAAATAAAGTAAATTTAAAAGACCTCCCAACAAAAGCATCAACTAGGGGGATGATCAAAGGATGAGTGGATGTAAAATGTGTTTGTTTTAGTTATGGCGCTTGGTGAGATGGAAGAGAGAATTGTATACACTTTAGTCAAATGGACAAAATTTTTATGACTCTTTCCCGGTTGGCGAGATGTTAAATCTAATTTTTAGTTTAAGAATCCTTGGTTAAATGACTCGGGTAAACTTTGACTCTTATAAATTAACTAGTGAACTCTAGTATTAAGTATTGTTGGAGCATTCGAATATAGTCAGGTGAAATTATAACATTGTTAAGGGTGAAATTGGTTGACTTTATTATTGCAAGTTAGTTGAGAATGATTTTCTTACTTTTTTATAGGTTAAGTGTATTCGTTCACCGGTTTCCGAAATAGTGATAAATTTTGTTTAACGTTTCTTGTCCCGAAAGTTTCTTTTTGATTTATTTGCTTGAGGACAAGCAATTGCTCAAGTGTGGGGAAGTTTGATAACTCTGATTTTAAATATATTTCATATGGTAATTTTATAGTATTTCCCTTACATCTTTGGTTTTCTTTAAAGAACTTGATACTTAATTGAGTAAAATTTTGATTTCAAGGTTTGAATGCGTTATTGGATTGAAAACGAAGAAAAGGAATCAAGTTTCACTCAATTTGGAGTTCAAATGAATGAGTTATGAAGTTTTGAAGTTACACAGTCTGGGACACAGTCGTGTTCCTAGGCTGTGTCCATCCAGAAAAATTTGTCAAGGTTAGAAAGTTACACGACTTGGGGACACGACTGTGTCCCAAGCCATGTCTGGTGATGAAAACGGAAACCTTATAATACATTATAAAATAACATACTAGGGTTTTACACACAAGATTGGACACTTGAGAAGTGAAGAGACTTGAGGAGAAGGAGAAGAAAAAGGCAAAAGCAACACCAAACTTCAAGATTGAAGAGATTCATCAACAAAAGGGGTTTTTCATGTTTTATTTCATGCTTTTGTTGAAACTCGTTTTTAGTTTCATTATGATAGCTTAGAATTCGTGTATTTAGGATTATGGAACCTAGGGTTTCATGTGACTATTAGATTGATTTATAATTTTCAATAAAGTTTCTATCTCTTCTTGATTCAGTTATGTTATTTAATTGGTAATTGATATTTCTAGAGTATCAATTTATGATATTATGCATGATGATTGAGAAATTACATGTGTAATAAGATCTTGACATGATTGGAGAGAATTACATGTGTACTTAGAGATAAGATACATGTTTCTTCTGGAAAGTTGTTTGTTTATGTGGGAATTCATTATATATTAATGCGATTCTAAATTATATTACTAAGTGAAGAGATTCCGGTAAATAATTTAGGATTATGGTTAATATGCTTGAGAAAGGTATTAACTTTAATTGTAAATCCCTCCAGTCAAGAATAATAGAAATTGAATTGAATATATTTTAAGCGGTCACATGTTAAACACTAGGGGAAAATAATTCCTAAATACGTTATTGCATTCTTAAAGTCGTTCTTAGTTGTATTGCTTTCTAAATTGCTTAATCAAGTCTCATAATTAGGTTAGTTTGTTAATTTTAGTATTTTTAATTCATTCAACTCAACACGATTTTCCGGTTAGATAATAGAGCTAAGGTTAATATTAGTACTCGAAATCTCTGAGAGATCAACTCGGACTCACATCCGCTTTATTAAAATTAATAGGTGCACTTGCCTGATATCACTTCCGCCTAAGTTAGTGAGCTCAGAAGAGCACAACGAGGTTTAACAAATCAATTTCAATTTAGGGTTACTAATCCCCTAGAGACGCTCCTGCCTAGGTTAGTAAGCTCAAAAGAGTATGACTAGGTGTTCTAAGTCAATTCCAATTTATAGTTGCTAATCCCCTGGAAGTACTCTCGCATAGGTTAGTGAGCTTAAAAAAGCACAACTAGATTTTCCAAATCAATTCCAATTTAAGGTTACTAGTCCCTTAGAGAAGCTTTTACCTAAGTTAGTGAGCTTAGAAGAGCACTAGGTTTTCGAAATCAATTCCAATTTGAGGTTGCTAGTCCCCTAGAAACACTCCCACCTAAGTTAGTAAGCTTAGAAGAGTATGACTAGGTTTCCAAAATCGATTCCAGTTTAGAGTTACTAGTCCCCTAAAAACGCTCCTACCTAGGTTAGTGAGCTTAGAAGAGCACAACCAGGTTTATCAAATTGATTTTAATTTAAGATTGCTAGTCCCCTAGAAATGCTCTTACCTAGGTTAGTGAGCTTAGAAAAGCACGATCAAGTTTTAATTCCTTGGCCAGCTCTTAGAGTGCCTCCCCTCTCTTCCACCTTTCATCAAATCCCCAGTGAACCAAACCTAAGCATAGCTGACATGGCACCACATCATTATTTTCCTTTCTTTTCTTTGGTTTTCCCACAAATTCTACCCCTTTCCCTAACAATTTCTTCCACACTTCTAGCTTAGTGGCTCATGTTTGAGCTACCTTTTCATGAATTTTCCATACGATTCCACCTAAATTAAGGATAGAATTGAGAAATACACATGGCCTACTTTGAATTCAATCAAGAAACTTGCTTAGATTCAAGCATTAAAGCAGTCAAAAATCCACTTAAAGTTTGGAAAAAACTCATTAAGCTCGTATTTGATTGAGCTTAATTCATGCTTTGAAATTGATTATCAAAGCTTCCATTGCTTCGTTCTGGTAAGTTCAAGTGCGAATCATTACTCTTCGACCAAGAATTTACACGATTTTGAATTGAAACGTTGAAATCAAGCTTGGTTAATTGCTCAATGTTGAATTCATGGTGATTGGGGGTTTACTATGTTTGATCCTTACTCATTTAGTATAAAAGGGAGGTTATGTAATCGTTCAAGATATGAACGCTCACTCTCAAACTCACTCTTTCTCTTCTTCGATTACTCTCTTTCTCTTTGTACCACTACCACCTCTCTCTCTCTTCAATTCTCTTTCCCCAACCTGTCTCAAAGCACGTGACCCCCTAGCCAATCTCCTTACGATACTAGTAACCAAACCTAGTACACCTTACCCTTAGCCACTCTAGCCTATCTTCCTTTGCTAAACCCTAACCACCACTACCCTCTTAACTCTAACGACTGCCCAAACTATCTCTGATTGCCAAGAAGTCGTGTCTACCCCAACAATCCCCAATATGAAATACACAAAAAACCCTTTCCCCCCTCGAATTGGTGATCAAAGCAAGCTCAAGCGACTATGCTAGTTGTTGTTGAAGAAAACTTAAGGAGTCGCCCCAAATTCAACCTAAACTTGAAGCACGATCTAATTTCGACCTACGCGCATTCCTCTAGTCCAAATTGTTTCAATTTCTTTATATTATTTTTTTACATAGTCATTTCTTTTTGTAATTGTAACTATTAAAAAAACAAAAAAGAAAAAAAAAGACGGAGTAACTTAGTTAGTTTATTTATTTATTTTCCCCGATTAGAAATAAAACAAGAAAAATCATGATGATAAAAAAAAATAAAACAAAATAAAATAAAATAAAATAAGAAAAATCATTTTATAACATAGAAAAAATTCATTTTCCAAATAAATGAAACAAATTAACCCTTTTTCCAAAAATAGAATTTCCTTATAATTTTTCAAATAAAAAAAATTGATCAATTAGGACCCTTTAGAATTTTCCTTAATTAAACTCAAATCACGATAAAAACTTAAAATCGACAGTTTTCTCAAATTAAAATCAACGAACACATTTAAATATTCTAAAAGAATTACACACGTCTGGTCTTGAATAGTGAATACGTAAGTGCCTATAAAACGACGATAAAAAATGAAATGAAAAACCTTTTTTAACATTTTAAGCTTAAATTATTCAAATTAGTTTAATTCATTAACTAAAGATTAAAGTTCATTTTATAGGATAGTTTGAAAAGTGATTTTAAGAAATTAAGTCTAAAATTAGAAAATCGATGGTACCCATAAGGGTTTAAAGCTTAACCCCCAAACTTAATTTCTAGTTCTTGAAAACCATTTATAAAATTAGTTTTATCGAAAGACCAGTAACTAAATTGTAATCAATCCACCTAATTAATTATAATTTAACTCCTTTTCCCAACTTCAATTAGGTGATGACCCCAAAATTTTTTCAAAAAATAAAAGAACTGATTTTCTTTAAACCTTAATCAAGGGTTGGTATTAAACAGTTAGAGTTTAATATTGATCGGTTTAAAAAAAAAAACTAATTTTAAAAACCAGGAAAAAATCAAGCTCAATAACTTAATTAACATCATAGGGTTCAAGGTGATCTTTCATCCATCTTTCTCGAACACATAAGAGTTTCTAAACCTATCATGTATAACTCTCCTATCAAAAAGCCAGAGTTTGCCTAGCAAATTATGAGACCCACACATGGGTAACACATCACAGAGTATTTCATCAAAATAATTTTCAATAGCGATTGGCAGTAAGATCTACTTGGTGACATGTAGCGCTCCCTTCTCATTCAGCTAATGTAACTTGTACAACTTTAGGTGTATAATAGTCGACAACTTGACCTTCTTAATCAGGTCGACAAAGGTTACATTAGTATAGTTCCTACTATCAACTATGACCGTACAAACCTACTCATTCACCTTACAAGTAATATGGAACAAATTCTCTCTCTACTCCTCATCGGTAAATGGTTCTATACTCATTGTACAGCAAACTACTAAAGTTAGCTTACTTAAGTCCTTGGTAAAAACAATTTACTCAACCAATTCATCCTCCTGAGTAGTTTTCTTCTTAAGAACAATATCCTCTTCGAGTTCCTCATCAATACTATCCACTTCAAGCGTCAGGACATCCCCCTTGATGATCATAGTTCATCAATTCGAATACTAAGTAGCCACATGCCTAAGCCCTTGACACCTGAAGCACTTGATTTATCTCGTCTTCCTCCTTGATCCTTGTCCCTCTTCATATGTTCTCGTCGATATGTCACCATCAGGTCAGCCCTTTTGTTTGACTTTAACATCCACCCTTCTGGTTGGTTCAGTACTTGATTAAGCTCGATAATTTCCCTAAACAAGTTAGCTTAACTAACCACATTAACTCATCGAAGGTTAAGTTAGCCTGTTTCTTCTCTGTCTCTCCACTTTATAGGCTATTCTTATAGTCTCATCTAATGTGGTGAACTGTTAAAGTTCTACAACATCCCTTAGGTCACTCCTTAATCCAGTAAGAAACCTAGACACTACTTATGCTGATGGCTCTTCTACTTCACAACAAATCACAAGTACTTAGAACCCTTGAATATATTTGTCAACAATTCAGCTTACTTGTCTTAGTCAAGCAAAAGTGTCTTGCAAATAAGTATCTGATACGAACTTATTTTTAAGTAACCTCTTCATCTCAAGCTAAGTATTAACTTCCCTATATCCTTTTCGCCTCCTCATAATTTAGAAGTTTTTCCACTACATTGTAGCATATCTTGAGAACTTTATAACAGTAGGCAACAGTCCTCACTTTCTCACAATCTTCATACTGGTAATAATAAAAAAACACACTCTACCTTCTCTTCATAGTCGGAGACTTGGGAGTGCTTTTGATTATGCTTGTAACTTAGTTAAATGAGCATATGCTTCGTATGTGGTTGTTACTTGAATTGTGGACTGAGAATGCTACTTTGTATGTTCATATTTGATTTACTTTACTTTGTGAAATGATTTATCGCCACCTAACTAAATGTAACTAAAGACTAATCTTTTACTAACTAAACATACATAGTAACCACAAAGGGAAAACGACTAAGATTCTTGAGCCAAACACAAACCCCCTTTCGATGAGGATAGCTAAAATGGTCTTCTTTTTTCTATCCTTAGTTGAACTAAGTGACAGGCGAGGAGGTCATGGCAAGATTGGGGGCCGTAGTTTGAAGGTAGTCATGGGTGGAGGGTGTATTCTATTGCATAAGCCCTAGTTTGGTTTTGATTCACGAGTGTATAGCGTTAAACTCCTCAATCCAAATTAGAGTAGACGTAATTTCTCTAATCTCACAACAAAACAAATAACATGTGCGATGGCAATTGCTTATTTGCATTGCATTTCATTAAAATAAGTTGATTGAAAACCATATTTGTGTCTAATGTGCTCTTTTGTCTCCATCCCACTTACTGAGCTAGTTGTGTTCACATCCTTATAGACCTTATTATAGGTTGACTAATGATTAAGGAGGTTACGCCATAACTACCCTCAAAATAGTGTACTTCAACTGAGGAGTGAGAACAATTGAAGACCTACAAGAACCAAACTTTTGCTTGGCCATCTTTTACCTTTTACAAAATCTAATTGACATATGGTACTCTAAAGATGCCACTGGTTTCCAACTTGTTGTACCTAAACACCAAAACCTATGGTTTTTGTAAACATTTCAAGAATGCTAAAAAGTTTAAATGAATGGAAATACAACTATTTTACTAATTTTTAAACTATTAGTGTTCTTGAGCAAATATTTTGAAAAGCTTTAACATAGGTTTCACTAATAATAGTTACAAAGTTGGATGCTTCAAAGCAATTGAGTCGAGTACGCCTAGTGTGAACTAAGACTATGATAGTAGCTATAAGGCCATTTATCCTAGGATGCTTCACACGGTGAGATTATTATAACTCCATCTCTTTGGGGCATGACATTGGCTCCTTATCATACTCTAGTCATAACCACCATTCACAATATTTCCATATGCATATACGATGATTTTGATGTAACCTACTATTTTCAGCTTAATTATTGCACGGGTTATCAATAAGTTAGCGGAAACTCCATACAAAAAATGAATTCCATGCTTTAGAATTCAAATTGCAAAGACACTGATTTAATTAAACCAAAACTATCATAATGAAACTTTCATCTAATACGTTTTGTGCATTTTATAAACAACAATGTACCTATAGTTACCAACAACTCAAGAGGATATCTTCAATTTACTCTAATAAATTACACAACGTAGTTGCAATTTTTAAATTAAAAAACCCGCATCTTAACTACACATGAAAATTTTATAATACATTACAAACACCTATATTTTCTAAAATTAGACATGAAAAAAATTTTCAACTAGAGAAGATTTAATAAAGAAGATTAAGCTATACTAACCAAATAGGAATCGAACTATTGGACCTCTAACCTGAAACCCAAGTGCAAGGTCTCAAGGGACTAACGAAGTAGATTTTGTTGTTCTAGCTAACTCCTGCCAAGGGATCATTACTGCAGACTAACTCCATATGCTGAGCCAAGTAACTTCTTATCTTTTAGGAGTCAAATGCTAACCTAAAGCATGCTCCACTAACAGTTCAACCCCTCACATGTCTGCTCGATTATCACCATGTCAACCATCAACTTAATAATATTTGTGAACCCCATCACACATCCACACCATGTCGTCTTAGAAGGACCCCAAGTGTGCTTAGAACCTTTGCTTACTGACCTCCATCCTAACCATACCATTGTCTATTTCTACTAGAAGTGTCTCCAATAAACTATTGCTACATGTCCAGTCTTATGTGAAAAGATTTTGCTGCACTAATCTTGATTTCTTTGATCTTTCATTTATACCCTTTATTATTCCTTATACATTACTTCTTTTAAGCAATACCCTTTTGTCTTTTCCATTTTAGGTAAGATGCCCCAACATGTCGAGTATAAATACTCTTGTAATATATAGCCATAAGGATCATCTCATACATCAAATATTGAATATACTTCTCCTTTTGTGAGCTAAGTGTGCTTACTTTTCTCTTCTTACTCTTATTCTAACCCTTAAGCAAGGTTAGGTGGAGGGTGACATCACTGAATTGCTCGTGCATTAGCCTTGTAAGTTCACGAAGTTTCCTTTATGCATCATATCCTTAGAATTGTTTGTGGTTTTTGTTTATTTGTCTCGTTTACTTATTCCCCATTTTTGCATTTCATCACCCTTCATTTCAAGCTTTATGTAAGCTTGGACCTACCCCAATACTCTCACCCTTGTCTACTCTTGTTATGGCGTATCATCTTAGTATTAAAGTGAAGGTTTGTTTGGGTAAGTTGTGTTTGAGCTCTCTTAAGCAGTATTGTTTGTTGTGGTCATGTGTTTTAGTTGCATAGAAGTTAGCTATGAATATTTGAGTAAGTAGAAGGCATAGTAGTTAGCTGTAGCTATATACTCTGTTTTGCCTTGTTTTAAACATACAAAAATAAAGTAAGTTTCAATTAGGTTTATTGTTCTTTAGGATAGTTTTTGTGTTTGCATTTAGTTTGAACTTTCATTTGTGGGCAAGTGTTTGTGTAAGTTGTTCAGCTTAAAGGAACTGTATATGTTGTTTCTTAGAATATGAGTTTGTTACTGAGTTTTACTAAAGAAAATGAAGAATCTAAGTGTCAATGCTAATATTGGAGATGACAATAGAGGTGTTGTCCATTATCGATGACAACCCTATAACACCTCTAAAAGTATAGATGAACGAATTGATAAGATGGCTAACCTTATAGCCGATTTAACCAAAAATATGCATACATTAGCCTTTCAACCTATTGAGGCTATGTAGAACACTCCCTAAGTTGCTCGACCTATGAGAGGACAAATCCTAACTCAATAAGCTCAAGTTGGAGGAGTAAGAGGATGAATATAAAGACGAATTAACTTAGGTGATATGGATGATGAAGGAAAAGAAAAGTACAATGAGGAAGAAGAGCGAGCTTGAGTACCCTAAGCTACCGACCATATGAAGCTTCAGATTCCGAGCTTCAATGGTTCTGAAAACACTGATGACTATATAGATTGGGAAGAGAAGGTAAAGCATGTTTTTTTATTATTGCTAGTATGAAGACCACAAGAAAGTGAGGACTACTACTGTAAAGTTCTCAAGATATGCCAAAATGTAGCAGAAGAACTTCCAAATAATGAGGAGGCAAGAAGGATATAGGGAACTTAATACTTGGCCTAAGATAAAGAGGATACTTAGAAGTAGATTCGTATCAAATACTTATTTGCAAGACACTTTTGCTCAATTTCAAGAGCTAAGACAAGGAAGCTAAACTGTTGATGAATATGTTTAGGAGTTTTAAATACTCATGATTCAATGTAAAGTAGATGAATCATCAACTTGAACAATATCCAAATTTCTTACTAAATTAAGAGGCGACATCCGAGATGTCATAGAGCTTTAACAATTTACTACATTGGAAGAGGCTATAAGAATAGCCCAATGAGTAAAAAGGTAGAGGAAGAATAGGCTAAGCCAACCTCTAATGAGCCAACCAGTCCGACCAAGCTGACCTACTCGAGGAAGTTACCTAGCTTAACAAAGTGCCAAGTCAAGTAGAAGAATGAATGTTAAAGCTAAACAAAAGAGCCAACTAACTAAGGGTGATGTGTCGCCGAGAACTTATGAAAAGGAATAAGGATCTAAGAGGAAGATGAGTCAAATCAAGTGCTTTAAGTGCCAAGGGTTTAGGCATATGGCCACCTAATGTCCAAACCAAAGAACTATGATTATCAAGGGAGATGCCCCAAAGATTGATTTAGACAGCACAAATAAGGAGCTAGAGGAGGGAAAAGAAGTAGAAGAAGAGATTAAGGTTAATGCTAAACTAGTTGAGGAAGATATGTTTGCTGAAGATCTGGATCAGCTAACTTTGGTTGTTCAATGTACAATGAGTTTAAAACCTTCTACTAAGGAGGAGTAAAGAGGGAATTTATTCCACATCACATGCAAGGTGAATAAGCAGGTATGTGTACTAATAGTAGATAGTGGAAGTTGTACTAATGTTATGTCTGTTAACCTAGTTAAAAAGCTCAAGTTGCCGATTAGCTCACACCCTAAGCTATATAAGTTACATTGGCTAAATGAGAAGAGAGCACCATATGTCACTCAGCAAGTATTACTACCAATCTCTATTGGAAATTATTTTGACGAAATTCTCTTTGACGTGCTACCCATTTGTACATCTCATGTGTTGCTAAGCAAACCTTGACTTTTTTATTAAAGGGTTATGTATAATGGATTCAGGAACACCTTTATGTTTGAGAAGGATAGAAGGAAGATTACGTTAAGCCCTATGACGTTAAGTCAACTTAGCAAGCTGCAAGCTAAACTTACTTGAGGACCTAAGAAGACTTTGATTATAAGTAGAGCTAAGCTTCAAGAAGCTATTAAGGATGATAAGCTATTAGACAATTACTAACGCTAAAGGAGTAGATTAAGCTGCCCTTAGAGGTCAATCAGATATTAGACAAATATGCTGACCTATTTTTTGAATAATTGCCTAAGAGATTACCTCCTTTTTGAGGCATTGAACATTGCATTGACTTAATGTTCAACATTACCCTACCAAACAAACTAACTTATTGAATGAACCCCGAACAAGCTGCTAAGCTTCAGAGACAAGTCAATGAGCTACTAGCAAAAGGATATGTGAGAGAGAGTCTTAGCACCTATGTTGTGCCGACACTCCTTGTGCCAAAAAAGGATGGTACCTAGCATATATGTATAAATAATAGAGCTGTAAATAAGATCACAATCAAGTACTAATATCCCATCTTTAGGTTGGATGACAAATTGGATGAACTGAATGAAGCTAATGCCTTTAGTAAAATTGATATGAAGTTTGGCTACCATTAGATTTGGATGAGGTTAGGAGACGAATAGAAAACTACATTCAAAACTTGGCATGGTCTTTATGAGTGGATGGTTATGCCTTTTGGCTTGTCAAATGGCCCAAGTACCTTCATGAGATTGATGAACTATGTGCTTAGAAACTTGATCAGAAAATGTGTCATGGTATATTTTGACTACATTAGCCACTCCGAGCATCTCCATACCGTATTGGATATACTTTGAGCCGAAAGGTAATTCAACAATTTGAAGAAGTATTGTTTCTACTAGGAGGAAGTGGTATTTCTATGATATATAATTGGTAGAGGAGGCTTATGACTCGATAATGAAAAAATCCAAGCTATTGTTGAATGGCGAACTCTAACCACCTATGCTTAGGCAAAAAGTTTCTACAGACTAACATCTTTTTACCAAAGATTCATCAAAAACTTCATTACCATTGTTGTACCCTTTACTAAGCTGATGAAGAAGAATATCAAGCTTAAGTGAGGAGAGAGAGAAGAGAGAAGTTTCGTTGAAGTAAAGGAAAGATTAACTTTTACACCAATAGTAGCTTTGCTTAACTTTGAGAAAATTTTTTAGCTCAAATGTGATACGTTAGGCATTAGTATAAGTACTGTCTTGATGTAAGAAAGCTAACCAATTACTTACCATAACGAAAAGCTGAAAGGACCTTAGTTGAACTACTTAATGTATGACAAAGAACTCTTAGCCCTTATCCAAGTGCTCTAAGTATAGCAGCACTATCAATTGTCAAGAGAGTTTATCATTTATACAGATCATGAATCTTTGAGGTATCTTAAAAGTCAAACTAAGCTATTAAAGCAACAAATGCGGTGGGTTAAATTCCTTGAAGGGTTCAACTTTGTGATCCAGTATAAACAAGTCAAGAATAATGTAGTTGTCAATGCTCTATCGAGAAGACATGTTCTTCTTACTAAGTTGCAAAAAACTGTTAGGATTTGTGAGCATCAAAGAACATTATCCTCAAGACCCCCATTTTGGTCGTATATTTGGACTATGTGCTTAAGGAAGAATAGTTGATGACTATCACATAGAAGATGGGTATCTATTTTGGGGAGGTAAGTTATGTGTGCCAACCTATTATTTGAGAGAATTACTTGTTAAAGAAGCTCATTATGGTGAACTTTCTAGACATTTTAGGGAGAAGAGGACATATGAGTTATCAAGTAGACAATTCTTTTAACCAAAGATAAGGCGAGATGTATACCGAATTATTGAGAGCTGTGCTACTTGCAAGAAAGCCAAATGTTGAACCGAACAAAGGCAAGTGATGCCTTTGCCTATCCTGACTAGACCTTAAACCGAGTTGAGCATGAACTTTGTCTTAAAATTGCCAAAAACTACCCGAAGTGAAAATTCTATGATAGTCGTTGTTGATAGATTTAGTAAGATGGCACATTTGTGCCGTACTCTAAAACTAACAATGCTTCGGCTATTACTTTTCTCTTTTTGCAAGAGATTGTTTGATTACATGGGGTGTCGATAAGTGTAGTCTTGAATAGAGATTCAAAGTTTTTAAGCCATTTTAAAGGACTCTTTGGCATCGAATAAAGACTAAACTATTATTCAACACTTCTTGTTACCTCTAAACCAATAGCCAAACAAAGGTAGTCGATCATACTTTAGGATCATTACTCCAAGCTACAGTAGGGAAGAATTTAACTGATTGGGATGTTTGTTTGCTTGTGATGGAATTCACTTACAATCGTACTGTATACAACATCACCAAATAAACACCCTTTGAAGTCATCTATGGCTTCAATCTAGAGCTACCCCTTGACCACACCCCTATACCCATGTTTGAGCAAGAAGACCCTGGTCCAAGAGCCTGACCTCAGTCTCTATAGTAGATTTATGAGAAAGTTACCTAATAGATTGACTAAGACACCAAGAGGATAAGAGAAAAGAGTAAAGGAAGGAAGTCAGCACAGTTTTAGCTCACAGATTTGGTGTAGCTACACTTGAGTAAGGAGAGTTTCCCGAATAAGAGAAAGAATAAGCTATTCAGTCAAGTCGAAGATCCCTTCAGAATACTCCAAAAGATTAATGACAATGCCTACAAATCAGAATTACTCGAGGACTATAGAATCTTTGATACCTTCAACATTTCTAACCTCAACCGCTACCAACCTGAGAGAGAATTGAGCAAAGATCAGCTAAATTTGATCCCAAATCCAAATCAACTCGGAAGGGATGACAGGAATCAAACTACCCAACCTCTAACCCAAACCTAAGCATAAGGTCTTAAGGGACTAGCAAAGAGGATTCTATTGTCCTAGCTAACTCTAATCAGGGATGAGCTGATCGTCATTACTATCCAACTCCATATGCCGAGTTGAGTAACTTCTTATCTCTCAATAGTCAAGTATCGAACAGAAGTATGCTCTACTGACAAGTCGATCCCTCATACGTCTGCTTGGTAATATTGGTGCCAAGAACCCCAACACACATCCATACCGCATCGTTTAGGAAGGACCTTAAGTTTGCTTGGCATCTCTACTTACTAACCTCCATCCTGATCGTACCATCTATTTATTTCTACCAAAATCTTCTCTAGTAACTTACTACCACGTATCCAATCCCATGTGAAAGGATTCTGCTACACTAATCATTGATTTTTGTTTGATTTTTCATTTGTACCCTTTATTATTCCTTATACATTACTTCTTTTGGGTAATATCCTTTTTGTCTTTTCCATTTTAGATAAGATGCCTTAATATGTCAAGTATAAATACCCTTATAATATTTAGCCACAGGGATCATCTTATACATCAGATATTGAATATAGTTCTCTTTTTGTAAGCCAAGTGTGCTTACTTTTCTTTTCTTACTCTTATCCTAACCCTTAAGCAAGTTTAAGTGGTGAGTGACCTCACCAAGTTGCTCGTGCTTCATATAGAGTTAGCTTTGTGAGATCGTAAAGTTTCCTTAATACATCATATCCGTAAAATTGTTAGTAGTTTTTGTTTATTTGTCTCGTTTACTTATTCCCATCCCAATACTATCGCCTTTGTTTGCTTTTAAGACGGCGTATCATTAATCAATTCATGAGATCAGGTGTTTCTAATCAAGAAAGTGTAAGAGGCAACGAGTTTCCACACTTAGAGTGTGTATGTGTGTGTGTATGTGTCATGGAACCCTAAAAGAGGCCCTAATCATGAGTTTTCTCAAGGCCCATATGAGAAGAATTCCAAATTCTAAGTCCATTAAAGCTTCTAAAAGGAAGAAGTTTAGAAAAGAGACAACAACCTATAAATGATGGTAGCTGCCTTGAGAAGAGAAGTAGATGAATTGCGGGCTATGATGGTACAACAAAGGAATGTTGCTGGATAAGGGGCAATTTAAGCAAGGCAAGTCAGGATGATTGATGTTCCTAAGCCTGAATATTATGTAAGAAGCAAGAATGTTAAGGAGATCAACAACTTTCTATGAAGTCTGGAGAAATACTTTGATGTTGCAGGCATGATAGATGATGTCTCCAAACTCCATTCAACTCCTATGTTTTTAGAAGATGTGGCTACATTATGTTGGTGAAGAAGTTCATAAGGTACCTGGTGTGGTGTTGGTAAGTTCCCATTTGTATATATTTTACATAATGATTTTTCATGATTTTCCTTTGAATTTTGATTTTATTTTTAGAAAATGATACTTAATTGAGTAAAATCTTGTTTTTAAGGTTTTGGAATGATATATGTAAGAAAACAAAAATATAGAAACAAGTTTCACTTAATTCTAACCTAAAACAAGAAGATTTGAAGGTTTGAAAATTGACGTAACCAAACAATACAATTGTATTTTTTCCAAGCAAATTTCGAGCTCAATTTTAAATTAAGACATAAGTTACACGATCAAGGGACACAACCTTCAAATTTTTGAAAAAAAAAAAAAAGAGAGAAGATAAGAAGAATCTATGATGGGAGTTACACACTAGGTGACAAGGTCATGTCCCTAATCATGTCATTTATAGTGAACTTAAATTTTCCTTCTCATATTTAAAGCTTCACTATGGCTTTTTGTGAGAACTTTTTAGCACAAATTTTTGAGAGCTTTCCAAGAGCAAAACACTCAAGAGAGTGGAGTACTTTAAGACTTCAAGATTTCAAGATTCAAGAATCGTTACATCAAACTCATGATCTACTTCTTCTAGCTTTCTTTAATTTTTGTTAAAGATTATTGTTTTATCATGTGCAGAGAGTAAATCCTTTGTATTTAGATCTTATAAAATCTAGTTCTATTAATGTGACATTGATTTTATTAGATCTAATGTATTCTTTCATTTTTCTTGATTCAACTATAAGACCCTAGAATCACCTTTAGGACAATTGTACCTAGATTTAGGGCCTTTAGAGAAAACTAACCCAATTAAGCTTAAATTTTATGACTAAGTTAAAAAAGTTAGTTGAAGTGACTTAGTAAAGTTAGATTTTAAAAATAATATCCTAAAAACCTAATTTTAGCCTCAAAAATACGATTATTCGATATAACATAAAACTCGTCGAAACCTTAAAAATCGACCCTAAAACACAACGAGAACTTAGAGATAAGTTATTTAAGTTATAAAAAAAATAATATAGCATGATATATTATATGAATATATGTGTATTTTTACGAATATACTCAGTTTATATAATAAATATACCTATAAATTAACTCGAAATTATATAATTATACATAATAAGTCATAAATTAACAAAAATAAATAGAAAATATATCTTAAAAAATAAAAGACATGCTAGAAACATGATTATATACATGTAATTACACATTACATGTACCATATATATAAGATATATACCCATATATTAACAAAAAGCATTAAACATTAACATATTAAATATAAATTATCAAAATATATCAAAATGGCCTCTAAACTCATTCGAAATTTAGAGAACCTAGAAAAATCATAGAATTCACAATGGCATCCTAACAGTAGCTAGGATGGATGATTCAAAAGCAAACTCTTCATAAAATGGCCACCTCACGCTAATTATTGTTATGCCCCAAAAAAGTTAAGTCGTAACAACCCCATCATATGAACAATCCTAAAATAGAAACTGACCTTGCAACTACTATCATAGACCTAATTCACACTAAGCATACTCGACTCTACCGCTTTGAAGCATTTAATTCAATACCAACTTGATAGAAACCTATAGAATAATTTTGGAAATAACTGATAAGCCAACTTGTAGTTTGACTTTGCAAAAGAGTACACGTAAAACCCATAAGCACATGCTATTTGGTATACAAGTCAAAAGATCGAAAACTAGTGAATCGCCTGAGAAGACTCGAGTAGTTTTCTTAGCAATTAAGAAAAGTTAATAATAAGAATAAAATTTAGCCAAATTGTTCTTGATCCTCACTCCTTAATCCCTTTTTGCTAAAGTTTTAATTTTTGGTGTTGTACTTATAGTTTCACTCTGAATCTACAAACCAAACTATAGGGGAATAAGTGACAACTTGCTCAATAAGTAGGATGGAGATAGAAGTATGTATTTAGCACATCACAAACAAGTTTTTCAATTAATTTAGTTAGATGCAATGCATGTACAAGTAAATGCCATTACATGATGTATCCAGTTCGTCGTGAGATTAGAGAAATTATACCCGCTCTAATCCTAGTAAAGGAGCTTAATGCTACGTACTCACAAATTAGAATCAATCCGAGGCTTGTGCAATAAAGAACACCCTCCTCCTATGACCTCTTATGAACTACGGCTTCCAACCTTGCCATAACCTTCTCTCCTGTCACTTAGTTTAACTAAGGTAGGGAAATGACCATTTCAACTATCCTCATCAAAGGGAGTCCGTATTTAGCCCTTGAGTCCTAACCGTTACCCCAATGGGTTGTAATGTTTGTCAAGTTAAATGTTAAGTCGAGTTTACATTAGGTCATTTTTAAGGTAATCAACCAATCTTGGACAATTCAAGTATAATAATATTTACAAAACAACTATTGCAAACCGTGACCAAGAACAGATAAGGCCGGTTACTGGATGGGTCTAAGCATGCAGAAAGCTCAAAAAAGTATTAATAGGGAAAGTACAAAAGGGCAAAATGAAGAATGAAACAATAAGAAAAACCCACGAACAACTCTAGAGGATATGAAGCATCAATGGAACTTTAAGAGGACTCACAGCACAATTCGACGTGACGTACGAATTAGTCTGGTGAGGTTACTTGCTACCTAACCTTACTTAAGGGAAAGGATAAAAGTGATACCGAGAGTAAATAAACAATGTTTATGCAAGAAAAGTACTCAAAAGTGTATTAAGAATGACCTGTTGTCCTTTACAGCTACAAGTACAAGGATATTTATACTCATAAGTTAAGGTAACTTACCTAGAAAGGAAAAGACCAAAAGGGCATTTCCTAAGTAAAGATCAAGTTATAAAAGGATAAAAATGAATATACAAGAAAAATAATCATTGGTGCAACGGATTCTATACATGATACTGTACACATGGTAATGCTACATTGGCTAGGTTGTTAAAAGATGTAGACAAAAAGTACGGACGGCTGGTTTGTCTGAGTAAGGATGGCTTTGTCAGTTCGGAGTTTCTCTTTCTCGGCATTTCGGTAAGGAAGATGTCGAGTAATCGGTCGGCTCAAGCGCGAGAGAGTAATATTCTATTTAGCACACTATAAAAAGATAGGCGATCATACAACTCAGCATGAAGGGTGACTCAACAAGGACATACTCAGCCTCGGAAGGGGTGGGCTGGAATAGAAGGATTCATCGAGCCAATCCCTCTAGTCCTTAGGGTTGGCTGCAGGTTAGGGGTCTTGCAACCTGATTCCCATTATTCCCTCTAGGTCGTTTTGGATATGGGATCGAATCTAAATGGTCTTCACTCAATTCTTTATCAAGGTGATATAGACTGAGGTCAGCAATGTTAAAGGTGTTAAAAACTCTATAACCCTCGAGCAATTCCAATCTATAAGCATTATCATTGATCTTCTGGAGGATTCTGAAAGATACTTTCGCTCTTGTAAATAATTTGTTCTTCCTCTTGTTCAGGAACCATTCCCTATTGAGGTGTAGCCATACTAATTCTCTTGGCTAAAATTGTTTGGCCATTCGACCCTTGGCCTTTTCTCAAAATCTTCTAGCAGCTTAGTCGATGTACCAAGTGCCCTATTATAGATATGCTGAAGAGATTACACTTTAGCCGATGCGTTAAGGTCCTCTTACATGGGTACTAGTACAGGGTTATAATCAAGGGGTAACTCTGGATTGAACTCATAGACTACCTCGAAGGGAGTCTACTTAGTGGTATCGTGTACTATTTGATTATAAGCAAACTCAACCACTGGCAGGCAAATGTCCCAATCAGCCAAGCTTTTGCCTACTACAGCTCCGAGCAGTGACCCCAAAGTATAATTAACCACCTCTGTTTGGCCATCAATTTCGGGGTGACATAAGGTATTGAAAAGTAATTTGGTCCCCAGCCGATGCTACAAGGTTCTCCAAATGTGGCTCAAGAACTTCAAGTCTCCATCGGAGACTATACTTCTTGGTACGCCGTATATCCGTACAATCTCATGCAAGAAAAGAGATACAATAGCCGAAGCATCGTTAGTTTTGGTGCAGGGCATAAAGTGTGCCATCTTACTAAACCTATCCACAACGTCCATTACAGAATCTTTGCCTCCGGCAGTTCACGGTAGTTCAAGGACAAAGTCCATGCTTAATTCAGTCCACGGCCTGGTTAGGATAGGTAAGGGCATTGCTCTCCCTTGCTTAGCTCGACATTTGGCGTTCTTGCATACAGCACAACTTTCGACAACTTAGTGCACATCTCTCCTCATTCTTGGCCAAAAGAATCAGCCATTCAATAGTTCACAGGTCTTTCTTTGCCCAAAATGTCCAGAGAGTCCTTTACTATGAGCTTCTCTAATTAGTAGCACCCTGAGTAAACAATTTGGCACACATAATTTTTCACCTCGGAACAAATAGCCATCCTCCACAAGATACTTGTCCACTATCCTCCCGTCGATGCATCATGAAATTATGGGTTTGAAGTGTGGATCCTTAGAGTACTGTTCTCTAATACTTAAAAACCTAAACGGTCGGGTCTGTAGCTCTAACAAAAGTGCATATCTCTTTGAAAGAGCATTTGCAACTACATTGCTCTTCCCTTGCTTGTACTTTATCACAAAATTGAATCCTTTAAGGAATTCAACCCATTTCGCCTGCTACTTCGACAACTTAGTCTGACTTTAGCGATACTTCAGCAATTCATAGTCAATATATATGACAAATTCTCTCAGTAGTAGATAATGTTATCATACTTGCAGTATTCGGATCAGTGCCCAAAGTTCTTTGTCATACATGGAATAATTAAACTAAGGTCCTCAGAGCTTCTCACTATAGAAGGCAATTGGTCAGCCTTCCTATGCCTATTCCAATGCCTAACGCGTTGCATTCTAGCTAAAAGATTTTATCAAAGTCAAGTAGTACTAACACCAAGGCGGAGGTCAATCTTTCTTTTATCTTAGCAAAACTCCTCTCTTCCCTTTCTCCCTATTGTAAGTCGGTGTTTTTCTTCATAAGTTCAATAAGTAGCACAGCAAGGGTGCTGAAATTCCTGATGAATCTTTTGTAAAACAAAACTAGTCTGCGGAAACTTCTTACATCAACATAAGTAGTAAGAGTCGGCCACTCGACAATTGCTCGGATCTTTTCATCATCGACTCATAAACCTCCTCCACTGATTACATAGCCCAAGAATACCACTTCCTCTTAGCAAAAGCAACATTTCTTTAGATTGCCGAATGGTCTCTTAACACAGAGGATATCTAGGATTACTCTGAGATGTTTACAGTGATTTGGCATGTCGGCACTGTAGTCAAGGATGTCATCAAAGTACACCACGATACACTTCCCTATGAGATGCTTAGCATATGATTTGTTAGTTTCAGGAAAGTGCTTGGGGCATTCAACAAGCCGAACAACATGACCTCCATTTGTAAAGTCCATGTCGAGTCTTGAACATAATCTTCCACTCGTCTGCTAACCTCATGCGAATTTGATGGTAGCCAGATTTAAGATCAATCTTGTTGAAAATCTTGGTTCCACTGAGTTCATCTAACATGTCTTCTAGTCTCATGATTAAATACCTATATTTGATCATGATCTTGTTCATAGCTCAATTATCTACACACATTCGCCAAGTTCTATCCTTCTTCGGTACTAAAAGTGTAAGCATAGCACAAAGGCTGAGACTCTTTCTTACATAGCCTTTCTCCAGCAACTCATTGACTTAATGTTGGAGCTCAAAAGCCTACTCAGAATTCATCTAATAAGCTGGCTTATTCAATAGTGCAGCACTAGATACTAAGTCAATGCAATGCTTTATGCCTTAAATTAGGGGCAACCCCTCAAGTAACTGTTATGGGAACAAGTTGGCATATTCATCTAATAACTCCTTGATCTCTTAAGGTAATTCATTACGCTCCTTCATTTCCAACAATCACCTAACCAACAAAAGGGTTGGCTCATTAGCATTGATGGCCTCTCGGAACTCGGCTCTACTCATTACCAGAGCCTTTTTTGATCTATGAGCAAGTTTCGTTTACAACTTATTAACTTCTCTCAACAGCATCAGATTCAGCATGATCTTCCAGTCAACCTTTTCGAACATAGATGTGTTCCTATAGCCGTCATGTATAACTCTCCTATCAAATAACCACAGTCCACTTAACAACATATGGGAAGTGTACATAGGCAGTTCGTCACAAAAGATTTGGTCATAGTACTTCCCTATAGTGATCGACAGTAGTATTTGCCAATTGACATGTAATGCTCCTTTCTCACTTAACCAATGCAACTTGTATGGCCTCAGATGTGTAACAATCGACAACTGTAGTTTTGAAACAAGATCCGCTAATGCCACATTAGTGCAGCTTCTACTATCTACGATGAGAGTGCATACCTGATCATTTACCTTACAGGTGTTATGGAACAAATTCTCTCTCTACTCTTCCTCTCGCAAGGGTTCCATGCCCATAATGCATCGAACAACCATGAGTAATTTATCCAAGTCTTTAGCAAACACGTCCTCCTCAATCAGCTCTTTCTCATTAGGAACCTCCTCCTCCTCGGGTTCCTCATTCGTAATTTCTACTTCTAGCTTTAGGATGTTTCCCTTAATGACCATCGTCCTTCGATTCTAACACTAAGTAGTCATGCGTCCGAGCCCTTAACACTTAAAGCACCTGATCTGGCTGGTCTTCCTACCAGACTTACCCCTTCTCATAAGTTTGGATCAGTACTTCACCATCAAGTCGGCCTTTCTACTTGGCTTTTACATCAACTTTTCTACTCAACTCTGTACTCGATTGAGCTCGATGGCTTGCCTATCCAAGTCAACTAGTCAGCATCCTCACCAATACTCAACTCCTTTGCCTCTCTACTCGCTGGACAATCCTAATAGCCTCATCTATTGTGTTGAATCGTTGGAGCTCTACAAAATCTTAAATGTCTCCTCTCATTCCAGTAACAAACCTTGAGACTATTCGAGCTAGTGGTTCCTCTACTTTGCAATGGATCATGAGCATTTAAAACTCTTGAACATATTTGTCAATAGTTCAGCCTCCTTGTCTTAGCTCCTAAAGCCGAGTGAAGGTATCTTAGAGATAAGTTTCCAACACAAATCTGTTTCTGAGCACTCTCTTTATCTCAAGCCAAGTGTTAATCTCTCGGTATCCCTCTCATCTTCTCATGGCTTAAAAATTCTTCCACCACATGGTAGCGTATCTGAAGAACTCAACAGCGGTAGTTCTCACCTTCTCATAATCCTCATATTGATAATAATCAAATACACGCTCCACCTTCTCTTCCTAATACAGATACTCATCGGCATTCTCATATCCATTGAAACTTAGAATCCAAAGCTTTACGTGGTCAGATTGTCTGGGGATTCATACACGCTCTTCTTCAAATTACTCTTCTTCCTCTTCATCAATCTCTCTGAAGTTTATTCTTCACCTCATCCATCTACCAACTCCTCCACCTCAAACGGGTCGAGCTAAGTTTTGACCTCTAACAAGTTGAGTAGTTTGTAGAGTGTTTTACATGGCCTCAGTAAGTCAGCAAGATAGCGTATGAACGGCTCAGGTCAAATTTACTAAGAGGTTAGTAATTTCATCAAGCCTTTCGTCAGTACTTTTAAGAGTTCCTTAAGATGGTGGACAACTCTACTGTCATCCATGGTGGACAACTCTACTGTCATCACCAGTACCAATATTCATATTTTGGTCTGACATTTTTCTTTTCAAATTCAAAGCTTAAATAAACACTTCAGGAAATTAACAGTTAACAACACAATAGTCAATTGAACACAGTAACTTGCTCTGTTTCACATATGCAAAATAGAGTAGAACAGAACTTCAAGAAGAACTACTACAGTTCATACAAAACCTCCGCTCTGATACCAAGATGTTGTGAACTGTGACCAAGAACAGACAAAGCCGGTCTTTAAATGGGTCTAAGCTTATAGAAAGCTCGAAAAAGGATTAATGTGGAAAGTACGAAAGGGCAAAATGAAGAATGAAACAGTAAGCAAAACCCAAAAACAGCTATAAAGGATATGACGCATCAATGGAACTTTCGAAGACTCACGACACAATTTGATGTAACGCACGATTTGGTCTGGCGAAGTTACTCGCCATCTAACCTTACTTAAGGGAAAGGATAAGAGCAATGTCGAAAGTAAACAAACAGTGTTTATGCAAGAAAAGTACTCAAAAGTATATTAAGAATGATCTATTGTCCTTTATAGCTACAAGTATAAGGGTATTTATAATCATAAGTTAAGGCAACTTGCTTAAAAAGGAAAAGACCAAAAGGGCATTTCCTAAGGAAGTAAAGACTAAGTTACAAAAGGATAAAAATGAATATACAGGAAAAACAATCATTAGTACAACGGATTCTACACATGATACTATACACATGGCGATGCTATATTGGCGAGGTTATTAAAAAATGCAGACAAAAGTATAGACAAACGACTTGTTCGAGTAGGGATGGCTTTGTTAGTCCAAAGTCTCTCTTTCTCAGCTTCTCGGCAAGGAAGATGCCGAGTAATCAATTAACTCAAGCACGAGAGAGTAATCTCTTATTCGGCACACTACAGAAAGATGGGCAATCATACAACTTGGCATGAAGGGTGACTCAGCAAGGAAGTGCTCGATCTTAGTAGGGATCAGTTAGAATAGAAAGATTTGTCAGGCCAGTCCCTCTAGTCTCGGGTTCGGCTATAGGGAACTTAGCTACCATCACAACAAATCAAATCTTAACCACAAGTGCTATACACGTACAATCAGCTAACTATAATAATAAGCTATTGCACACCAAAGTCTCTAGATATTCTGAAATAATAACTTAAAATATTGTCAAGCATTGATCCTACTTACTTAGCTTCCTAGCCAATTATTCCTAAAAGCCTTCTATAAGGTTACGGATCTGACATATTTGATACAAAATAGAGTAAAAATTAAAACACAATATTTAGATGAGAATAAATACTTATTAGATAAAATTATTGTAATTTAATTTTACACTTGAAATTTATATAACATTAGTTTCTAGTATTATTTAAAAAGTTTCTATTTTTTTCAAAGAAACTTTTACTTTAGAAACTTGTACTTTTTATTAAAAATCATATATACTCAAATTTTATGAAAGTATCAATATTAAATTTGTAAAAATATAAAGTTTAATTTTAATAGTTTTGATAAAAGATTATTACTAAAGTTAGCAATTTATTAAAGACAATTTACATAGCTACTTATTTTTCACAAAATAACGTTTTTCTTAGAATTTATATATATAATAACATGAGAATAATTTTTTTTCTTAAATTTTTTTTTTACGCGGTTTAATATTTTTAGGAATTAAATGAATTTTCGAACTAAGATAAAAAAATGGAACTCATTGGTAAGGCAGTCTTAGGTGGCCAGTGGCAACTTGGACAATATTGGTGGCTCCAGATGGTAGGTAAAATCTTAAGTAATAGAGAACACAAGTTATCAGGTCTTACTTTAGCGTCGATCCTTCTCTTGACTCGATGAATGCTATAAGTTTCCCTATTCCTTTTTAAATTATCGATACCAAGAGGTTTTTCCTATATTCTTTTTTTTTTTTTTCATGGCTTCCATCTGATCAAATTGTCAAATGAAGAGCAAGCAAATCTGCATAAATAGGTTAAAGAGTCAGTAGATATAGTAACATGCAATTATACAAGTGTTAGTTTAGTATTTCCCTTTAGTTTTGTATTAAAAATAGGTGTCCATTTATTATTTATTCTTACTACACCTATTGTTATGTCTACATTACCCTACAGTACATTGCATTTGGGACATGCTTTCTATTTCCTTATTATTCTTTTCCTCCTTTTTCTTTATTTGACTAATGGTTTTATCCTTTATGTTATACCATTTACATATATATATATATATATGGTACTATCTCCTGTCGTTTCTTTAATAATTTTATCTCATAAAGCCCATTTATTATCGGAATCTATTTTGTTTGGTTTCGATAAATAACGTTAATATATTTATAATTAACCTTTCAAGTATATTATTGTTTTATTTTTTTTTTTTTGTTGGTCTAATTTTACATAACTTTTCGAATGTAATTTTATCATGATTTATTATTTGTAAAATTCCATAATATATTTCAAAAATAGAAGAACATCCTATTATACATCTAATCTAAAATTTCTATTTCTCAACTAATTAAAAGTTAACCCGATAAACTTTAAATTATAATTTATATTAATTATATTTCAACTTATTTTTAAAATTCAAGTTTACAAGACGGTTCCTTATAACTTTTTGGAGACTTATGTTACTATTTAATCTGATTCGAAACTATTTTTTCATTGGTCTTACATTTTAAGATAAAGCCCTAAATACATTTTTCTTTAATATATAATATATATGGATAAGCTTCATTAATTATTTGGGATTTGGGAGCTATTAATATACATCTTATATATAATTTTACTCATTAATATTAATTGTTAAGATCACATAGTCAATTTCAAAAGATTTATTATAAACTATATTTAAAATTACAAAACTTTATGTTATATCGATTAGACTTGATAAACTTAATAATTCTAAGAAAATTGTACATAAATGAGCTTAATTTGAATTATTAAAGCTATACAGTTACTTCTTTTAATTTTTATTACCTTCATGAGAGTTCAATTTAATTCTAAGAACGTTATTATAAATTATAATTTATAAAGTGTCTCAAGCACTAAATTTTTCAATTAATTTCTTACTAATTTATATAATTGTTTATCCAAGTCTAAGTATAATTCAGGTAATCCCACACTTATAAATGCTTCCAATCAATCTAATGAAGAGAAGATATATGGCGAACTAGGTTTATATTAATTTAATTATTTTTACATATTATCTTATATCACTAATAATATTATTATACTTATTATTTTATTGCAAAGATCCATATTCTCGTAGTTACTAGTAATATTAACATAGACTGTTTTATATCTATTGACCTAACGTATAAGTACATATTTTTTTATAAAGAATGTAAACTATTCGAAAGCTAGCAGGTCGAAATTGAGGGGTATTACAATTACTTTTAGGAAAAATACTTAAAATATTTTATTTAATAGCTAAGAATTTTGCCACCTAACCTAGTATAAATAAGAGTCCTAGGCAACCATTTACATACTTGAGAAACTTAAGATATTCAAAGAAAAATTAACAAAAAATAGGGAAAAATATAGAAAAACAGGGGAACCTACTGACTTAGGACAATTCCACCACCAAACTAAGATTTGTTATTGCACTTGATTAGCTACCACTAGGGTACCCGTTGCCTAGCTCCATTGACACACTTCCACCACCATCTAGTGGTCGAAGCTTTAACAAACACCGGATTGGAGTATCTACCTTGTTTTTCAAGAAATTTCAAAAAATATCTAACCCTTCTAGAAAATTATGAGAAAATTTATTCTTGGATTATTTTAGATGTACTTTCTTGTTGTAAATTTACTTTTGCAAAATTATGAATGTTTGATATACTTGCTTAACAAATGTACTATTCATTTGAATTTTGAAATTTAAAATAAATGTGCTAAATGATGTTGTTTCAAGCTCAAAATTTTATATACATTACATGTAATTCATTGCTATATAGCTCAATTTTGATTTTATATGAATTTAGTATTTATTGCATTTTTAGGCTGTAAAAAATGGCTAAAAATAAGGTAATTTGTTAAATAAATTGATTTTTGGTGAAATAATTGATGAAATTATAATCAAATTCATTATGTATGTTCATGTTGATGTCAGGACAAGTTGGAATTAATTTGGTGCAAAAATTATATTATCTTTTTAATTAACCGTAATTTAAGGCAAAAATGTAATTTTACGTATATGGACGATAAACCTAATTACATGAAACAAGTTGTTAGATGAGTTCCATATATTTTTTTAAGTTTATAGGAATTTTCATAGAATTATTTGGTATTCCTAGCTATTTATTATGAATTTTCCTAGTTAAATAGCTTAAATTAGTAATTAGGACATGTATTTAGTAATAGTATGTTAAAATATGTCAATTATTTGATGAAATTACAATGAAAACATACCTTGATCAAATAGGTGTACTTACAATTTTGCTATATATTTCATGATATTATTTACATCCAATTATGATATATACATGCTAGGATTCGATAATATACGATATGATTTATCATATTTTATTGCAATTTTTTGTAAAAATATATTTTACTTATATATTATGATATCAATGTGATATTACTTACAATATAACTTAATATGTATATTAGGATTAGAAATAACCTTTAAGAATCATCTATAGGATTGTAGACAACTAATTTTTGCTCCCCTTTTTATTTTTTAGATTAGGTTATAAGGTCATAAATTAGAAAAAATACAAAAAAATAGAAAATTAAAGAAAACCCAAAAAAAAGAAGAAATTTTGGAAAAAAATAAGAATTTCAGAAGAATACAAAGAAATAGGAAAATAAGAAAAAACATAAAAAAAATAAGAAATTTAGAAAAAAAATACAAAAAATGGAAAAATTTAGGAAAACATATAAGAAATTTAAAAAGTCATAGAAAATAGAAAAAAAGTAAGGAATTTAGAAAGTAATAAATTTTTAAGTTGCTTGGATAGAGTAGATTTTTAATTTAATTAGACTTAAAATAAAGGACTATTGAACCTATGCTTAGATTTAAATCTAATCCAAGCTGACCTAATCAATATATACAATTTAATTGCACATATAAATAAAGCACAAGCCAATGACTTAATAGTAAAACACATGGATTAAGCTAAAGGGTTGGGGTTCGAAACTCACTGAAGGCATAAGGATGGTTTTTTATCTTTTTCTTAAATTCACATATTGCCATATGTCAGAACATCACTAGGCCATGTGCCTAATTGTAACACGTAGTGCATTATGATTTGTCGCGACAACAAAACTTCTTTCCCCCCATGTTTTTCTCCCCTTTCCTTATTCTTTCTCCTTCTTTTCTTTTTAAACACAACATACACACACAATGAAGTGGGGGAAGGATTTCGTTTTTAAAAAAATAAATAAATAAAAATAACAATAAGAGAGGACACACAGTGCAGAGGGAAGAGGATTGTTTAAGAAAAAAAAAACATAATAGACAATAAGGAAGGGGACCCACCATTGTCCAATCCCTTTCACTCTCCTCGGCTGTCTCTTTCCCTTTCTCAACAGTAATCTCTCTCTCCAACCCTTCCCTCTCGGTTAGACCTCTCTCTCTCCAACCCCTCTCACTCGATGTCTTACTCTCTCTCCCACACACACACTGTCCGATCCCTCTCTCTCTCCTTAGCCATCTCACTCTCATTCTCGAACCACACCACCCCGACCCTCATTCACCTCCGTCTCTCAACGTAAACACACAACCGAACCCACACTCATCACTACACGACCCATAACTACTCCACAATAAAGCACACACACGTAACATCCCCCTTTCAGCTGCGAAACCTATACATGCACACACTGCCGAACCTACCACCACGACTACCACCGATGGCCACTTAACGCCACGACATCAAAAAAACCCCCCCAATCCCTAATAGAATAGCCATGAAAGTGGCTTTTGCCATTGATTTTGGCCATCAAAATAGCCTCCAAAGCACTACCATCATCCAACTTAGCAAATCCGACCCGGATCCGTCTACGACCCGGATCTAACCCGTTCATGACCCATGACCCGCTAGCCGACTCAATCGAGATCTAAATCGTACCTACTGACTCATGCCCAATCCCTAATAGAATAGCTACGAAAGTGGCTTTTGCCATTGATTTTGGCCATCAAAATAGCCTCCAAAGCACTGCCATCATCCAACCTAGCAAATTCGACCCAGATCCGTCTACGACTCAAATCTAACCCGTTCATGACCCATGACCTACTAGCCGACTCAATCAAGATCCGAATTGTACCTACTAACTTATGCTTCGAATCCAACTAGGCTCCTAACTCGCGACCCGCATACTACTCAATCCAAACCCCACTTACTGTTTTTTTTTTTGTTAGTTTATTTATTTATTTTATTGTTCATTTATTTATCTTTTTGTTGTATTGGTGAATTCAAAAAAGGGAAGAAAACCAAAAAAGAAGGAAAAAAAAGAGAAAATAAAAGAAAAGAAAAGAGAAAATATAAAAAGAAGGAAAAAAAAAAAAGAAAAGTGCTCTACTCATTTATTTATTTATTCTTCTTTTGTATTTTAGATAAAATAAAAAGAAGGATAAAAAAATATATATATAGAAATAAAAAATGAGAATGAAATAAATAGGTTAATAATAAAATTATTTTATCAATTAGAAAAACATATTTTCTCAAATAAATAAAAATAAAATGGATCCTTTCCAAATTAGAGTGGTGAAATTTCTCTAACTTTATGACAAACCGGATAATCTCGTAGATGATAGATTGCTTGTTAATGTATTGTATGTAATAATTGCTTGATAACTTAATTGCGCTCTTCAACTTATATACACTTTTTGCCTCTTGCCCTTGTTTGCTCACTTTTTTATAGATTTGCTTGTAGGATCTAAGTAATCATATTGCGTAACAATCACTTCCATGTGTGCAAAAAGAATGTGTTTGAGCTTTAGTGAGACAAAATCAATGAGGACTATGATTTTGGAACTTTTTGTTTTATGTGGAATCAACTAGATCATCCAAGCGATTTAGTTGGGTTTCTTCTTTTGAGTCGTATCTTATACTTATATACTCTTATAAACACTTTATGCTTAGCCTTATTATAAAGATAAGTTTGTTGTGAATATAAATACTAGTATATTTGTGAAACTGTGAATGCTTCAAAGTTATTTGTCTTATAAGCCTTATGTATATCAAGGTTATGCCAGCAACTAAGTAGATAGTTTCTAGCATAAAATTGATATACATGGTGGACTGGTACGATTTGATAGCGTTTAGGGTGTAACATCAACTATGTACGCTTAATGCTTTAGATTGTTATTTCTATGGTTAGTGATTTAAAATCTAATATTACATAAGAGAATCAAGAGATTTATTATATAATTAGATCTAAGTATAGTTGATAGAGATTCTTGCAAGATTAGAAATAATTTGTAACGTCTTTATGGATTCCTAATTTATGTTGTTAGAGAATTTATTGTGCAATAATGCAATTTAAGTTATATTATTGAGAAAAGATTCTAATAGGTGATTTCAAGATTAGGGTTAATAAACTTGAGAAAGTGATTAATTTTAATAGAGAATTCTCCCGGTCAAACAAGAATAAAGAAGAAATTAGATTATCTTTAAAGGAAATAGCATATTTAAGTCTAAGGAAAGCAAAGATCTAGATACATTTTCGAATCTTGAGTTAAATTACACTTTGATCATTTTCTTGTTTAGGTTCTTGAATTAAATCTTAATTAGTTATTCATTAATTAATTGATGCAATTTAGTT
The DNA here is from genome assembly GCA_024138015.1 of Lumnitzera littorea. Classification (NCBI taxonomy): domain Eukaryota; kingdom Viridiplantae; phylum Streptophyta; class Magnoliopsida; order Myrtales; family Combretaceae; genus Lumnitzera; species Lumnitzera littorea. Next base: position 73,354,849 of record JAMXBB010000005.1, on the reverse strand, counting down.
TTGGTTTCTTAAGTTTCTTGAATTCTAATTTGTCATTTATATAATAAAGATCTAGCGAATACTAGTAATCAAAGTCTCTAAGAGATCGACATTTAAACTTAAATCCGCTTTACTACAAACCAATAGGTGCACTTGTTTTGTATCAAGTTTTTAGTGCTATTGCAAAGGACTTGTGATATTAAGAAAACTTGTAGCTTTATTAATCTAACCATTGTTTCTTTATTTTTCTTGATTTCTTTTCTTTTTCTTGTTTCTTTTATTCTTTTGGTGCAATCTTAAACTAATTCTACATTTTCTTTGGTGTAGTATATGACAAGAAGTCATTTACAAGATTTGATTGACATTGGTCCGGAGATTAAGAGGACGGTTTTACGAAATTTGAGGCAATTGATAGTTAAGGAGATAGTGGAGTTAATAAACCAAAGGTGGAGAACTAAAGACAAGGCTAAGTTGTTAAAGGGTAAAGTAAAGGATCAAGTGGAAGAGCACAAAGCTGATTAGAAGAGCTTACTCGATAACAACATGGCCAACAATGGGGGATAATATGTGAAATTTATCTAACTATATTTTGGTATCTTAAATTTCCTATTTAACTTTTAACCAGTATTCTAGTCCATACGATATACTCTACTCCTAATTTAATTACCGAATTTTCTTTCAATGTAAGAATAACCTATATTTTTCATATAATTTCCTAAATTTCCACTCCAAATCAGATTTATATTATTATCTTAATATTAAAATATTATTAATTTAACCTAATATATTCCACTCATCTAATTTTCCAACTTCACATATTATCCATTAATACATAATCACACATAATACCCCTATCTAACATTCCTAACACTACAATTAACATCTCTCATTATCAACCAGTATTTCAAGATGCCTAAATATATGCTAAATTAGAATTTTTCATCAATTTAACATTAAATCATAAATTAAGCCTAAAAATTATCTTTTATTTATGATTTTAAAGCCTAAAAATTAAGTAAAATTTTGAAAAATTAATTTTAAGAAAAACTCTTCATTGTAATATGATATATATCTTAAACAGTACACAAAAAATTTTCGGGCTCAAAACTACATCATTAAGGTTATTTAAAACAAAAACAAAAATTAACTCGAGTTTAGTGATTTCTTAAGGACAATATATCTCGGGTCCTAATTTTATCAAATTGATATTTTTTCCTAAATCTGCATACAAAAATATCTTAAAATACAAAATTTCATAATTTTCTATATTTATTTAATATTTTTAATAAATTAGACAAAATCAGGTAAGAAATTAGACTCACCAAAACAAATAGCTTCCAACCACCAGTGATGGCTCCCACTACATCGGTAGCCCCTGGCAGTAGGTCAACTATCAGGTGGTAGTGGCTACTGTTCCTTCCCAAGTGATGGTTAGACGTGTGTTCTCTTTATATGTCTTAATTACATGCTAATTTGTTTTTTTTTTTTTTTTTTTTTTTGTAAAAATACTCTCTCCTTAACCTCTTTCTAATTTTTCTAAACTCCTAATTGATCAAAATGAATTATGGAAGGGGGTTTCTAAATTTATAGTGGCATTTAGGGTTTTTCTTGCATTTTACACTTGCCAAGTATCACCTTTCCCTTTTCTCTTTACTTTCTATTTGGCTTAATCCTATTTGTTGAACTTCCATCTTCCATCTTCCATTTCCAGCTTGTCATGATTAATGTCCAGACATTTCTACGCTTTTCCATATTTTTCTTGATCTTTTATTAATTTTTTAATTAATTTAGTATTATTTTAACAGATTTTAGGTATTTTAAGTAATTTTGAGTATTTTTACCTATATTTACTTACATATATAATGTAAAATAAATATTCTTAAATATTATTTATGTTATTTTATAATTTTTAGTATGTATATAATTTATCTTTAACGATTCATTAATCATCGAAACACGTTTTATACGTTTCTAATAAATAATGAGTAATACACATATAACTTAATATTACAATATTTAATTATTTATTTTTCTAAATCTAAACTCACAAAAACACTTTTACTAATATTTCTAATTTCTTCGTAAAATTTGGGCTTGATCGGATAGTTTACACGATTATCTTAAATTTTATAAACCATTTCCAAACCAATTAATTATGAGTTGATTACCAATTTTTGTAAGGCCTCATAGAAACATTCTAAGCAACTTCCACCTAGGAAGTAGGTCAATTGTATGATTGAGTAAGAACCGGGTGCCATGTACCTATCAGTAGTACCCTATTGAATACCCCCACCTGAATTGGAGGAGCTTTAGCGCCAATTGAAGGAACTCTTAGACGTTGGTTTTATCCATCCCTTACCCTACAGTGCACCAATTTTATTTCAAAAGAAGTATGATGAGAGTTTTTGGCTATGGATCGACTATAAAGCCCTTAACAAGATCACAATCTGAAATAAGTACCCCATATTCGTAGTAGCCGACTTGTTTGGTCAATTAAGTAGAGCAAGATATATTTCTAAGCTAAACTTGAGATCCAAGTATCACCAAGTTAAGTTATGGAAGGAGATGAACCAAAGACAACCTATGTCACAAGTTATGAAGCATTTAAGTTTCTCCTTATGCCATTTGTGCTAACAAATGCCTCGGCCACATTTTGTACTTTGATGAACCAAGTGTTAGTGCCATTTTTTGACCAATTTGTAGTAGTATATTTGGATGATATCATAATGTATAGTAAAACCTTAGAAAATCGTGTATAACACTTAAGATAGGCTTTCTCAACCCAACTATACATAAAGCTAGAAAGTGTTCCTTTGCATAAGAGGAAGTAGCCTTCTTAGGCCATATAATGGGTTGAGGGAAGATCAAAATGGCTAAAGCTAAGGTCAAAGCTATTCAAGAATGGGAGAAACCCTTTAAGCTAATGGAGTTAAGGTCATTCTTGGGGTTAGCCAACTATTATCTTCGGTTCATCCATGGGTACTCAAGAATCTTGGCCCTATTAACATACCTAATAAAGAAAGATAGAGAATGGCAATGGGATACAAGATCTCAGGAGGCTTTCGAGCAATTAAGGAAGATAGTCATGGAGGAATCGACCTTAGCTTTAGCCAACTTTACTAAGCCATATGAAGTACATACAGATGTGAGTGACTTCACTATTGGTGGGATTCTTATGCAAGAGGGACATCCCTTAGCTTATGAGAGTTGTGAGTTGAATGATACAAAAAATAAGCACACCATCTATGTAAAGGAAACAACGGCAATAGTCTATTGTCTTAGAGTATGGAGGCACTATTTATTGGAAAGCCGATTTATGGTAAAGATTGATAATGTGGCTACCAGTTACTTTCAAACTCAAAAATGGTTGTCAACCAAGTAAGCTTGATGGTAGATCTTCCTAGCCAAGTTTGACTATGTATTGGAATATAAGCATGGAAGCACTAACATTATAGTAGATGCACTTAGTTAGAGGTCAGACTTAGCATCCATAGCTAGTCAACTTGTAGGTGAAACACTAGAGAAGATCAAAGAGGGACTAAATCATGATCCTTAAGCAAAGGCTTTAGTAGACAACACTCAATAGGAAAAACTCAAAGATTATGGGTAGAGGATAGATTATTATATACAAAGGGACCTCGACTATATGTCCTACTACACATAGGGCCTAGGAGGGAGATTTTAAAGGAATGTCATGATTCACCATGGGCGGGACATCCTTGGGTACATCAGACCTTAGCATTGATTGAAGACCAATATTACTAGCTTGACATGAGGAATGATGTGGAAGCATACATAGAGATGTACCTCATATGTCAGTAGGATAAGGTAGAGAACTAGGTTTTAGAAGATCTTTTATAGCCCCTTCCTGTACCCAAGAGACCTTAAGAGGGTATCTCTCTAAATTTCATAGTGAATCTCCTAAAGTATGAGGATTATAGAATTATAATGGTAGTAGTAAACCGCTTCTCCAAACCGAATATGCGACTTTCGTATCGATTACAAAGGAATGTCCAGCTGAGGAAGTCATTCATTTGTTTATGAAGCATATTGTAAAGTAGGGACTACCTACATCCATTATTAGCGATAGAAATGGGCGGTTCACCAAGAGATTTTGGATGGAACTATTCAAGTTTATGGGTTTAGACTTAAACTTCTCTATTAGCTTACATCCACAAATTAACGGACAAATTGAAAAGGATGAATTTGTTGTTAGAATTATATTTGATACATTATGTAAGTGCCAATCAAAGGAATTAGGCAAAGTTATTGGACATCACTTAGTTCTCCTTTAATTTGCAATATAGCGAGGCTACAAGAAAAAGCCCCTTGGAAGTGGTGTTAAGTTCCAACTGACTACCCCAAATACTATTACTACAGAGTATAAAGGTAGTAACCTAGTAGCACATGACTTTGCCAAGAACTGGTAGGGAGAAGCAAATATGACAAAGGCCTATATGCATAAAGCTGCCAAAAAGGTGAAGAAATTTGTTAATTGGAAGAGGAGAGGCATTGAGTATCAAGTTAGAGACCTCGTCATGATCCAACTAAACTTAATACAATGAACCAAGGGGGTACTTCACAAGGGTTTGATGAGGAGATATGAAAGACCCTATAAGGTAGTGAAGAAGGTAGGGAAGGTAGCTTATTGATAGGATTCGGGGCATCAACTCAACTTAAATGCTAAGGTCGAGCTCATCTACTCCTTATCTGAATATTTTATTTGACTACTTATTTTTATTTGTGTTATTTAGATTTCTTATTTCTTGTATTTTTCCTAAACTACCCTTATGTTTATTTTATATTTACGAGAATGCCACTAGGGCATGCTTTATCCTTTTATTTACAAGTTTGCCATTATGTATAAATAGGATACATGTGTAGGGTTTTAAACAGATTTACAATATTAATGAAAAACCCTTTTGAGTGTTTTTCTCTTGGAAAGCTCTCTTTTATTAGCTCTTATCAATCCTTTTAGTAGGGATTAAAGCGAGTGATCTTATCACTTGGACCAGTGTATCACATCTAGCGAGTATTAAGCTGTGTAAAATCTAGTTGATGTATCATATCTAATTAAGTGGCTCACAAATTCACTAAAACCCTCACTAAATTCACTCTATTTTTGTTCATTCAATAGGATCGGACCCATCCTGACGACCGACCTCGTCTGTTCTTGGCCCAATTGGTATCATCTTAATATTAGAGTGGAGGTTTGACAACTGGAGGATTTGGTTTATTTGTGTTGCGACACTGAAGCTCAACTTATTGTCTACTCATGATTTGATGATAGAAGAAAGTGGGAATTTTCACTTTTGGGCTAATGTCTTTGAAAGGTAACGATTTTTAAATGATATAGACCTATCATTGGACTTACAGAAGGAGCTTAATTATTATTATATTGTCTGAATTATTATTGGGACAGACATCTTCGGCTATCGTTTTGAAGGAAATATTGGGAATGAAATTGAAATTACGGTTTTGTTTGGACCCGTTAAAAGAGGAAGAAAATTAGTGGTTTATATTATATTAGCTACTATTAGTGTTTTGAAGTGCAGGGTTTTTCTTTTACATAAGTGGATCTGTGTATTTGGTTGTACACAAACGGGTTTGTGTGTCTACTGTGCAAAGTGTATTGTGACTAAACCGAAGAAGCAGAAGTGACATTGATGGTCGGTGCTGCTCTGTTCTTCATCCGATTGAAGGTTCTGTATGTGTATGAAAGTGGGTATGTGAGTTTGGGTGTTTCATCGTAGTCTGTAGTTGGTGCCCAAGATAAGTGCAGTAATAGTAGAGTTTAATAGAGTTACAGGCCGTGGCTGGACTGAGTGCGAAGCGGCAATGCTATCGTGGAAGTACACTGTTGTGCTAGCGCGTGGTTGAAACAAGAGGTGTTCGGTGGAGCAGTAATGTAAATAGCTAAGTGTGGTTGTAGGTATTGTGCTCGTGTCTGAGCTTGACACTGTCGAACTAAGCTAAATTTATCAAGAGTAAGCCAATCTTCTGGCTATTGAATCGATGTGGTGTACGTATATACAATTGTAGCCGTTGAATTAAAATTCCTGAGTTGTTGAATTTCTGCTGCTCCATGCGTGTCTCTATTGCTTGGAAACTGCAGTTGGAGTCTGTAAGTCATGCCAAGCTTGTTGTGTTAGTATCGACGTGTTTTACCTTGCTGAGCTAACTTGGAGTAGTGATCCGAGCTCCAAACTACAACGATTAGAAGTGCCGACCTGAGTAACTTTGCTAAACTTGCCGAGCTGCCAAATTGGAGTGTCTGGACCGAGCTACTTTGGAATTCCTATTTACCAAGCTTAAGTGTGATCGAATCGAGTTGTTTTGAGACTCTTATTTGCCTAACTAAAACTAGTGTCCGAGGTGCCCTGTATTGGATGAATGGTGCTACTAACCGAGCTGCTGATAATGCCGGTCTCCGAACAAAAAAGAATTGCCGAGCTGCATAATTAATTATCCATGCCACGTTTCTTTTATGTTGCCGAGCTGATTTGTTGAGTCATGAGGTAGACTGAGCTACTGTACACATGATTAGAGTTGATGTTGATCAGTGCCGAGCTGTCACATGCGCTTGTGCCGTAGTGTCGCATTGTCGAACAGTGGGCTGCACCAAGCTACTAACCCCTTTGTTCTACCGAACTAAATTGGAGTGGTAGACACAAGTGTGTATTTGCTGTTGTCATTTAAATTGCCAAGCTAGCGTGTGTCCAAGCCGTCGCAAGTTCTTGACTGGCCTGAACTAACTCCAAATTGCTAAGCTTTGAAGTGCCGAAGTGAATTGAATAGTGATCTGAGGTGCTAGCTTGTTATGGCCGTACTGATCTTTTCTTTCTTCGAGAAACAACCGAGCTGTAAGTTTGGCCGAGTTCATTTGAGTCGCGCTCTTCCATTGCTGAGCCCTTGGGTGTGTGGCTGGAACTAAAGCTATTAGTAAAGTAGTGGTATGTGAATGTGGTGTAAAGAGTAAACAGAGTTCTGTCCTTGTTTCTGAGCTACCGAACTGATTCAAGTATAGAATGAAGCTATTTTATTTCGTTATGATCGAGGTGGAGGGAAGTACTGAGCTGTTGTCCTTCTTCTATTCAATTGGCGAGTTTCCGAGCTAAAGCTTGCACTATTCTTCAATTATCGAGCTACTATAATTGAAAATCACCAAGCTATTGAATTACTTTATTCGAGCTAGCTGCTACGTGTGGACCAATTTCAAAGCTGTCTTTATTTGCAGCTGTCAAGTATTTATTGAACTGAGCATTTTAGCTGTCCTATTAAGTCCTGTCTGTTGTCCATATTAACTTTTCAAGTTGTATTTGCTTGTGCCAAGGTGGTGTTGAATTGAAATTTAACCAAAATGGCCTGTAAAGCTCAACATAGGCAACATTATACACCAGGCTTAAAGGCGAGATCTTGTTGCCAAGCCCCAAATCATGTCTTTCCTTATGTGTTGGAACAATTAGATGTTATACTTGCTAAGGTTGAGGAGATTAAGGAAGAAAGAAGGTGACAAAGGATTACTCAACCAAAGAATATTGAAGAGGAGAAAAAAAAAAAGGACAAAAAGTGTTACCACTCAACACCCCTATTCCTGACATGATCCTATTGCCAATGAAACTTGGTAATACTGACGATCCCAAGTACTACTACATTAGCCTTCCATATGTGAGACTCTTCAATTTTGATCTAATATTGAGGTTGTTTGGAAGCGAAATGTTTTATAGTAGTATTGTACCTACAAGATGCTATAGACTGTATATCGGTGTGTTCCGAAGTCATGGTGATGGATATTCCTATCTAGGTTGTGTTGTTCTTATTCTTAGTACTTTTACATTGGAAAAATCTAAAGGGTATAGATAGGGGGATAAAGCATTGATTTGTGAGGAAGTAAAAAGGGAGAAGGCTACCGAGTGTAATGTTGTAAGGCCAACATTAAGAGTGTATGAAGCTTTAAGGATTCTTGAGTTAGAAAAAAAGTTTGAGATTTTACATGTTCAAATTCCTTGGGTTCATCACATAATGTTTGAACCAACAGTTGTATTATTCCCCTTGATTGATAGTTATTAGCGTTGCTTAGGAAAAGTAGATTGAGTACATGATGAATGGAAGGAAGAATCTTTAAAAAAGAGTTTGGTTGATCGGGTTTATGATGAATGGAAGGAGCTTGAGTACTTTTCTGTGTTTATATTTTATTTTTACAAGTTGGTATTTGACCCTGGTGGAATTGGAAGTTGCCAATTGCTAAGTTTTGGGCTGAAACTTCTTTAAGGGAGAGGGAATGATAGGATTTAGGGTACCAACCCAACCTAAATGCCAAGGCCGAGCTTATCTACTCCTCATTTGGACATTTTATTTGACTACTTATTTTTATTTGTGTTATTTAGCTTTCCTATTTCTTGTATTTTTCCTAAATTACCCTTATGTTTATTTTGCATTTACGGGAATGCCACTAGGGCATCCTTTTAATCCTTTTAATCCTTTTATTTACAAGTTTGCCATTATGTATAAATAGGATGCACGTATCGGGTTTTAGATAAATTTACAATATTAATGAAAAACCCTTTAGGTGTTTTTTCTTGAAAAACTCTCTTTTATTAGCTCTTATCAATCCCTTTAGCAACAATTATAACAAGCGACTCTATCACTCGAACCGGTACGTCACATCCAACGAGTCTTTGGCCGTATGGAATCTAGCTAATGCATCATATCTAGTTAGGTGATTCACAGATTCGCTAAAACCCTCACTAAACCCACTTTATTTTCGTTCCTTTCATAAGATTGGACCCATCTTGACAACCGGCCTTGTTTGTTCTTAGCCTGGTTCGTATCACTTATAAGTTAGAGTTACCATTGCGGTTAAAGATTCACCTTGTGTTTCACGTCAGCATGTTAAAGTCATATCATGAAGATTAGAGAGATCCGGAGCGGATGAAGATGAAATGAGCTTAATAGGGATCAAGGACAAATTACACGCTCCCAAGCTTGAGGGCTCTCTCAAGTGGTCTACCGAGCTATCCAAGGTGAGTTAAGCGCCAAGGAGCAGTGCTTGCCCCAATCCGATCTGCCGAGCTACTTTGCTCTCCATGCCATCCAAGATGTTGTTGAGGTGATCAACCAGCATGCCGAGCTGAGCCAAGCCAAACCATCCACTAAACCGTAGTCTAAGCGTCAAATCTGAATGCAGCAATAGGATGAGCAAAACTGTCAGGAGTCGACCATCTAAGGCCAACCTTAATGTGAGCCGTCCCTAAACTAACCACTATTTAGCCCCTTTTGACACTAAACAAGCCTGAACCGAGGTCCACCCCTACTTAGACCACAATACTGTCAGAATCATAGTAAAAACATGCGCGCACTATCCTTTGCTGACATCTACACTGTCCTTTCTAATAAAGGACATTCGCGTTCCATCTTTTACACGATTTCATATTTTCCTTGTAAATTATTTTCTTTTGTTTTTAGCAAATAAGGACCATTCTTTTATAATTTCTATAACTTAAGATTTACTCTAATAGGATGATATAAATATTATCACACTATAAAAGTTGAAATCATATCAGAATACAGACAAATATATTGAACTTTTTCACTCTCGAGCTAAGTGTCCCTTTTATTCTTAAGCTACTCTTATCTAGCCTATTTGAGCGTGGACTAGTAACGAGTGACCCTCAGCTATACTTATATGTTATATCAAGTGCAACCTGAGTTCGTATGAGGCATTGGTATATCATATCCTTCGTTAATGCATGAGAACCCCTTGCTCAACCTTCAACTATCGTTTACTTTTCAAGTCATCTTGCAGCTTGAACCTACCCCTCTAGTTACTCGTAATATTGGGTTCGTATGTTCATCCACGAGTTCGTATCATCTTGGTATCAAAGCTTGGCTACATTCGAAGATGGATTCTATTAGTGTTCTTTTAATAGTTTGTCACTACTGTCGTGTAATAGTATTGTTAGCTTTAAAGTTTAGTAGTGAGAAGTGTTTTGTGCTCTGTTTTCCCTTATTTTTTATATGCCAAAATATAGTATGGTTGACTGTGTGTTTATTGAGAAATTGTCATTATGAAGTAAACATCAATGTCAAATTCAAGTGTGTAAGGAACTTTAAGAAACCAAGAAATGGTACTTAACATAGTCAAGGACAGGAAGGAAGCTTCCTACCTCAATCAATAAGTAACCGCTTGGATAGGCTTACCGATTTGGTAGCTTGTCTAGTGACTATCATACAAGAAGACAGACAGTGAGCTAAGAGTAGCCCCATTAAGGAACATGAGCAATAACAACGAGGCAATGGCTAATTTGGCCAAGCTAATGCCCCAACTCAACCACCTCGAGCTAAAGGAGTTGGTAGGGATGCTAGATGTAGGTTAGCTCTTAAAGAGATTGAGGAAGAAGTTGAAGGAGATGATGATGTAGAAAAGTACTATAAAGCTGAAGAAAGAAATGTGTAGGCCCCTAGAGTTGAAGGATTCAGGATGCGTATCCCAAGTTTTTCTAGAAGTGGTGATGCCGAAGACTCCCTAGATTGGGTAAACAAGATTGAAAAGTAGTTTGAATGCTACGAAGTGCCTGACAATGCATAGGTTAGACTTACTGTGTTGGAGTTCACTGGTTATGCCGCCTTATGGTGGAAAAACTTGTAAGCTACTAGAAGAAAAGAAGGAGAACAAGAGATTAAGAGCTGGGATAATATGAAGAGAGTCATGCAAAGAAGGTTTGTGCTGAGCTATTATCTATAGGATGCTTTCAAGAGACTGCAGGAACTGAGGCAAGGAAGATCAAGTGTAGACGCTTATGTTAAAGAATTTTAGATGCTAATGATCCGATGCAAAGTCATAGAGCTAGAAGACCAAACTGTGTCTTGATTCATTGGCAGATTGAAGCATGAGATTGGGGATATCCTAAAAACCCTAGATGTTAGAATGCTCGATGATGCAATCCAAGCCGCCTAGAGGATAGAAAGGCGCCAAACAGGAAGATTCTGACCACCCGTTAACCATCTTGGCAATAACCAACTTGTTTCGAGTAGACCTTTATGAATAGAACCGACTAAGGTCATTGAGACCCGACCTGCTCAGACTACTCGAGCTGAGGAGAAGGAACCTTCGAGGAAGTTTGAGAAGGGCCATAGTTCAAGGAGGAAGACGAGTGAGATCAAGTGTTTCAAATGCCAAAGATTTAGACACATAGCCGCTCAGTGTTCGAACAAGCAAACGATGGTGATCAGAGGCAAAGCAAATGATGATGATTAGAGGCGAGGCATCGACCGTAGAGGTCGATAATACAAATGAAGAAGTAAAGGAGCTAAAAGAGGACGGACAAGCCGAGCTATCCAATGAGAAAGTCATCTACAGCGAAGAAGGCAACTTCATGCCAACCGCTCTAATGTTAAGGAGGACAATGAATGTTAATCTTATACCTAAAGATGACTAAAGAGAAAATCTCTTCCATATTAGGTATAAGGTGAATGAATCACTATGCGCACTGATTGTTGACAGTAGAAGATACACCAATACAACCTCTACATTTATGGTCTAAAAGCTGAAATTACTGACCATGTCCTACCCAAAACCTTATAAGCTTCATTGGCTTAGTGATAAGGGAGCCTTACAAGTGAATAAATAGGTATTTGTGCCAATCTGTATAGGCAGGTATTGAGATGAAGTGCTTTGTGACGTGCTACCCATGAGTATGTCCCACCTTCTACTTAGACGACCATGGATGTTTGAGTGAGTAGTTATATATGATGACAAGAGGAATACATATTCTATGGAGCATAAAGGGAGAAGGTTGAAATTGAGTCCCATGACTGTCAAGCAAGTAAAAATCATGTAGTCCTAGCTTAGCCAATCCGAAGAAGGAGGCTTTAGTACTGACCTGAGCCGAATTGAAAAGAGAAATGGAGTTAGAGGAACCAACCTATTTGCTTGTCAGGAGGCTTTTAGAGATAAGAGCTGAAGAGGAAGAGCTACCGACCTAGGTAAAAACCTTATTGGAGGACTTTGCTGACTTATTTCTAAAAGAGCTACCGAAGGGTCTACCCCCAATTCGAGGCATCAAACATGCGATCAACCTGTAGCCAAGGGCCACCCTACCAAACAGGTTGAACCCTGAATAGGCTATCGAGCTGCAGAGGCAAGTAAACAACCCCTTGAAGAAAGGGTATGTCCGTAAATCCCTAAGCCCCTATGTTGTGCCAGCCCTATTATTGCCAAAGAAGGATGGTTCTTAGAAAATGTGTGTGGATAGCCAAGCCATCAATTGAATCGCCATCAAGTACAGGTATCCCATACCCAAGCTTGATGATATGCTAGATAAGTTAAGTGGAGCAAGAGTGTTCTCCAAGATTGATCTCAAATTTAGATACCATCAGATCTGAATGCGTGAAGGAGATGAGTGGAAAATCGCATTCAAGACACAATATGGTTTATATAAGCGGCTTATAATGCCATTTGGGCCATCTAATGTGCCAAGCACATTCATGCAACTTATAAATCACGTGCTTTGAAAGTTATTGGGAAGGTTTGTCATAGTTTATTTTGATGACATTCTAGTATACAGTCCCAACTTGGAGACGTACCGAAAGCATCTCCAACAAGTGCTTGCAAAACTCCGAGCTGAATAACTTTATGCCAATTTGAAGAAGTACAATTTTTGCCAATCCAAGGTGATCTTCTTGGGATTTATTGTGAGCAAAGGTGGCATCCAAGTTAATGAGGAGAAGATAAGAGAGATTATAGAATGGCCTGAGTCGACCTGTTTTGCCGACGTGAGAAATTTCTACGGCTTAGCATCATTCTATCGCCAATTCATAAAGAATTTCAATAAGATTGTGACTCCGCTCACTGAACTCTCGAAGAAGAATGTTGAATTCAAATGGGGTGAGAAAGAGAGGAGGAGTTTTGAAGACATGAAGGAGAAGCTAACTATAACCCCTATCTTAACTCTACCAAGCTTTGACAAAGTATTTAAGGTAGAGTGTAATGCGTCTGGACTAGGCATATGTGTTGTGTTGATGCAAGAAGGCCGACCTATTGCTTACTTCAGTAAGAAACTTTAAGGAGTCATACTCAACTATTCCATTACGATGAGGAGTTTTACTCCTTAATCCGAACCCTAACGGTATGACAACAGTACCTGCTACCCAAAGAATTCGTGATCTACATTGATCATGAATCCTTGAGATATCCAAAGAGCCAACCGAAGTTGTCCTAGAGATAGATCAAGTGGTTGAGTTCAAGGAGGGTTTTTTTTATGTCATAAAGTACAAGAATGGAAAAAAACAATGTAGTGGCTAACACCCTATCAAGACGACATACCCTCTTGACCAAATTACAGACGAAGCTACTTGGTTTTTAACTATCAAGAATTTGAATGTCGAGGACCTACACTTTGGTCCTACCTACGTCCGTTGTGAGGAAGGACGGACGTTGGATGAGTATCACAAAGAGGACGGATGCTTGTTCAAGAAGAGGAGGCTATGTATCATAACCTGTTCCATGTGAGAACTGCTAGTGTGCGAGGCACATGGAAGGGGATTGATAGGACACTTTGGCCAACGCCGAACTTATGAGGTATTATCTTTCAGATTCTTTTGGCCAAGAATGAAGGGAGATGTCTAATCTATGCTAGAAAAGTGTGTAACCTACCAAAAAGTGTACGACCTACCGAAAAGCGAAGAGTCAAACTGAACAAGGACACTACCAACCCTAGCCAATCCCGACCAAACCATGGTCCGAGCTGAGTATAGACTTTATGTTAGGATTACCGAGGACGTCCCGAGGAAAGGACTCTATCATGGTGGTTATGAATCAATTTAGCAAGATGGCACATTTCATGCCTTGTTCTAAGACTAACAATGCTTCAGCTATCTCTTTTCTTTTCTTGTAGAAGGTGATTAAGCTTCACGGCGTACCCAGAACCGTAGTTTCGGATCGAGACCCTAAGTTCATGAGCCACTTTTAGAAGATACTTTAAAGGCAATTGAGAACTAAGTTATTGTACAACACGTCCTGCCATCCATAAATAGATGGGCAAACCAAAGTTGTCAACTGAACTATGGGAACTTTGTTACCGGTCACTATCGAATGAAACATGGCCGATTGGGATTTGTGTTTTCTAATCATTGAATTCGCCTACAATCGGATTGTCCACAGCATCATAAGCATGTCTTCATTTGAAGTCACCTATAGGTTTAACCCCAAGCTACCGTTGGACTAAGCACCCTAATCGAGAACTAATGATGATGACCGGCCAGTCATTGAGAAAGTTGAAGCCATCAAAACCATGCACTAGAAGGTTGCAGAGCAACTAGGTTTGTCAAGCCTGGTTTTTCACCTCCTGGTTCTTTAAAAATTAAGTTTTTTCTAAACCGATCAGTACTAAACTCTACCCATTTAATAACAACCTTCGACTATGGTTTAAGGAAAACCATTTTTTTTAAAATAATTTTAAAGTCACTAATTGACCAGAGTCAAGAAAAACAGTTAAGTTATAATCAATTTGGTGGATTAGTTATAACTTTGCCACTAATCTGCGAGAAAACCGATTTTTGAAACAACTTTTTGAAAACTAGAGATTTGGGCTTAAGGGTTAAAGATTTAAACCCTTACAGGTACCATTAACTTTCTAAAATTAGAATTAAACTTAAAAATCACCTTTTCATTTTGAAAAACAAAAATTGGTTATTGATTACTCTATTTGGATAAATGAAGTAATCTAAACTAAAAAAGGAAAATTAGGTTTTTTCATTTTTATCATCGTCTCGTAGGTGCTTACGTACTCACTATTTAGGATCAGACGTATGTAGTTTTTTTAATGAAAACTTTAGTAGGTTAAATTGATTTTAATTTTGGAAATATGTCAAATTTATGTTTTTAATTCAATTTGGTTTATTTTAGCAAATTTCTAAAAAATGAAAGTCCTAAATTGAAATTTTTATTTTTGGAAAATCTAAAAAAGGGCCCTAATTTGAAAAATAGTTGATTTATTTTTATTGTTTTGGAAAATCAATTTTTCTAAGTGATAAAAAAAAATTATTTATTCTTATTTTATTTATTTTTTCTTTATCCTATTTTATCACTTAATGTATTTATTACTTATTATATATTATTTAATAAAATAAAATAAAACAAAATCACTTTTTTCTTTTTTTTTTCTTCATTTCCTTTCTTTTCTTTTCTCTTTTTTTTTTCTTTTTCTTTTCTTCCTCCCTTTTTTTTATTTGATTACATTTACATAAATAAGTAAAACAAATAAATAAACAAAACAAAACAAATATATANGATCTTGTGTAGGTTAAGAGCCAAGTCTTTGGAGCGGTTGCTTGAGTGAGGCAAAGGCTTAAGCTTGTGTTAACTCCATGAACCGTTAAGGATTTATAGCCATCATCAATTTTTCTCAATTTTTTGTTTCTTTTCTCTTTTTTTTTTCTTTTTCTTTTCTTCCTCCCTTTTTTTTATTTGATTACATTTACATAAATAAGTAAAACAAATAAATAAACAAAACAAAACAAATATATATATATATATATATATAAGCTTCAAACAGATTTGAGCGCGTGGATCAGACTTGGACAGGTTGGACTCCTCTTGTTCAAGCTCTAGCAACGGTAACTAGGGGTGGTTCAAGGCGATTCGAACTGACTTTTTTGGGGGTAAGGGAGGATTTGTGATTTTCAGATTGGACATAGTGGGGGAAGGTTTAATGTTGCGTTTAATGGGAATCGTTTAGGTGGTTTTTAGAAGCTAGGCGTAGGTAGCGGTAATGGCTTGGCCATACAAGGGTTGCTAGGCATGAGTGGTCAATTAGGGTAGGGAGTTTGGCCGTAGGATTAGTTTAGGTCGAAGGTAGCTAAAAGTGGTGGTTCGAGTGGGGTGAGCTTTGGCAGTTAGGGTTTGGGGGTGATGGTTTAGTTGAACGACCAGGGGCTACAGTAGTGGCTAAGGGTAGTTGTGTTTGGGAGCTGATGGAGTGGGGGTTACGGCTATGGTGATGGTTAGGCTTAGGGTTAGCTAGAGAGAAACCTAAAGAAAGAGAGAGAGAGAGAGAGATTGGTATAGAGAGAAAGTGATCAGGAAGGGAGAGAGAGAGTGTGTGTAAGGGTTGATTTTGATGTTATGTATGATTGTGTGAGCCTTCCCAATACCCTTTTATACATGAATTAATCCCAAAAACAGGAAAGTTCGAATCGGAGTTGAATGAAAAAAACCGAAATTTAAGTCTTTTTCCAATTTTTGGAGCTCAATTTAATTGTATTAATGTATGAATTTAGACGTGTTCTTAATCACTATTAACACTAGGCCATGTGTGCTCCGCGATTTCATCACTAATTTAATAAAATTGTAATAAAGAAGGGATCAAATCTGCCCACAAAGTGCCCTATTCGAAAAGGAAAACATGGGAAATCTTGGGGAAACTAGACAAAATCGAAGGAAAGAGGGAAGAAAGAAAAGGAAAGGGAGAGAAAATTCGCTGACGTGGTGCCACGTTAGTTAACCTGATCGATCATAGCATCTAATTCGATGATGCCACGTGGCAGCATATTAGTTAACAAAAAATAAAAAGGACCTCCTTACCTTTGTTAAGATTTGAACCCAAGACCTCAC
The DNA here is from genome assembly GCA_024138015.1 of Lumnitzera littorea. NCBI lineage: Eukaryota > Viridiplantae > Streptophyta > Magnoliopsida > Myrtales > Combretaceae > Lumnitzera > Lumnitzera littorea. The sequence goes on along the minus strand of JAMXBB010000005.1, from coordinate 73,338,258 downwards.
ACTCAATACCTAATCTAAGTCCATGTATTTATTCATTAGGCCATTGGCATGTGCCTTGTTCATATGTACAATCAAATTATACATATAGGCTCGGTCAGCTTAGGTTAGATTTAAATCTAAGCCCAAGTTCAACAGTCCAACTTCTAAACCAAAATTAAAATTAAAAATCTATCCTAATAACATGTTATTTTCTAAATATCTTTTATTTTCTTTTCAAATTTTTCAATTTTTTGTGATTTTTCAATTTTCTAAACATTTTATCTTTTAAGGTCTCTTTCTAAAATTTCTTATTTTTTGTACTTTTTCTTAATTTTGAATTTTTTTATATTTTTCTATAATTCTTTTTTTTTATTTCTTAATTTTTTTAGGTTTTCTTTCATTTCCTTTTTTTTTTTTTGTTTTTCCTAACTTAGGACCTATTGAGAAAAGAAAGAAAAATAATAAAAGTAAAAATAAAGGGAACAAAAATTAGGTGTTTACGGCTACTTTTCTTTGTAGCAAAGTTTGAACAAAACTTTGTCATAAAGACAAAGTAGATACTATTTTTGCCCCAAGAGGACTCTAAAACAACTATAACTATCCTAAAATTGATTTAGATGAAGAAAAGAAACCTGGTTGTACCTCTCTAGGCTTACTAACTAGGTTAGAGTGTCTATAAGGGACAAGCAATCTTATGTTGGGATTGGTTTAAAACTAGGTTGTACCTTACAAGGCTCACTAACTTAGGCGAAAGCATCTCTCGGGGACTAGCAACCCCAAATTAAGATTATCTAAAACTTAGTCGTGCCTCATAAAGCTCGCTAACCTAAGCGGAAGTGTCTCTCGAGGACTAGCAACCTTAATATGGGATTAATCTAAAATCTAGTTGTACCTCAAAAGGCTCACTAACCTAGTTGGAAGTGTCTTTTGTAGACTAGCAACCCTAATGTAGGATTGATCTAAAACCTAGTCGAGGTTCATTAGGCTCACTAACCTAGGTAGGAGCATCTCTCAAGGACTAGTAACCTTAAAATGGGGATCTATCTAAAACCTGGTCATACCTCACTAGGCTTACTAACCTAAGCGAGAATGTCTCTTGGGGACTAGCAACCTTAAAATGGCATCAATCTAAAACCCGGTCATGCTTTACTAGGCTTACTAACCTAGGTGAGAGCATCTCTCGAGGTTTAGCAATCCTAATGTGAGATCGATCTAAAACCTAGTTGTGTCTCACAAGGCTCACTAACCTAGGTGGGAGTATCTCTTGGGGACTAGTAATCCTAAAATGAGATTGATCTAAAACTTAGTTGTGCTTCACAAGGCTCACTAACCTAAGCGGAAGTGTCTTTCGGGGACTAGTATCCTTAAATTGGGATTGATCTAAAACCCAGTCATGCCTCACTAAGCTCACTAATCTAAGCGGAAGCATCTCTTGAGGACTAGCAACCCTAATGTGGGATCAATTTAAAACCTAATTGTGCCTTACAAAACTCACTAACCTAGGCGGGAGTATCTGTTGGGAACTAACAACCCTAAATTGGGATCGATCTAAAACCTGGTCATGCCTCACAAGGCTCACTAACCTAGGCAGGAGCACCTTTCAGGGACTAACAACCCTAATGTGGACTTAATGAAATACCCTATAGGCTTGCCAAAAGGGATTGACGAAGGGAAGTGCCATACGGAACTTGGTGAACAAAAGGGAAATACCCTATGGGCTTGCTTGAGAGAAATTTGGTGAATAAAGGGGCCCAATAAGCTCACTTGAAATAGAAATGCCTCATGGGCTTGCTTAAAGAATTTGGAAGAGAGATTGAGTTAAGATTGCATCTTCAAAGACTAGTTAATCACTTGAATGTGGAAAGTAAGTGTCCTATTGGCTGGACAAATGAGACGATGAAGAGAAGTGCCATTTGGACTTACTAAGAGAAACTTCATGAATAGAGGGGCCTAATGGGCACGCCTAAAGAAATCAAGCATCCTACGAACTTGTTACAAGATCTTTGCAAAAAGAAGCGCCCTATGGGCCTATTAAAAGAACTCGATGAACTGAAGGGCCCTATGAGCACACTTAAGAGAAGCTTAGTAATTGCCTCATAGACTTGTTAAGAAAAACTTCATGAACAGAGAGACCCAATGGGCTTGCCTAAAGAAATCAAGTGTCCTATGAGCTCACTATAAGATTTTTGCAAAAAAGAACTTAGTGAACTAAAGGGCCCTATAGGTACGCTAAAGGCAATTTGAGGAATAGAGGTACCCTATGGGTTTACTAAAGACCTTGAAGAGAGTTAAATGGATGGAAGATAAGATACCCCATTTGAGAGCTGGTTAAGATAAAAACTTATCTGAAAACATTACTTGATTTTTGAGGAAACTATTTATAGAAAGACCCTTCTAATGAAAACCATTTATGTTGAAAAAGATGTTGGGTATAAATTCCTTTATTTTGAAAAGAACGAGAAAAGCCCTAACTCTCAACTTTTTTTCTTTTTTCTTTTTTCTTTTTAAATGAATTGAAAACTTAGCCACTTAGGTCGGTATGGACTTGAAATACTTTCTCTCTCTTTTTCTTTTTCTTTTTTTTTTCCTTTTATTATTCCCTCTTTTTTCTTTTTTAATTTGCTAACAGGTAAAAAACCTTTCCTTAATAATCATATAGGGTCTCTTATGTTCCCCCTATCTTAGATGCCGAGTTGTTTGGTGGGGCCTTATGATTTAAAACATCTTTAAAAAGATAACTCATGACTAGTTTAGTCGAAGAGGACTTCCTTGCAAACTTTCAGCTCATATTACACTCTTGACTATAATCTTAAAATTATAGTTCATTTTGCATGTGATACGCCTTAATCAATCATTTAGGTCTTTTTTTGTTTAACATTATGAATTTAGGCTTTTGGTCTAAGGGTTTCAAAAAAACTAACGAAGAAGCCTATTTTGAAATATTAATTTTGGGTGTACAAGTCAAGAACCTTAGGAACAATTAGAAATATACTTGCCCTAACATCAAAAACAACTTTTATTAAAGATAAATTATCTTTAAAGATCAGAAGAGCTTTTACTTATGTAAGAGTGGTATTGTGGGTAGGAAGGCCATGTATGAGAGAGGCTTTAAAGTGGATGTAAAGATTTTTGGTTTTTGAGCTCAGATTGTGATTCAGAGTTTTGCATCTTTGGGGTTATTTAGGCTTTGACTTTTGATTTGACTGCCCTTACTAGGATATGATATGGTTTTCACTTGGCTCTTGACTTATACTTGAGCCCAATTTTCCAACCTTTCTTCCTTTTTCTATTTTGTTATTACTTTGCCCTACTGTTCTTTTGTTGTTCTTTCTTTTTCTTTTGGCCCTAAGTCTCCATTGCCAAGTTTTTACCTCTTAAGCGATTTAAGGTCCTAAATTCATTTAGTTCTATTGTATGGGCTTGGGTAAGGTAAGCAAAAGCTGAAGATGTTTAAAAATGATGTGGCTTTTCCCTATTTCCAAAAACATAACTTATCAAAAATAAAATTTTCTTTTGAATTTAATGTTACTAAAGCAAGTACAAATTGATTTTAATCTCTCTCTCCTTATCAATGGCCCTAACCTTCGAATTGCCCCATTATAAGGTAGTTTTCGACAAGGTTTAAATTTGAAAAATTCTTCAAATAGGTCCAACAGGGTAAACAAGAGATGATTGTGTTTAGGATTCGAGAAATGAATGCCTAATTTCATTTTAATCTGCGTATTACATTCAAAGTGGATCTCCTTTAAGGAATGAGTCCAAAGTATCCTCACCTTTATGTCGCTCAACTTCTTAAAGTGTTTTAGGTTAGTGTGTGAAAAATAGTTTGTCTCTTTTTATTCTAAACCTTTTTATAAGTGAGTTACCGATTTATTGAGGAGGAATTTATTTGCCTAAATAACATTGCAATCATTTCATTGAAAAGGCAACTATATTATTCCAACTATTATAGACTTTATTGAAAATAACTTTCTTTACCCTTGTCTTAACAAGCACCCAATTACTTGAAATAACCCATAAGTTTATCAGGAGACGTTAGTAGGCTCAAAAGAAATGGAGCTTTAGGTAACTCAATTGGACTATCCTCATGACTTAAAGAAGGAACGTCTTGTTGTAGCTTTGGCTAAATGACTTTTGCATCAATCGGGTCTTGAATCTTGTTCTTCAATCTCTAGTATTTTTTAATAGAGTACCCCTTCTGACCCATATGATAGTCGCATCTTACTTCTAGGTAAAGCTATGTGGTTTGTAATTCGGATTAGGGGCTTCACAAGCTATAACCCTTGTTGCTTTCAAATGATAAAAGAGTTAAGTGATCGATATCTTTAGTTGAGTGAATTATCTCCTCTAAGTCCCTTGGGTTTGTTCTTTCTCGCTTCTCATTGACTTCTTTCTACTTAGGCCTCCTTCATCACTTAGGCTTACTAACATTTAATTAGTACTAAACACCAGGTGTTGGAATCTTCTTAGCATAGGGCTTATTGCCGTTTCTAGACCTGTAATGCTCTTTTGTAACATAGTTATTTTTTCTTCCAAATTTGAGAATCTCCTTTCCAGGTTCAAATCTTAGGATATCTGGAAGTGATGATCAAGACCTGCCATTGTTGGGCCATTTGATACATCATCCTTTCTAGGGAGGTGAGTTTGTTGTTAGCCATATGAACCTAGTTGAAAGAATTCTTTACCTATTAGCAACTCTTCTTTTCTTTTCCTTTTTCTTTTTTTCCTTTTATAGAGAGAAAGATCAAGCTTTATTTTATAGAAACCAAATAAAAATGATAGATTTTTTATTGTTTTCTTTTTTTTTTTAGGTTTTTTAATTGCAATTTCTTGAGGGAGGGAGAATGAAGCATTCTATTGAAGGATTGTCTACAAAGAAGGAAAAAATGAAGAATGACTAAAGAGAAAAATTTTATTTTGGAAAGATCAAAGTATAGGGAAAAGGAAACCTAACAATTATTTGAAACTTCAAATTTATTCAAAGCCCTTCAACTCTATCTAGAGTTTCTAATCTAACTCTTGCAATTATGCCTCAATCTTGTTTAACATTTCTAAAGCCCAATTCATGGTTTTATTGCTTTTTACAACTTGAGCTAATAAGGCCCTGTTAGAGGCCTTAACATACCTAGCCCTCTGCTTCCAGTAGGTAGCTTTAGCTTGTAGTAGCTGCTCATGGATTCCTAGGGCAACCAACAGTCTTTCATTGCTCTCTTGTTGGTTACCCGCCATTTTCAGTTCTACATATTTCATAGATAATAATCAATTATTAATGTAAAAGAGAAAGCACATGGAAATATGCAGGTGTTGGGATTGTTTGGGTTAATACATTACCCTCTTAAGTTGTAACCCTATGGTTATTTTCAGGAACTTGATTGCATTAAAAATCTTAAATGATCAATAGGGTTGTAATTTCCTAAGGGTAGTGTATTAACTCAAGCTTAGGATAGATTATATGCTATTAAGGTAGGTTTTGAAAAAGTCCTTAAGCTTTATGATATCACTTGTTAAAGAACATTTTCATTGATCACATTAAGCTTAAATGAGGTGGCTTAATTAACTCCGAGCAGTGGTTATATCATAGCACCTGAAGCCTATACAATGGCCCTTTTCCTAGGGTCCTAAGATGGCCTGGGTTTGACCGCATCTACTTTGTATTTTTGATGCAACAAATGATCCCCCATATCCCAAAGCGTATAACATGTAAGACAAATAAAAGCTAAGAGTGAATTCTAGGAAAATAAAGAGAAAGAAGCTTCAAGTTTATCTTTTGTTTTTTCTCCTTTATAACAATGCCACCCTAAAACTCTAAAGAATGTATGCAAAAAGGGTAGGTTATAGAGATCCTTAAACTCTGTGACCTCACGCATTTCTTACAAAATGGTTCCTTGGTCACATTAAAGTTTAAGTAGGGCAACCTAATAGGCCCTAAACAGTGGTTATCCTATTACGCTGGGAACTTACACAATGGCTCCTCGTCCTAAGGTCCTAAGACGGCCTAGGTTCGATCATATCTATCATTTGTTCATAGTAAATAAAGCCCCACCTCAAAACAATTAAATAAATAAAACTAAACCTGCAAAAACGTTAGTATGATACAAATAAAGGATGAATAAGTACATAAATTGCAATAAGGTGATTTTTAGAGTTTAATTTTAATTTTAGAAAGTTGAATGATTAACCCTCTTGATGTCCCTAGTGGAGTCGCCAACCTGTCGAGCTTGGTTTTTTACCTCCTAATTCTGTAAAAATTAAGTTTTCTCTAAACCAATTAGTACTAAACTCTATCCATTTAATATCGACCTTCAACTAAGGTTTAAAGAAAACTATTTTTTTTAAAAACAACTTCAGAGTAATCACTCGACCGGAGTTGGGAAAAACAATTAAGTTATAATCAATGAGTAGATTAGTTATAACTTAGTCACTAGTCTGTGAAAAAAACCAATTTTTGAAATAGCCTTTTGAAAACTAAAGATTTAGGTTTTGATGGTTAAAGATTTAAACCTTTATGGGTACTAATAATTTTCCAAAATTAGAATTTAATTTAAAATTCACATTTTCATTTTGAAAGACAAAAATTGGTAATAGATTACTCTAATTGGACAAATGAAGTAATCTAAACTAAAAAAGGAAAATTAGGTTTTTGTTCGTTTTTATTGTTGTCTCATAGGTGTCTACGTACCTATTATTCAAGATCAGATATACGTAGTTTTTTTAATGAAACCTTTAATGAGTTAAATTGATTTTAATTTTGGAAACATGTCAAATTTACATTTTTAATTTAATTTGGTTTATTTGAGGAAATTTCTAAAAAATGAAAGTCCTAAGTTGAAATTTTCATTTTTGGAAAATCTAAAAAAGGGCCTTAATTTGAAAAATGGTTGATTGATTTTTATTTTTCTAGAAAATCAATTTTTCTAAGTAATAAAAAAAAACAATTATTTATTCTTATTTTATTTATTTTTTCTTTATCCTATTTTATCACTTAATGTATTTATTACTTATTATATATTATTTAATAAAATAAAATAAAACAAAATTACTTTTTTCTTTTTTCTTTTTTTTCTTCATTTCGTTTCTTTTTTTTTTTCTTTTTCTTTTCTTCCCCCCTTTTTTTTATTTGATTACATTTACATAAATAAGTAAAACAAATAAATAAATAAATAAACAAAAAAAAGAAGAAGCTTAAGACGGATTTGAGTGCATAGGTTGGACTTGGACAGGTCAGACTCCTCTTCTTCAAGCTTCAACGACTGCAACTAGGGGTGGTTCAAGGCGATTTAGATCGATTTTTTTGGGGGTGAGGGTAGATTTGTGATTTTTAGATTAGACATAGTGGGGGTAGGTTTAACGTAGTAGTTAATGGGACTCGTTTGGGTGGTTTTTGGAAGTTGGGCATGGGTGGTGGTAGTAGCTTGACCGTGCGTAGGTTGCTGGGCATGAATGGGTTATTGGGCATGAGTGGTCAGTTAGGGTAGGGGTTTTGAAATATGGGGAGTTTGGTAGTAAGATTAGTTTGGATTGAGGGTAACTAAGTGGTGGTTCGAGGGGGGGTGGGGGTGGTGGGGTGGGATGGGTTGGTATGTGAGCTTTGATGGTTAGGGTTTAGGGGTAGTGGTTTGGTTGAGTGGCCAGGGGCTACAACGACGACTGAGGGTGGTTGCATTTAGGAGCTGATGGAGTGGAGGTCCCGGCTGTAGTGTTGGTTAGGCTTGGGGTAAGATAAAGAGAGAAACTCGAAGAGAAAGAGAGATTCATAGAGAGAGAAAGTGATCAGGAAGAGAAAGAGAGTGTATAGGACTTGACTGTGAGATTGTGTGTGATTGTTTGAGCCCTCCCCCTAATCCCCACCCCCCTTCCCCCCCCCCCCCCCCCCTAACACCCTTTTATACAAGAATTAATCCTAGAAATATGGAAAGTTCGAATAAGTGTTGAATGAAAAAAAACAAAATTTAAGTTTTTTTTGGAGCTCGATTTGATCGTGTTAATGTATGAATCTAGACGTGTTCTTAATCATTATTAACACTAAGCGATGTGTGCTCCGCAATTTCATCACTAATTTGATGAAATTGCAATGAAGAAAAGATCAAATCTACTTACAAAGTGCCTTATTCAGAAAGGAAATCGTAGGAAATCTTGGGGAAACTAAAGGAAATCTAGGGAAAGAGGAGAGATAGAAAAGGAAAGGGAGAGAAAATCGGCTGACGTGATGCCACATCAGTGGACTCGACCTATCGTAATGCGCCACGTGTCAACACTTGATACGTAGCATTTTGGTGTGGTACAACATGTGGATGCTACATAGCGCCACATCACATGGTGTACCATGTCAGTAAGGTCATTCAATCCGACGATGCTACGTGTTAGGATACATGGCGCAGTAAGATTCTAACACGTGGTAGTGTAGTAGTTAACAAAAAATAAGAAAGACCTCCCTGCCTTTCCCAAGATTCAAACTCAAGACCTTACACTCAATACCCAATCCAAGTTTATGTATTTATCCATTAGGCCGTTAGCTCGTGCCTTATCCATATGTACAATCAAATTGTACATATAAACTCAGTCAGCTTGAGCTATATTTAAATCTAAGCCCAAGTTCAACGGCCTAACTTTTAAACCAAAATTAAAATTAAAATTTATCTTAATAACATGTAATTTTTAAAATTTAAAATTTTTTTTTCAATTTTTTGTGATTTTTCAAATTTTAAAATTTTTATTTTCTAAACTTTTCATCTTTTAGGGTTTTTTTCTAAAATTTCTTATTTTTTGTGTTTTTTCTTAATTTTGAATTTTTCTATAATTCTTATTTTTTATAAATTTCTTAATTTTTTTGAGTTTTCTTTAATTTCCTATTTTTTTTTTGTGTTTTTCCTAATTTAGGGCCTATTAAGAAAAGAAATAAAAATAATAAAAATAAAAATAAAGAGAGTAAAAATTAGGTGTCTATAGGGTCAAGCTACTATTAAGCTTGAGAAGCAAAGCCGAAAACGAAAGAAGAGAGAATTTCGACCAGGCGATTTGGTTCGGATATACCTTAGCAAGGAACGATTCTCAAACTTGAAGAAGAGCAAGTTGTCTCTTAGAGCCGATGGATCTTTCAAAGTACTTCAAAAGATCAATCCTAATGCCTATAGGATCGAATTACTTGAAGCATACGGAGTCTCAAACTCTTTCAACATTGCCAACCTCTAACCTTACACTCCTGAAGACGAGCAAACTGGACTTGAGTCAGATTTGATCCCAAATCTCAAACAACCTGGAGGGGATGATAGGGATTAAGGACTGATTATACGCTCTCAAGCCCGAGGGCCCTCTTAGGTGGTCCACTAAGCTGTTTGAGGTGAGTTAAGCATCGAAGAGTAGTGCTTGCCCTAGTTCAATTTGCTTAGCTACTTTGCTCTCCATGCTATCTAAGATGTTGCCAAAGTGATCAACCAGTATGCCAAGCTGAACCTTCTACTAAACTGTAGTCCAAGCGCTAAATCTGAATGTAGCAAGCTGAGCAGAACTATTAGGAGTCGACCATTCGAGGCCAACCCCAATGTAAGCCATCCCTGAACCAACTACTGTCCAGCCCCTTCTGACGCTGAATAGGCTTGAATCGAAGTTCACCCCTACTTGAACCATAATATTGTCAGAATCATAGTAAAAACACACGTACACTATCTTTTATTAACATTCGTACTATCCTTTCTATCAAAAGACGTCTACGTTTTTTCTTTTGTACGATTCTATATTTTCCTTTTAAATTATTTTCTTTTGTTTTTAGCAAATAAGGATCATTCTTTTGTAATTTCAGTAATTTAGGATTTGCCTTAACGAGATGATAAAAATAATACTGTAAAAGTTGAAATCATGTTAGAATACAGACGAATATACTGAATTTTTTTACTCTTGAGCTAAGTATCCCTTTTACTCTTGAGCTAAGTATCCCTTTTACTCTTGAGCTCTTCTTACTCTTGAGCTACTCTTATCTTGCCTATTCAAGCGTGAACTAGTGGCGAGTGACCCCTGCCATACTTATGCGTCATATCAAGTGTGACCTAATCTCGTGTAAGACGTTGGTACGTTATATGCTTCGTCGGTATATAGGAACCTCTTACTTAACCTTCGACTATTATTTACTTTTCAAACTGTCTTGCGGCTTGGACTTACCCTTTTGCTTATATGTGATATCGGGTTCGTATATTCATCCATGAGTTTGTATCAAAGCCCCTGTATAAATACAGCGCTCTTATGATAAGGAAGCCGAAAGAGTAGTAAGGGATTGGATAGTAATCGAGTAAGGTTGCCCTAACCATGTTGAGTACTTAATTAAGTGGAAGGAACTACCTGAAAGTGAGAATAGTTGGGAATTAGCGAAATTACTATGGTAGTTCGAGTCATTGATCAACAAGTATTGAGAAGTAGCAATAATGAGGGCATCGTTAAATTTGGGTGGCGGAGAATGTGGCGAAGTCCAAAAGAGGCCTATAACCATGAGGCTCCTTAAGGCTTATGTGAGACGAAGCCTAAAGTTGAGGTTCATTAAAGCTTTTAGAAGGGAGAAGTTTTTAGAAGATCCTAAAATATTTTGGATCTTTGCATCTTAGTAGGGAGGGAGCATGTAACATTAGAATTGTAAAGGTAATATAGATCGTCAAATTCAATTAATCTTGGTTATTCATTCAAGGAGCCACTTTTATATGTAGGAGACTCCCTCTCAATTGTAATCATCAGTAAATTTGTGAGTTATTGTGGGAAGGGCTGACTTAGTTCTCTTTAGAGTCTTCAAATGGTCTAAATGATGTATGTGTGAGGGAGAACAAACATTCCATAGGTAAAATGTGCTCAAAGTGATTTGAGTAGTCAAACTAATGTGTTTATATAAAATATACTGATGTCACATGAGGGTATGTTGGAATACACCTGCATAAGACTTTAGTACAATATTTAATCAATAGTGTGTGACTTTAGTACTCTATTTTTGTATCATGTTTTTGAGAGCCTATTCTCGTGTTATTTTACCACTGCCTTGTTATCTTGCACAACTCACAAAAAAATTTCAGTTGAATGATTAAAGCACAGCCCCAACGAAACGGGAAATTCATCCCAGTTTCCTCGCGGTTGCTGAGCGAGCTTCCACTTACTAGCTCCCTCGCTATCGTCTTCTGCGGAGAAATCCCATGACTCTCACTTCCTCCGCCATCAAAGCCTTCAAGTCTTCCTCTCTCATCTCCTGGAAATCGGTACTCTCTCTCCCTCTCTCCCTCCCCACCCACCCACCCACCACGGCAACCCCCACCCCCACCCCCCCTCTCTGTCTGCTGTCTCTGTGGGAACTTGATATCATCATTCACTTCTCACTGACACTCTTCTCTTTCTGTTGATAGACTGGTAAGTTGCAACAAACCCTAGCCGGATGCATAGAGAAAACAGGTATAACATTGCATTCGGGCAAAGTCTCCAAGGTGAGACTTTGCCCACATTTTGCTGGCGAAGGTAGAATTTTCAATTTCCGTTCCAAATCCATTCCAGCATCTATTGATGTCGCGGAGGATTCGCCACTTTGTACCACGCTCTCCAAGGATGGATATAGAATCAGAACCGTTGAGCATTTGCTTTCTGCTTTAGAGGCCATTGGTGTTGATAATTGTCGAATCGAGATCGATCATATGGACGGTGATGATCCTGATATCGAGGTTAATCTCATTATGCTCTTCTTCTATATTTTGGTAGAAGATTATGCTCTTCATTTACACATGCCATTGAACTACTCATTCAATGGGACTTAAGGGACCATAAATAATGGTGTGTGGAGCTCAGCTTTGAAAGATGATGAAGTAGCATTTCTTCTTCAAGGATTTATTTATTTATTTATTTATTTTGGGGCGGATGGTGGGGCTGTTGTGTTTGGTTTGGGGGTTCGTTAATAACCATTATCGTGGATGTGTTTTGATAAAAGCACAAGGAATTAAGTGACTGTGAAGGTGGAATAGATGGAAATTTTAGCAGTCAACATGTTACTCTGTTGCAAAAGGAAAAGTGGGGACAAGCACTGCAGATTACTCTTGCATGTTTGATGTCCTCACATTGAATTGGAAATAGTAAAATTGCCTTTGTTCTCACGATCGTTGAGAAGCTAGCACTAATGTAAACGAGCATCACTTGTATTTCCACCACAATTAGTAAACCTTGGATGCAAGTGACCCCACATGAGGGTCTGAAATCTATAATCAAGGCATTATCCTGTGAAGGAAATATATATAAGCAACAAGAAGCAATATTGGCTTATCTTGATAGCAAATACAATATTTAATGATCTGCTATGGAATGACTGTCAATAGTTATATGTGTATAAGTGCATTTTACATTCATTTTGGGCAGTGGTTAAATGTGTATTCCTTACATGAGGGTGTGAATAGAGCTCCATTACCACTTATTTTTCCTATGGTCTGTTGTAATTTTTGCCCTGGATGTGTGTGTAGAATGCTTTTATTTCTAGGACTCTTTCCCACATTGTTTCACTATTGCTTATTTATGTTTGTTGTTGCTTGTTTATAATGCCTGTCTGTAGCTTCATCACTTACTAGTTGGTTCTCATGCCTAAACATTATTTCACTGTGTTAGACGGATAAACTATTTGCTTGTGGGAATAGTAAGTGCCCACAATATCATTAGTGCTGCCATCCCTTCTGGACTTTTGACACTTGAGTGGCATCTTCAGTTCTCATCTTAATGGCAATTCACTTCAAGTTGCTTCAGTATTTATGGTTTAAGCCTAGTAAGCATTGAGATGTCAATTATTATGAAATATGCTGTTTTACTACATATAATGTGCTTTAAGCAGGGGGTTTTCAATTTTGTGGGACCTGTTAGTGTTCTGATCAAGTTGCAACATGATTGTCATGCTCAGTTCTAAGCTGATTTTGCTTCATATATATATATTTATTGGTTGTTTGAATGGGCTATCCTGATATGTAAAACACCAGCTTGTACTGTATGCTAACATGATCTTTTATTTGGGAGGACTTGACTGGTTCAGTGAAATAAGAGAACCCTAATATTGATCGCATTCTGCCCCTGAAGGATAGAAAATTTCCCCTGATTTTCTAGAGGTTTAAACTTATCAAGAGCCTGCTTGCAAATTTTTTCCATGTCTTTCTTTTTTGTTCCTATGTTTATTGACATACAGATGAATTTCCATGGGATATTAGCGTTGGAAGAAGTAATGAAGTGGACTGTTCTCTGTTCCCTCTGAGTAAAGACAATTCAGAACAAAAAAGCTGGATCATTCAATTAAAGACTTAAATAGTTTTGGAAATGGCACTCTGCATTGGAAAAGTCTAGTTTCTGGAATCATTTAGTTTGTGGAAGAGGTTGGTATTTCAGTAAATTTAATATTGGTGGTGAAAGTCTATGTTCAAAACTTGTGGTGTTACCTAATATTTTGTTGATTATATGCTTGGGCATGATTTAAAAGGGTGAGATAGTATTTTAAAGTGCATTGCTTTTTGGTAGGCTAGGATAAAAGTTTGCTTTTGGCATGTTATGCACCCAGCACCATTGATGTATTTTACAGTAATTTGAAGCTGATAGAGAGTTTCTTTTGATAGCTATTCTGAGGTTCTGGCTGCCGATAAAGAGGATCTTTTGGAGGTAAAAGAAGATGTGGATGTTCAAAGGGTTTAGTTAGGTGGAACTTACCCAAAAAAAAAAAAAAAAAATTTAATCACGTGGAAGCTTTTGGAAGAGCAAAACCTGGTAAACTTCAAATTTTCCCGATGGAGAGTTCAGAAATTCCTTCTTCTCCTAATCCAGTGGCAGGTTACTGTGGCCTGATGGTTATTTGGCTCGTTTCTTAAAGGAGGCATGGCCCGTCATAGGAACTGATTTGATTATGGGAGTTAAGGAGTTCCTTCATTCCCCTTTTTTGTTGAAAGAGTCAGAAAACACATTTATAACTTTGGTTCCCAGGGAAAATATCCTGCAGAAACTGATTTAAGCCATTTTCTTGTTGCAACGTGATTTGTAAAGCAATTTCTGAACTCCTTATTTCAAGATTAGAAGGGGCTCTTTCATCTCTAGTTAGAAAAGAACAATATGCATTTGATCCTAGTAAAACAATTATGGACAATATTTTTATTGCCCTATAGCTAGTTCATGACTATCACTTGAATTGGGGCAATCCTAGATATACTCTCAAAGTTGGTATAGATAAAGCCTATGATTCTCTTAGTTGGAGTTTTCTGGAAGCTGTCTGAAAGGATATGAACTTCCTTCTTATTTTTGCACTTTTATCCCAATGCTTCTCAACTCCAAAATCTTCCATCAATGTCATGGGGAATTGCTTGGGATTTTCTCAAGCTTTAGTGGCCTTATACAAGTTGATCCCACATCATAGTATCTCTTTGTTTTAAGTATGAAAGTCCCCTCAGGCCTTCTAAGGAATTTGTCTAATTCTCCATCATTTTCTTTTCATTAGAAATGTGAGGAGGAGCACCTCACTCATTACGTATTGTGGATGATTGATGAGAGCAGGTTGGTTCAAGGACCAATAACTCGGTCTAGATTACGGGGATTGAAGAATTTATTGACTTGGGTAATAAATAGCATGCTAGGCGAGGAAGAAAGACACATAGTAGAAGGTTTTGATGAGAAAGTTTGCATTAGAGTTCAAGAGTTGGATGCAGATGACAAATCAATGGAGTATGAGAACACACAGGTTGATATGATCATGTTAACAGTCATGTATCTATCGGATCATGAAGTTTGGGGACAGTATGGAAAAGCAGGGTTATGTCACAGGGTCATGTAAATTTCTGGTTGTGGAGTTGGAAAGGAGCCGAGATTGACACAGCTGGGTGGGAGTGGTGTGTATCTTTCGGATATGTGTGCATGGTAGGATTTCATGACGTGTAGGGGTTCATGGCGTGTAGAGCTCCGATGCATGAAAGTTGGCATGGGTGAACTACTTATCAATCAATGCTATTTGTTTGAACTTCATGGCATGTACCAATTTCCTTTAGGCTGTGTCTCTTTATGATTGTTATGGATTTGCATATTTCCTTTATTTCTCCTATTTTATCATCGGTTAACCCTATATATATATATATATATATATACACATACACACACACACACACACACACACACAATCTTGTAAACTCTATGATTGATGGATTATTAAATGTCATTGCTCCCTTTGTATGAGTTCTCTCAATAAATCCTAGTAGTTATTAAGTCTTTACAATTTGTGGTCAACAAATCATCTAAACAATTTGTATGTAATGTCAAATTCACTAGGTGTAGTTTGAATTCTAGCAGTGTGTCATATTTGTTGGAGTGCTGTCCATATGCAATTCCATAAACATTAAATAAAAACCCCTAAATTTAATTTTTTTTTATTTTCATAGCTAGAATTTAATTTGGTGAACCGGTGGTTGTCTTCTGGGTCACATCAATGAACCATTTGATTTTTTGTTTAGGCAATCTCCCTTTTGTTACCCAAGTGCAACAAGCCTTAGCATCTTTTGAGTCCTTGTCGGGTCTACATGCAAATGGGGGAAAGTGTAGGTGCTTTTCAACAATGTCCAGCCCCTTGATAAAGCTGCTCCTACTTTCTTCAAAGCTATTAAACAAGATTGTGATGTACTAACATCAAGAATTTTAGCTTGCCTAAATTCTTCGACATCTAGATTTCTTTCATTTGCAGGGCATCTCCAACTTCTCATGTTGGTGATATTCTTAATGCAAGCTAATTGATCCTTCATTTTTGTCTTGCCAAAGAAAGTTGTTATACAAATTGAATGCCTCATGAGGAACTTCCTATGGAGTGGGCAGCCAAATATCTCCATTAAGGCAAAAGGTAGTTGGGATGTTGTTTGCAACCCCTTAATGAGGGTGGTTTTGGTATACCCAGCCTGGTTTCTGGAAGAAAGTGGCACAGTTGAAGTATATTTGGCATCATTGTAGTAGAGACTCAATGGGATTTGGAGAATGGTTGAAACTGTGCTTTTGAAAGGGCCATGTTTTTGGACGACAAGGATCTCATCAATTTGTTACTGGAGTTGGAGAAAAATACTTGAGCTAAGGTCCTTAGCCTATTCATCCCTTGTGCGAGAGGTTGGGAATGAACTCTCAATCTCTTTATGGTAAGACTTTTTGGCTCTTGATGGGCCCCATTGGATGAGACCCATAGCTCCAGAGTTATCTCAAACTTAGGTCACCCTAGTAATACATGACTATGCTCCACTCCATTGTTGGGGGTTGGGGGGGGCAAACTGGGGGTTACATCAATTAACCTTCTAGGAGAGTTTCACATAGCTATGAGTATCATACCTTGCCAACCAAACCAGATAGGCTTTGCTGGGTGCATGAAAGGTCAGGAATTTTTTCAATTGCAAATGCTTATGAGTTTTTCAAACCCTAAGGAAACAAAGTAATATCACAAAAGGTGGTTTGGAGCAACAGAGCTATACCATGCCACTCTTTCATTTTCTAGTTTGCTTGGTTACAAAAACTATATACTTTGGACAAGCTAAAGCAATGGGGGATTGCATCTTTAACCATGTGCTTCTTATGTTCATCAGGTGATAAAGATCACAACCAATTGTTTCTTCAATTGTCCTTTACGTGAGCAGTTTGGAGGGTTGTCATTTATTCCTGAGCTGGTCCACCGCCCTTCATAACATGGGAGGGGGCAACATCAAGTCTTAGTGGTTCTTGCTCATCAAAAGATCCTAAGATAGTTTCTTGGAGAGTTGGGTTACAGTAATCTTTTTATTGTATTTGGGGAGATTGGAATGCCTCGCATCTTGGCAGTTTAGCTCCTCCCCATCCTTGCTAGCAAGACTAATCTTAGCTTATACAACACTTCATCTTGATTTTGGTTTATTCTGGTTTCTTATATTTTTTTGAAGTTGTTGTAGCATAGGGTTTCATCGTGCCCCTATCCTGCTTTTGCAGTTGGAAATGCTTCTTTTTTAAATACTATTATTTACTTATCCAAACTAGAGAAATAGCTGGCTGTGGTATGGTATGTGAAAGGAGATTGGGAAAATGACAATTTGTAGGTTGTTGTTGTTAGTTTTCTTCTTCTTCTTCTTCTTTGGGGGGTGGGTGTTGGGGTGGGGTGGAAGTAAGGTCCTTTAAGTTATCCCAAGTCCATCCTTTGATAGAATACCTTTCTCCTCAAGTGGAAATCCTCAAATTTCTACCTCACGAATTTTGCAATTTGCAGAGTTGGTATGCTGGAAGATTACTCCTATGGAAAATTCGGTTCAAAGATACAGAAGAAAATTTAATGGAAGGAACTTGACATTTGAAATGTTTTAAAAAGACTCAATGGTGTTTTTATTTTGGATGTCATCATTGTGGACTTTTACCCTTGGTATATAGATACCTTTGTTCTCCTTAAGTATACTTTAGATCCTTTGATAATCCTTTCCTTTATGTCATTTGCACACCTTGACGGTTTTTTTATTTTCTTTTTTCAGTGGATTACAAATATATCCCATTATCTTTGCTCTGTGTACATTTAGTTCATCAACTTTGAAATTGAGGGCTTAGATCCCTCACATATTTACAAAACGTGCTTTCACCCCCTATTTTACTATTTTGTCCATGGATAAAACAGATCAAGCCATATTAAAAGCGAAGGAAAATTACATATTGAAAAATGGAAGTACTTTATTTTGTTTCAAAGTTTTTGAACGTTTCGAATGCTTGATCTATGTCTTTTGTTTTTTTGAACTTTTTAATATTTCTCTTTAGAACAAAATGGTCATGTAGGGTCCAAGAGCACATTTTTACAGATTCAAGGGTTTAAACACTTAAAAGTGAGAATAGGGTGTTAAGATGCACACGATACAAATATAAGGGGTATGTTTGCAAATTACCATTTTTTTTCTAGGTTTTTCCTTGTTCACAGAAAAAGAAATGACTTTGTTGGTCTGAACATTTGTTCAGTAATTTTCTATCCTTCAAACAACTTCAGCATTGATGTCAAAAAAGCCAAATATAGAAGAGTAGTTGGGTCAAAAGGGAAAAAGAAATTCAAAATTCTTGCACAATGTAGAAATATTTATTTATTTATTTTTTATTTTTGCTAGGACAAATTGTGAAAACTTGAACTAGATATTCCTAAAAGGGAAAAGAGCACCAGCAGTCCTGAAACTTTAGAGATAATGTCTGGTTGAGTGCAACAATTACATGGGTGGATATGTTATTTAGAATTTAAATGGTTACAAGGTTATTTGTTGACATCATTATTAATTGGATGTTTTTGTTTGGTAAAAGTAGGATTAATTTGTCTATACTCTAGCCTTGTGCTCTGGTAATGGTCCACATACCCTTAGCCAGAAGTTTCAAAATGTAGGTTCACCTTGCTGGCCAAAAGAAAATAAAAAGAAGAAAATTATTATCGGTTTATCTCATTATGCAAGTGCATAGATCTTGCCATTTGATATTGTTTGATCCTGTTTATCATTTATACAAAGATCAGAATCATCTGTGAGCTAATCAATCAAGTGATAAGTGGTACAGGTTCCAATTTTTGACGGATCAGCAAGGGAATGGGTGAATGGAATTGAGGACGTTGGTTTGGAGGTGGCAAAAGATATACGTGGCCATCCTCTTGAAAAAATGGCTCCATTTTTGACTGAAACAGTGCATGTTTTGAAGAATGATTCTTTTGTTGTTGCATTTCCCTTGCCAGTGGTTCACATAAGTTTTGGGATTGACTTTCCACAGGTGAGCCTCTTGTTTTGTGTTTATCTGTTTTTCCTTCATGAAATTAGGTTGGCCTTGATCTTGGGTGTAGGATCTAGTTACACTTACATGTAAAAGATGGTTGAGAGTTTGTCAGAGAGAACCGTCTGATCTCTAATTCTGAGGTTTTGTTAGAGAGAGCCCTCCAATCTCATAAATACTAACTACGAAGAATAATATTGATACTGATAATATATTATTTTTGCTTGTTTATACTTGTGATTAAGTCAGTTATTTATACAAGTTTCACAACCTTCACTTACCTGAATAAATGAGTAATGAAAAATCTAGAGAAATGTACAGGTTAACCTTTATGTAAAAATTGCTTTTTGGAAAACTCAATGGCCAAAAAAAAAAAAAATATAGATAATTGTAAGAGAAGATGCATCCAAAAATAAGACATTGATTATCCATATAACAAAAAAGGTAAAAAATATAGAATGACTTGTTGACCACACAGCTAAAAGATGAGCTTAAAGTTGTGTTTTATTAGAAGACACAAATGCAACATGCATTTTTGTCCAGTTCATTTTCATTGGAAATGCTGCTTAGACTTTCTTTTCTCCTGAGGATTCCTAACATGTGGCCCTAAAATGTGTTACATGACGCAAACAAATAGAAGAAAAACTAAGAAGAGCAAGGGAACTTTTTGTCTTACCTAGGGAGGGAAAATAAGTTGAGGCTTGTTGAATGGACTTCTAAAATATGATGTCTTTTATTTTATGTGCAATGGATGTCCTGGTGGGATGATTTCTAGTACATTGTGCATGCACTCTTTGAGCCTTCGTAAATTGGCCTACCTGTGATATATGACAATCTTCAATAATGTTAGGTTGCTTTTTATGAATGACAACATATTTAAAGTGGTATACCTCACTTTCTCTGTTCTCTCTCACTCGGTTTATTTCTAAAGGTAACATGTGATTTTCAAAGAAACAAAAAACAGCTAGCAACAATGGAAACAGAAGTCAAGGATGCATTTTACACTTACAGCACAAGTTAGCTATGCAATTTCATATGAAAATTTGGACACATTTTAAAGGCCAATTACTCAATGGCACTTAGAATTTTTATTATTATCCAATACAAGCTCTTAACCTATTCAAATTTGCTCTTAAATGTTCAAAATTCTTCAGCTTAGGCCCCTAACTAACATGAACTCACTAATCTTTGAGATGGTGATGGTTGGAGGTGGGTACAAAACCAAATTAGAGCTTAAGTCACATACTGGACCAAACCACAAGTACATTTTTTTTCCAGTTCAGTGTGGAAGTCATCAAACTGAACCAACCAAAAAAGGAAAAAGGAACTGTTCTTTCCAAAGATGATATGTATTTTGTGGTTAAGAAATTCTTTCATTATAACATTTTTAGAAAGAAATCATATATTTTGTATCACACTCATAGCATTATTTGATTGAAAGGAGTTGGGGTTGATTATTGGTTACTAGGTTAGTTTTTTAATCCATGCAAAGGTGCACATTCTATCTATCAAAAATTAAATTTCTCGCATGTCACAATAAAAGAAGGAATGGTTTATCACTTCAAGTTAGCTCTTTTTTGTGACAATTCAATTTCTCTCAATCAAGGAAGTGAACTTATTGCTTTAGAAAGTTAATTTGTATATTACGGTTTCAATTGCCAAATTCACATTCTGGTTAAATGAAACTAGAATTTGCAATTAAAAGAAATAATATTATTCTGCAGTCTCTCTCTCTCTCTCTCTCTCTCTCTCTCTCTTCCTCCCTTTTGCCAGTACTTTGTCAACTTGAGGACAGATACAATTAAGGTGATTTATTTATGGTTCAAATTGCAACTGAACTAGACCTTATGGTTTTCAAAAAGATAAGAAAACCAATCAATGTTTTGCTGTTTGGTTTGGTCTGGAGGTTAACTAGCAGTTATCTAAATCTAATTTCGGTTTAATAGATTGGTGGCATGACTACTTTATTTGAATTTTTCCTATCTTTATATTGTTAATTAATGTTAAATTAGTCTTGTGAATACTGTCATTATTCTCATGAGTTGATGAGATGATGTGGGTTGTTTGCATGGTACAGTTCTGAAAGTTTGAGGCAAGTTTGGACAAGTCAATTTCAAGAGTAAAAAATAGAAAAGGCCAGTATGTAAAATGTGAAAATCCAAGGGCTTGTTTGATTTGGCCTTTGTTAAGGGTAATTGGGTATGAGTCCAGCAAATATCTTGAGAGGACTCTGAGTTTTTATATTTTTTATATTACTATTGATCCTTCCATTTCTTTTATTTTTTTGCTGATGCAGGTTCCAGCTATTGGTTGCCAATGTTTCTCTTCATCTCTTTTGGACGTTTCTGTGTACAAGAGGGAAATTTCTCCTTCACGAACATTTTGCTTATATGAGGAGGTATTTCAAAGTCTCTTCTCAGTGATTTGATTGTCAGCAAGTGAATTTTTGTTGGCTTTCTGTTGTTCGAACAGTTTTCTGTAAACTCTTGGTACCATGATGACAGACAGTGGGAGAAATGTACTGTTGGATCCTCACCTGAGAGGATTTCCCAACTTTAAAGTAGGTCTAATATCTTACAATCCCATATCGGCACACAGATAAACTGGTCATTTCGAGTAATATAATCCAATACTGCAAGTAAGAAGCATAATTTTGAAAACTTCATTTGCTGGTGGGGATAGAAAAGGGAATCCTCCCGCAATTTGTTTCCTTAGCCCTAGGGAGAGCAAATCTTCATAAGAAGATGTACACTTTAAATATAGAGGGATGCCGGGGAAACAATGATTGACGTCATCTTTGCAGATGAGATAATTTGCACAATACAATTACTAGGTCAACCCTAGTTTTGATTCAACCATGTTAAAGTTAATTATTTTGACAGGATCCAAAGGATTGGACCTTTTTTGGGATAAATTAAAGAGTTTTGAATCGGTGGGTTTGCTATAAGGTTTGTTAAGAGTATTTTGCAGTCTTGACCTTTCATCAGCTTGGGCAGTGGCTAGTTTCCTCTATGGAGCATGGACCACTTCCATCTATGGGAGCCTAAAGCTTCTCATTATCCTCTTAGCCTATGTGGCTATTAAAATCCCTAACTAATCTCTTCCATTGTTAGTTGATTAAATTTGATGGTGACTGTTCAGTCGTTACTAATTATAAATACCTATGATGTTGCGTATTGGGGGGTGGGGGGTTGTGGGTGGGTAGGTTTTGAGTTAGCTCCACATTACTTGACCTGTTAGAATGATACAAGACTTGCTAAGATCGTCTATCCTATCCTGTCCTTCCTACATTATTCTTTTCTTAGATCTAGTACCATGCCGACCCCCTCTTATTCACATGAAGAGTGTGGATGCATGCTGGACACATGTGGTACATACCTTTTAGAATGATACAGGACTTGTTAAGATCGTCTATCCTTCTCAATATCCTGTCCTTCCTACATTATTCTTTTCTTAGATCTAGCACCATGTTGATCCCCTCTTATTCACATGAAGAGTGTGGATGCATGTGGTACACAAAAAGAACCAATACATCTGCCGTCTTGAAGGTGGAAAAATGTGATACATGAAGAAATGCATTGCATGCAACATGATATCTAAAACAACTAGGATGATCAATTCAACAAACAATCAATGCCTGATCAGCCAATGTACAGAAACAAGCCACTCTGATCAGCCGAGGAACAAGAACAGTTAACCCTGGAAGCAAACATCACAAATTGGTGCTTCCAACTAGGGACCATTTGCTCTAGTTGAAGAGGAATTCTCCAGAGCAAACTCTTTTCCTTCCTTAGCAAGCCATGAAATTCACAGAGCAACCAACCAACTTCCTTTTTTCTGCTCATTCTTCTTTTATTCAACTCATTACAACTTCCAGCTACAATTACTACTTTGCCTTCCACTTATTCTATAATTACAAGACTACCCTTCCAACACTATACTGCACACACCACAACTACAACAGAATACTGCATGTACAATACAAATACATAGCCAAATTTCCCAAACAACACATCATACTACACAGAACACAACATACACAATGTACACCACCCAATACCCAAACAACACATACAACTACATAAACAGCACACATATACACTACTGCTTTATTCTTCTAGTATAAACTCAAGCCAAAGGATGATGAACCCTTGGATACGTTACAATGTCAAGCATTGTGGAGACTTTGATTCGGTACATGATGTAAACAATTATCTACAAAGTACCATTCTGAAGACATTTGGTGGCAAATGTTGAGCATAACTTTAATAAGGTGTATTGAAAAAGTAGGACTAAGTAGTATTTTTCACTAAGGAAAGACTAGTTATACTATTTCTATATTATAATGAGTACGTCATTCAGCCTATCAATAAGAGGGCAGAAAATTGAAAAGTGAAATTGCTGAATTAGTTGAAGCCAAAAAGCAAATGCCATATGGTGATGTAAAAAGTGGGTGTTTGACCTAAAGATAAGAAGATTGAGATTAGGCCTGGATGTTCCCCACTTGAACTGTTGGGTTGTCCTCTAATATATTCCCTACAATTATGCTGTTCTCCCAAAGTGTGAATTTTCTTTGGCCAGTGAACTGTGGGAAATTCTTCGTATACAAAAGAGACTTGCACGTTTTAATATATGCCTTTCTGCCTTATTTGATATAATCTTCCATCTTTGCTGATTATACTCTCTTAGGTGGAAAAAATGCGCAATTCAGGACTGATTAAAGGAGGATCTTTGGAGAATGCCTTGGTTTGTAGGTATTATGTTTCATGGATACATAAACAGACTTACTGATAGTCACTAAATTTGATTTTCTACATCTCAATATTATTTAGTAGGGCTTAACACAACCCCACCCACCCCAACCCCCCCACCACAAACAATCACCCAAAAAGAAAAAAGAATTTTTTAGTGGTAGCTTCATTTTCTAGCTTCTAAAAAAAAGCCATGCTTAATAAATGCCTTTAGTTTGATTATAAGAGAATGCAATTGCATGCATGATATTATACTGTTAGTCGTCTTTTGAAGCTTAATTTCTTCCCCTTATAAATCTATTACTTAATTAGTCCCAGTTTATTTGCAGTGTAAGTAAAGGTTGGTTAAATCCACCATTACATTTTGACAACGAACCTTCTCGCCATAAGGCTTTGGATCTTATTGGGGATCTTTCTCTTTTTGCACGGCATGGTAGTCAAGGACTTCCGGTGGCTCACATAGTGGCTTACAAGGTACTGTTCTCTTCTCAAGCATGTTAGTTCTTTCCTTTAGTAGAAGGATTTCATTGAGGACATACTCCTGTGTATGCTTCTTTCACTGTGATGATTCATAACTAATAAGTTCCAAACATTTACCAAAAAGGAATGGGAGTTCTGATGTTGAATATTTTCCTCTCAGAAACCTAAGGTAGAGACTGCATCCCTTTCTTTTGATGGTTCTTTTGGCTTCCAAGAATAATGGTAGTAGGGTACAGTACTTGCAGCACGATTTCAATGAAGTTGGTTGAATTCCTTCTAATAAGTGCAGTTTAAAATTGTGTTTTGTTTTCATGTTAGTTTCCTACTTTGAACAGTTCAAAATTGCATTGTGTTCAAGATAAAAGTAGGGTTGGTAAATTGGTTCTAGCATGCGGCCTAGGCACACGTAGGCTTAGGTTTGGGCAGCCTAGGCATGGGCATGCGAAAATATCTGGAAGCACAAGCACGTGGGCTAGGTAAGAGCATAAGAAGCCCAGGCATGCTGGGCATAATTACTTTGTGGGCCGCTTAAGCATGAGCATGCAAGCTCGTAGGTAGCACGCAAGCCTTTATTTATTGTAAACGATGTAATTGTTTTGTTTAATAAACATATTATTTATTAAATAATAAATTATTGAATAAATACTAAATTTTTAATAAATTATGTACATTATTTATTAAATAATAAATTATTTAATAAAGAAATTATCGACAAATTACTTAATTAACAAATGTAATATAATTTGATCTGTTATATTTTGATTTTTTTGATAAATTATTCAATAAATGTGTTCATATCTTAATTAACAAATTTATCTTTAGTTTCATTTTCTTTTTCATATATTTAAATGGTTCAATATCATTACAAAATTTTTAAAGTAAGATAATCTATTTACAAGGTCAATTGGGGAGAGCATTAACTGATATTGTCATTAACAAATTTCCATAGGACAAAACAAATACTAACTAATGTCACTGCATTATTTACCTAAAAAGAAAAAAAAATCAATGAAAAAACAAGTCAATCATAATCATCCTCATTATTCTCACCATCATCTCCACCTCCTTCATCCCTTGACACAATGTTCGGTGTTGAATTAGAAATACTTGATCTTATATCATTAACACTATTTAGGGCCTAAGAATATGGATGTTCCCTTTGATTGTATGTTTGAGCATTAGTTCAATCCTTCAAACATACGTAGGCTTCGAAGGTTTTCGGATTGAGCAAAGGCAATGGGGGGTTAAGGATTCACCTAACTAAAGTGAGAACTAACTTCAAAGGGACCATTGAAGCTAGAGGTGCCAAAACATCCTAAACCATTAGAGAGAGGATTGATATCATGTGGGCTTTAATAGGCCACTAAGAAAAAACATTGAAGTCATCCTCCTCCATATCCATCCTTTGTTGTATCTTATACACCGGTAGCTCTCTAAATTCACTGCCGACATTAAAGGTGCTTCTTAGATCTCTGCTACTTGTTATTTGTTTGCTTCGTTTACTAAGAGCATAACTATTGAGTTGCACTGGTCGAGTGAATGCTATAACTTCTACCTATTAAAAGTGTAGAAAGTTTTAAGCAGATTTTGTGCTTTAGCATTAAGTCTAATTGCCCAATAATTAATATTTTCAACCCCAATACTTCGGTAGAATTTAGTGGTGGAAAACTTATACCATGGATCTAATGTTGTTGCTATATAGGACAAGAAAGGAAAATGTCCAAAATAATTCTTAAGTTTCTACATTATACCTCTAATGGTAAATTGGAAGACATAAATATTTTGGTGTCTCATTAACATGTTTAATATGTTGACTAGGTATGGGAGAATGAGATTGCTTATAGGATAGTACTAGTTGGACAGGTTGCTATTTGGAAGACCTTCAAGATTGTTTTTATTTTTTTACATAATTTCCAATACTATTTGTTTAGATATTTGGCTTTTTTCTTATTAAAAAGAGAATTAGGCTAACTATGGTTATAATCTTACTGGCCATCAAGAATGGTGAATTCAAAAAATGTAAGTTTCTGCTGAATAATGAAATTTCCTTATGGTTTACCATTTGTTCATGAATGGGTTCTTAATCAAAATATGCTTAAATATGATACTAATGTTCAAATTAGCTTTATTATCAAATTGAGGGTAATATTAGTATTGGCTGCTATGAAGTAATTATAGTAAGGCAATAGATTGTCCTTTACCTCGTATGCATGCGTGTGATCTTATAAGTTGAATTCCTCTTTGTTTGGTAGTCAAGAGGTGAAATTCATTGATTCTTATTTTCAATATTATTCTTATAGATCTGATAAAACTCGACAAGCTTCTTTTTGGAAGCATGAATGACATTGATTGTATATTTAGATATTGCAAGATGAGGGGCCAAACCATGACCCTTGAGCATAATTGTCAAAATTACGTATCAACTATACAATTCTACAAATTAGTTAAAACAGGCATAAAATCATTTTGGTATATACTTTTGGTAGAATTGTAAACTTTGATGTACGATTTTATAAGTTTACGATTTTACCTATTTTATACGTATAAATGAACAGTAAAATCGCGATTTTGACAATCAAAGTTGAGAACATGATAGACACATTGAATGTGGAAGAAGTTTTCATCGCATATGGGTTAAACACAATCTTCAATGGTTGGATTACAATTGTATTGTTAGAGGCATTGTCAAAACTAATGTCGAAAATTATCTAGATAGTGGTATTGATGAGGTTGTTGACAAATGCTTGGCTCATGTGGGATTTGAGGAAGAAAATAAAAGTTATTATAGAAAGAAAATAAAAGTTATTATTCTTTTCTGCACTAGCGAAAAATGATTGATCCAATATACAGTGACATACGTATAACTATCATCAATAGTAGTGATTGGTGACTTTTAAATATCGGATATAAAAGAGATACTGTATTAAGACATTATAGGTTCGCGACGGTTATATGTTTAAACCAAAACAAAACATGTAAATGAAGGCAAGTGAATTACGCATCTGCTTGGTAGGCTAGATAACCGTTCCAACAAAACTTGATGTATTTTGTTGAACACTGTAATTATTTCCTTTTTTTAGTTTTGTTGACCTACATATTGGTGCTAGGGTTGTAACTAATCTTTCATCCACTTTTCAAAGCAAGGATGTCTTACAGCATAAAAAGATATTCTCGTTATAGTAATAATTTGTACGGAGTCTTTTTGTGCTTTTTAATTATTGAAAATGAAATCAGAAAGGTTGCTTGAATAACTTATTGCCTCGTTTGGATTTCTATCAATCCTCACGAGGACTAAATTTTTTCTTTTTTTATCTGATGCATTTCAAGATGTTGCCTTAGGTGACTCATATTGGATAGGTCATATAGTTGGCGGATTTACCACTTGGATAGATTAGAAAGTATTATCAACATCGAACAATTCGCTTTTTATGTCTCACTTTCTCATGAGGATTTTGATTCGATGGAAATAGTCTTTGTATTATCATAGGTGGATTGAGTGGGTATCTGGCAAAAAAATACAAATGGACAATTACATATTGTTTTGCTCCACTTATTATAATAATAATTTTGAATAAAATATTTATATTTATATAATTGAAATTGTTGCTTGTCATAGAAGACGATTGTGCGCTTTGTAAGTGGTCGACTTAGGAACAATATGTATTATATTGATATAATTTTCTAGGTACATTGTACATTTATGGTTTATTATGGGACCATTGGATATAAGCATAGGGAGTATAATTTTCTAGATATATTGTATATTTGTGGGTTATTATGGGATCATTAGATACAAGCATAGGGAACCTAAGATTCCCAAATTGATTCATTAAATTAGTGAATCCTTAGTTTTGATATACGGAGTATAAGTGATCATCGTATGTATCAATAAAGATCTAATCCTCGAAGTTATTAGGAATGAGATTGTTTGATTGATTTCCTTTCTTGGTTATTTTTTTTAAAAAAATATCGAGAGATTTCAAGTGTTAAACGTAGCGTTGGGAGACTGGGAGAGCATATAAAGAATTACAGGTGTGCAAAAAAATATAAAATAAGTGAATTACATTTGATATGTTTTGATCTGTATATATAAAGGAGATTTTTTTCTCTATATATACATATACATATACATATATACATTGTGGCCAACGTAGCAAATGCAATTCACTTGCTTTACATTTTCTTGTATACCTGTAGTTTTTTATACGCTCTCTCGCTCTCCCATTCTCCTAATGTTAGGTCTAGTGCTTAAATTCTCTCATTCTTAGAAAATGGTTGAAAAGGGAAATTTATTAAACAATTCCAATCTTAATGATTTTGAGGATTAAATTTTTACTGATTCATATGACAATCAGCTATACTCCGCATATCCTAATGGGGGATTTACCAATTTAATAAATCAGTTCGAGAACCCTAAGTTCTCTATGTTTATGTTTAGGGTTCCCATGATAATCTACAAATATACAATGTACTTGGAGCTTCGATAACAACTCACAAATGTACAATATATTTGGAGGAGCATATCAATATGTACATATTATTCTCAAGCTAATCTCTCATAGAGCATACAATCGCCTTATGTGATATGCAATAATTTCAGTTAGGTAAGTATAAATATTTCTTTCAAGGTTATTATTATAATAAGTGGAATAAAAACTATATTTAATTGTAAATTTGTTTATTTGGCCAAGGACCCACTTAATCCACCGATACTAATACAGAGTCCATTTTCGTTGAACTTGGATCCTCAAGGGAAGCAAGAGGTGTAAAAAGCGAACTGTCCAATGCTGGCTATGCTTTTTAATCCATTTAGGTAGTAAATCTGTCCATTGCCTAGCTTGAATGAAAGATCTATTTGGTAAATCTAGATCCAGTACTAGGTGACATTTTAAAATGCATAGGAAAAAAAAAAAAAAAGTATTAGTGAGGGTCGATGGAAACCACGATGAGGCAATTGGTGGTTTCTGTAACCCTTTTGATTTCGTTTTTAATAACAAAGAAGTACGATAAAACCTTTTACAAATAATGGCTATAACAGGGATATCTTTCCATGCTGTGGGGCATTCTCGTTTCAAAAAGTAGGCGAATAATTAATTACAATCCTAATATTAATATGTAAGTTGATAGACTTAGAAAAAGTAAACAATTATAGTGTTTCAATAAAATGCGTCAAGCTTTAGTGGAAGAATTGTTGCGCCTATTAAGCATCACAAATTTCATTTGTATATTTCTATTTTAGTTTAAATGTATAACCATTGTTGATTTATTATGTTTTTATATAGCATTTCTTTTACATTCAAAACTTGAAAGTCACTAGTCATAGCTATCAATGATAGTTATGTATGCATTATTGCGCATTGAATCGACAATGAATGGGTGGTGCAGAAAATAATAATAACTTTAATTTTCCTTCTTTAATCCCACACAAGTTAAGTAATTATTAATAACCTTATAGAAACTGCTCGAATTTACCATATTAAGAGAGTTTTTAGTATTAGTTTTGAGAGTTTTTAACATTAGTTTTGATAGTACTTCCAACAACATAACTACAGTTTGATTGTTAAAGACATGGTTCGACTCAGTTTGCGATGAAAACTTCTTCCATGTTCGATATGTCTGTTGTGTTTTTAACTTGGTAATGAATACTGGTCTTGAGAATTGTGGTTTAACCCCTTATCTTACAAGGATTCGGTATGTAATCAATGCCATGCATGCTTCTAAAATGAAGCTTATTGAGTTTTACTAGATTTGTAAGGGCAATGGTGAGAATGGGGATTAATGAATTTTACCTCTTAATTACCCAATGAAGTGAAAATTAAATTATAAGATGCTCATACATGTATACAAGGTGAAGGATAGTTTATCATTATTCTACAACTGTTTTGTAACTACCAATTTTGATATCACTCTTAATTCGATAATAGAAAGGGATTGCAAGTTATGTAAAGAGATGAAAATAATTCTTAAAACTTTTTTGATAGCAAGAAAAAACCTGTTTGACTTATAATACTCTATGGGTAATCTTATTCTTTTTTGCTTAGTCAATATATTGGACGTGTTGATAAAATATTAGAGTTCCTATCTTTCGATCTATCGTTCGTGATATGGTTCAGAAACTTAAGTATTGTTTTGAACAATTTCCTTTCTTTTATGTAGCAACAATGTTAGATCTACAGTACAAGTTTTTTGACACTCATGATCTCCTCTACGAGTTCTACTAAAGCGTTGAGTTTGAAATGTTGATTATCAGACAATTGTGCTTGATACTGAAGTACAAAATATGCATAGAACTTTATATCCTTTTCATAGGCAAAAGTTACAGCATTCATCCTAACTAACGTGGCCTAGCAGTCATGCATTTAGTAAACGAAGCAAATAGATTATAAGAAGTAATAGAGATTTGATGGGCACCTCTAATATTAGCAGTGAATTTGGAGAGTTGGTGGTGTATAAGGTATAACAATGGGTGGATACGGAGGAAGATGGCTTTGATGTAGCGATTCGAGGAGCATCTCTGATGCTAGTAGTGAATTTGGAGAATTGCTACTGTAAGAGGTACCATAATGAGTAGATACAGAGTAGGATGGCTTCAATGTTTTTTCTTAGTGGTCCAGTAAAGCATACATGATCCCAAGCTTTTCCTTGTTATTGATATAAGAAAGATTATTGGGCACTTGTTATCAGAGAAGATTACAACTTGACATGCTTGTTAAGAATGCATGAAAGCTATAATTGTGAATCTTCTAGTCTACTTTTGTTGCTAGTGGACACTTGAGTAAGCAAATTGAATTATTCTAGAAGAGAGTCAAATAAGTTCCTGAATTTCAATGGAACATCTTCTGTTTATATTGAAAATGAGTGCAATTCAGTACTCCGTTTTTGGCTGAAATTTAGATTTCAAAATTATTCAATCTAGTGCTTGACATTTTTAACTAAATTAAAAGGCCCTCCATTAGTGCCATTACCATTTTCTGTAGTGAAGCCCACATAGCAACTCTATGACGTGTTTTGTCACTTCATCCACCACGAAACAAATCAATCTTTTTTTATTTTTTGTTCGTATCTACATCTTATCTTCACCATAATCGGAATATTGACTGCAGTTTAATCGATATAATGTGGAAACTTTTGCCAGATTATACGATTCAGGATGTCTTATATATGTCTATACCTATATATATAGATACTGGTTAATGAATATCTTGAGGTGCAAATTTTTAAGTTGCTGATTCTGGAAATATGCAGAGCAGTCATTCCCTACATGCTGATTTCTTGCGCCACTTGTCATTGTTAATCAAAAGAAAGATGGATTAGCTTTGCTCTGGAAGTGGCAGTGCTAGTCATGAGACCAGGGGATCTACTACTTGAGCATATTTCTTTCAACTGCATTCAGGTTGCAAGACTGATGGGAAGTTTGACCAGAAATATGACCAAGTTATGGCCTCCTTTGATCCACTCCTGCCATGAGCAAATGCTTTGAAACTGACTGTCAGCACATGTTGCTAAACTCTCCTGGCTTTGAGGTGTCAGTTTGTTGCTTGGACCATTTCAGCGAGCTGCCAATGGAGCCTAGTTCATCCACAGATCTGGAGAACTTATCAAGACATTCTATCAGAAGCTGTATTGCTTCTTAATATGCAAGTGACCAACAAAAGGAAAGCAAAGACTTGGTGCTTGTGCATTTGATTTTTTTTTTTTTTTTAATCCAAACATTCTATATAGTTCGATCTTTGTAATTTATGATTGTTAAATATTTACTGAAACAATGAAAATTAGTAATTGTTCTAGTAATTTGTGGTGGTAGTTTGAGGTGGCAACGATGATAGTGCAGATGAGTTGTGATGGTTAAGCACCATAGGAAATGTTTTTAGTGGAAGACTGATTCCCACTTTTTTCCGAAAACTCGACTTCCTTTATTATTTTCGGTTCGTACATGATGGCCAGAACTAGGCATTGGTCGACAACATTATTTTCCAATTAAGAGTGTGATTGTGCTTGAGTTTGAGGAGGTGAATGGCGTGTGGGTTGGGCTAATGTTGGCGTATTGGGATTTTGTATTACTATTGAGGTTGGAGTCCTTTTTCCCCAAAATGAGAGCTGCAACGGTCACATTATCGTTCTTCTCTTTAGTAATCACTCATACGAAAAGAGCCTGTTATGAGGGGAACTTCATCTTCATCCATAAATATCGTACTATTTCTTGGAAAATCACTTCCCTCAGTTCACATCTAGAATTCTTAATTTAAGTGGTGGATGTGTAGTCATAATCACTTTATTGTACACGTGACAATTTCAAACCAATTAATTTAATTCGTAGTCTTATTGTGGATTGGCCCGTGGACAAGCCCAGTTCCCGTACTCCAATTTCATCGTACATAGAGCCATGAAGGGACCCTGGACGGATTTGGTTCAAGAACTAGATCGGGACGTGTCCCGGCTTGGGTTTCGAGCATAGTTTTAAGTCTCGGAAACATAGGAACGGGGCTTTTTGTTTTTTAGTGAACCGGCCTAGTTATCGGGCAAACCTCCAATTTCCTGCCCATTAAAGAAAACCACAGAATCATTCGCTTATGGCCCAAGGAAGTAGGACATGCTGTTGAAGAAGGCCATTAAATTGGTCTTCTTTTATTTATTAATTTGGTGTCGGGTTCATCAGACAGCATGGTTCTTTTTCTTCCTATTTGAAGGAGCAACATTTCGTTCTATTATTATAGGCACTCAAATTTAGCTTTCAATGCATTAATGAAGAAAAGGACCGATGTTGGTTTCTTCTAAATTTTCTTTGAACTCATTTGAAAATTGACAGTAGCATTTCATGATATTCTAAATGAATATGTGAGCCTAATTAATAAGTAAAGTTGATGAATGCATCAATTTCCAGATTTCACTCGGTCCATGATTATATTTTAATCATTGTCAAGCTATCTATCTTTAATCATTATTTCAAGATTTGGAGGGCTTATATTTCCAACAAGGATTCAATGATAAGAAATCACTTATCAAATTGATGACTAGAATATGAGATTATGAAATATCTGATTCAAGCTTTCTTATGAGGAATCGACGTCTGAAGCCCTTTTAAGTAATGAATATTGATAATGAATGGGATTGAGAGAGAGAGAGAGAGACGCATTACGTGCAATATTAAGTATTGCAATGGACTTACGTTTTCCCAAGTGCTTTTGCTATTGTAGTCGGCTTTGATAGTTGATGGCAATGGGCTGCCCCTACAACCACCATCAAGGATCAAGCTCCATCCCTCCTAATTTTAACTCCATTGTTTGACAAGTTTCCTTCTGTTTTGCCCTGTATTAGTGGGCCTTGAATTAAAATGACCACCTTGTCCGTGATTGGAAAAAAGCAGAAAAAGGCCAAATCAAAAGTATTTTTTGGAATTAATTTTTCTTATTTTTTTTTTTATTTCATCAATCCAAATACAAGACTAGTGACATGTTATTACATTACAACGGTCTTAGCTTTTAGAATTGAGTAATAATTATAATTAAAATCTAAGTGATGCAAACTATGATAAATATTTTAATAATGTAGTTCACACGATGAAGAAATGCTTGCCTTAAATTTAAATAGATGATAATTATTATAACACAATGCTTAATGAAAACATACGCTTGCCTATGAACATAGATAGATTGATATACTTATAATGGAGTTAATGCAAAATAATATGAAGTCCTTTTTTATATGAAAAATTTACCATAGCATATCCTCTATTTTTACTTAAAAACAACTATATCTTTATTATTATTATTATTATTATTTTCAGTTATCCACTTCAAATTAGTATAGGGTTGATTGTAATCGAACAATTTCATTAAGGGTGGACACAGTTTGGTTTACTATGATATATCTCTCCTTACTTAACTAAATATAATATAATGGTTTTTTTTTTCCTCCTTAAATCAAATATAATCATATAGTTTGATTCGTAAATTTAATTGAAATCTTTTTGATCCGTTTCAAACCATGGTTTGAATAGTTTATGTAAAATTTTGGACATACATTTTTATCTCCAATAAGATGTCTTCTTTTTTATTGGACTTTCATATATTTTCAATTAATTTCTTATATATTTATCATGTGTAATAATACTTAGTAAAAAATTATTCAAGATCTTAATAAACTTAATTTAATTAAATAAGAATAAAAGACTCTATTTTAACGAATAAATAATAAAAAGAGAGAAATAAAGTTTCTCATCAAAATATAATATGAAGAAAACAAAAGAGATACTTTAAAGACCAAAATAAAAAAAAATAGAGATGTAAAAAGTACTTAAGTGAGATCCTTAATTTGAAAATATATAAAAAAATAATAATTTAGAAAAAGAAAATTTATAAATATAAAATTTCAGATGAAATTTATTTAACTTAATTTTAATAATTTATCTAAAAATAAGATAAAGTAGAAGAAGATATGAAAAATTTAATAAAATCTATAAAAATTGATGAAAAAAATAACAAAGTAATTATATAAAATTATTTTTGTTTCACCAAATAATTTGATATAGTTTGCTTTTTAAAACTAATTTATAAACTATTTATATATAATTGAATTGAATCATGATTAAATGATTTGTTAAAAAAATATTTTTTTAATTTTATTCAATTCGATTTATAATTCAATTTATAATTTAAGATTTTTTTATCAAACCCTAGGTATCCATCCATTATAGTATATGATACGGAACTATGTAATGGTTTTGCCAAATCAAAGTTGACAGTCCGGCTCTTTATGTACAAAATGTCAAACAGCAATTCGTTTGCATTTGCTTCAAGTCAAAATCAATCGCTCTACATGACCAGTAGCCATGATTTCCAGGAACCCTACAAAGCCTGCATTTACGGATCTTACTTCCCATTCTATCCATAAAATATTCATTCTAGGTTGGAGCTGCTGTGCCAGGAAAAAAAATAAAATAAAATTAATGCAGTAAGTTCGACGGCTTGTCAAATGTCTGCATCCTTTTGACGGCTACCAGGTACGAACCTGCCGAACTCTGATCAACAACACCAAATAAACGGAGAGAAGAAAAGAGCAAAATCTTTGAATATGATGATTTCTAGGTAGTAATGCTATAATTAAATCCGAGATGATTGGGCCACCAGCTCTAGCGGTACAGTTCCTGTGCCCTTACGTATCCCATGGAAATACAAAGAATATCTTTAAAAAGAATCATCTCCATTGAGGATACTGCATCTAAATGATCAGCGGATCTTTTGGATTAAGATGCACAATTTTGTTTTAATGTGTTGTCCTATAGATATCTCAACTCATCATACAATCTGTTAATTAACCTTATACGGTATTTTAATCTGTTTGATAGATATATTTTATATCTATATTAAATTTATTTATTGATTAAAATGTCCTAAGGTAAATCTATAGCACATTTTATATAATATTTTTATTTGAAATGGTTAGAAATTAAGGATAGAACAATAGAGAAATTATATATTTGTGCCGAAATTCAATTTAGCCCTATATGTTTTACTTGGATAATTCAATTTGTCTATGTCTACGGTCTACGTTAAAAAGTAACTAAGGGCTTTACATTTTAAGTGAATCATGTTAATGGAATAATTCCAAGTCCGGAGAACTTACTCTCCCTTCTACCGATGAGAGGAGTGCAGTCAGTTGCATTATGGAAGCAATATCAAGTGATAATTTACATTTTCATCGGGCATCATGTGACGTCCTTACCTTACCAGATGACATTGCATGGCAAAGAAATGATATATTAATCTACATAAAGATATAGGGAACTTAGAGATTGCATAACTAACAAAGGCAAATTCTTTATATGGTGTACATAACGGATTCGTTGCTAAACACTATTAGTGTGTTCTATGTGAGATATATTGTCACAGAGAATTCTTAAATGATAAAGATTGGATTTTTATGCGATTTATGTATTTATGAGACAAAAATCTAGGATATGAATTATTGAGGTTCAGATATAACATATCAATCTAAGAATTGAACTAAGGTAATTAGATGTAAGATTGATATTGTTATGCACAATTTCAAAATAAACAAAAAGAGTTGATGAGAAATCTGATATGCAGCATAATTCATATTAACTAAAGTTCTTCACAATCATATAAGATTAATAAGGACAAATTAGGAAAAAAAAAAAGTGCAAACAAATCTCAATATCCAATGGGTTAGAGCGTAAAATCTAAATAGTGTTAATAATTTTAAAATGAAAATTCCTTACTAAAATTGATGAAACCTAAGAGATAGCCTTAAATAGTGCCAATAAGGGCATAATAGTCATTAAATAAAATAATGAATTGAGATATGGAGAACTAAACAAGTTAGTTTATCTAATTAACTAAATTTATAAAGGAATCGGTCAAATCTCTAATATAGTTGAATCTCTAATATTGTCAGAACTTGGTCGACTTATCTCGGTCACTATCCTAGTGTATGTTATCCTTTTTTGCCTAAACTTCTCCTAATCTAGTTGAACGTGATAGTATATAGTTTCAATGTGACTAATCTTAACCTCTTAAGGGATGCTTTAAGTAAAACTAAAGGTGGGCAAGTTCATGAGGTCAGATATGTATTACGTGGTAGGTTAAATCATTGCTTTAATGCATTAGTGGTAAAAGATTTGTTACATTCTTTAGGATGCATATCGTTCATACTTTACTAGCTTATGTTCATTTTGAATGGTGATTGATGTTCATCACATAAATAAACATTTACTTGCAACTTGTTCTAATTGAAGTATACACGTAGTGCCAAGACATTGTATAATGGTTTTTTGTTGTTTAATCTATAAAGGCACACTTGTTATATATATATGTGTGTACGTGTGTGTGTGTGTGTTTTTTTTTTACTGGCACTAACCTATAATGAAGTCATAGTGATGTTGGTGATTGAGTGTAGTTGATTGTTGATGATGGTTCATCGACATTATCAAGGATAGGTCTAAAAGGGGCTCCATGGAGGCCTCAACCTTCCCGAAAAAGTCATTTTTTTTATTTTTAAAAAATTAAAAAAAAAAAGATATCTAAAGAGTAAAATATGACATAAAATGAAGTATGACTAAGTGCTTAGGTGTTAAGTTTTCCAAACACGAGGTAATTGGTTCAACTCTCTTATTTGTCACTTTACTCTTTTAAGATACATTTATTATTTGATTAGCATGTCTCTTTGTATTTATTAATTTTTTTTTTCACAGTAACTAACAAAATTAAATTCATTAATTATGAATCATATTTAACTAAATAAATTTTCTTGACTTGCTATTTTTTATTAGTAATATACCATAAATAATAATTACATTGTCTATGTTATAAATATTTTGGTTTTATCACATAAACTATTGATAAATATACTAATTGACTTGGTATAGTAATTTTTTTTTTTTTTACAATCAATGTTACAAAAATGAAATGTGGATTATTGAATAGTTTATCGCCTAATAACTTATATTCAAAATTATATATATATATATATATATATTTAGTATTACTAATGAAACAATTATACAAAGTTATTGTGAAAAAAATAGTATAATACTTATATTTATGTTAATTTGTTTTTTTTGTTTTACTTATAATTTCTTGTACAANATATATTTAGTATTGCTAATAAAACAATTATCCAAAGTTATTGTGAAAAAAATAGTATAATACTTATATTTATGTTAATTTGTTTTTTTTGTTTTACTTATAATTTCTTGTACAAATAATTTTTTGATCTATTTTTGTTAATAACAAAAATTACATAAATTTATATATTGATATGATTTTTTAATAAATCAATAGTTAAATTTTATTTGATATATATGCATCATAAAAATGTAAAAACTTTATTCTTTTAATTTTTTATAAAGTTTACTAATCACCCTTATTCATTTTTTAAAAGAATTTTTCTATTTTATTTAGTTTTAAGAATCATTACAAGTTAAACCATCAACAAGATCTTTATATATATATAAAGTATAATATAATTACTATAATAAGCAAATACTTTCTTAATATTGACTTATCTAAGAGTAACCACACGAACCCCTCCACCTCCAAAGTTGTATGATCTTGGGTTTGTGTGTAGACATTATGTTAATCTCATAGTGGTTTATGATTGAGTGAGTATCTAAGGAGATATGAGCACATGATCATTACATATGATGATCTAGGTCATTTACTGGCCAAGGGAATTGGCTTTAGGAAAGATATACATGTGGTAGCTCAAGTTGATGTGTAATCGGATATGATTAGCTCTTAGAGAATGCCTCATTTATGCAATGGTCCCTTCTCTTGTGAATTAATATGCTTAATCTTTAGACTTAGGATCATCTTACACTTGATGTGTCAACATCATGCTTTGGCTGCTAGTAAAATGCCCCTCATTTTTATGTTATTATCAAGTCTATTATTAGGTGTGACTTAAAGCACTAATGAGTGATAGTAGCAAGTAAAGATTGGCCCCATTCATCCCCTTATTAGGAATTGCATATTTTGGGGAACTTAATTGGGACTTAAATATCATGACCATAGCCAAATCCAATTTATTATAAGTTGCTCTAATAAACTAAACAAAGAATTAAATTCGTGATGATGCATTCAGGCACGAATCGATTTAAGATATTGAGACGAAAGATATGACCAAATACAAAAGGTTTAGAATTAGTTTAGATAATGGAGATCTTTTTTTGAGGATTAGATGGCTCAAGGAGTATAACTAAGTACTTTGAGAGCTATGTCATTGGATGACACAATCACTGTAAAAGGGACTTAGAGGTTGGCATGCGATGTGAAAGGTATTTTCAATTGATTGTGAATGGGAGATGTTGGGTTATTCTAGTCTAACCATTTGGAATCTTTTGAGTTAACTTGATCAAGAGGTGTTCCTAAAATCTAGAAATAGACCAAATGAGATGTGAATGAACAAAAGAAAGATCAAGAGGTGTTCCTAAAATCTAGAAATAGACCAAATGAGATGTGAATGAACAAACGAAAACTAGACAATGCCCAATTAGGCTTGATACTTACAAATGGTATCGATTGTAATGCCTTGCCTTTTAGGCGGCTATTTAGAACTCTCTCTCAAACTTTTGATGCCTAAAGATGGTTCCTTATGTCATCCCTAAGTTAGGGACAAGGTAAAAGCATTATCTAACCTATTATTCAATCTTTATTAAACACTAAATTTTCAAATTTCTTCTTATTGAACATTACAAACAATAACAGAAGTCTTTACAAATGTGAGCCTTAATTAGCCTATTATAGTTGTACATTCTTGTACAATACATGAATTCATCACTAATTCTTATCACATTGACAACCTTGGTGTTGTAACCTATATTGTAATCCATATGTAACATGTTGGTCTTCTCGATGAACCATTTCCAATTGTAACATGCATGGTGTGATATCCTACCTAATCTTCCTTCCTAACCCATGGATTGGACAACTTATTCCCTCAACTTATTGAAAGGTGTGATGAGAGTGGATAAACAAATAATAACACAGGCATAATCAATACCATAACACACTTGTAAGTAGTTAATCAAGTTATATTATCTTATTATATCCCAGCCAAATATTAATGCAAATGATGTATGCCATCCTTATGCACATGATACATATTGGTAATGGTATCCTAGCCATTTAGTTAGTCAATTTCAATCGAGTATTTGGACATAAAGTCTAGGAACCTAGCAATGTAACAAGGAGTTGCCAAAATCTAACCTAGTAGAATCTACTTGAAGTGGTTAGAAAACCTAACATATAGCTAGCCCAACATATACAATGCAAATGCAATTTTTATATGTTCAAAAACTTAGCTTTTATAGATTAAGTTGTTTACTTGATAAACTCAACTTGCAAGAGCCAAACCATTTGCTTATTGAAACCTAGCTTTTCATATAAAACCTATCCTAAGAAAATTTTAGCTTTAGAAAGCTTGACCTATAGGTCTTTTTCATATCGTGTCATACCATGAATGCATCAAATTACATACTAAGTAACATGCAACAAATTACCAAGCAAGCTTTCTCATTTACTTATTAGCCAACCTTTACCTTGTTTCATTTATACTTTCATTTTTAAAATCTCATTATCGGGTTCACTTTAGTGAATATCTTAAGAGATAGGGTTAGTAGCTATCTTTTTTATCCAGTTATTAAAAATCTCAATCAATAAATCATAAACAATCAGTAGCATGATTGCAATTATTAAGATCAATAACCTAACATGTTTCAGTTAACAATAGTTATACGGATTATATAGAGAAGAGCAGCACATAGCTTGCTAAGCAACTTATTCAGAACTTGCAATTGAATTCAATCAAGACAATCACAACAAAATAAGTTAGTGAACATGCCTAATGTTGAGTAGATATAAATCTACTTGAAACACACCAATATCCACTTGCCTAGAATTACTGATGTCTCAAAGTCACAATGCAAGGTCCTTTTTTACCTAGTAAACCTAGAAAGCATATATGCAATAGTCACCCATAAGATGGATGTAAATTAATTTAAGAAGTTACTCATGTCTATGATGCCAAGCACTTTCTAACTCAAATTTTGATTCACTTTCTATCTTACTTTCTACTTCACTTTCTAAGATAGCTCTAACGAAAAACTTTAGCCTTAAAACTTTTTGACTTAACTTTTAAGGTAGCTCTAGTTTAATGTTCCTCTTAAGAAATGATGCATCTATGGGGTTGTACATACGGAAAAAGCACTATAATGAACGGGAATGAAAAGAAAATAAACGGGTTTTTAGCAAATCCAAATAGCTATTAGTTGGATATGACACACCAACTAATCTTACTCGACCTAATCGAAACACTTGATATGACACACAAATGTCGAACTAGGATTAAGCTAAGAATAATAGCGAACACGCAGGTTACTTTGAAAGGGAAAACTCTGTAATTCAATAATGAAAGTATGATGTTTGCGTACAAGGAAAGAAGGGTATATATAGTAGCCTTTGTAGGGTTACGAGTGTATTAGGAAAAGACAAAAAGGATAAGATACAAAATATTCCTTAAATATACTAAAAGGATCTTATATGAAAAAAGTGGATAATCCTTTTGGATTGTTGTGACTGAAGATAAGTTAGGTGGTGACTAGTAGTTTGTAATGTGACTAGTCTTGTTGAGGTGAATTTTCGGATAGCTTGGCATTTGCAAGATTTAACTTAGAAGATGTTAGGAGGTTAGAGAATTGGGTAGACTTGATTTGGATTGAGTTAGAGCTTGGGCATTCAAAGATATATGGAGCTTCTTTAGGTTGAGTGGCTAGGTAGTTTGGCTTAGATAGATCCCTGGTGCTTGGAGATCGAAAGCTGAGCTGATTACAACTACTGTTTGGCATGAAGGTCAGCAAGAGTATAGAAATTCGAGGTTAATGAAGGAATCCTTATCCTGGAAGGGTTCTTAAGATAGTATAAGTCTGGCGAATCCTTTCAATCCTCTAGCTTATCTTCATGTGACTGGTTCAAGGAGTTGATTCCTATCATCTACTTGAGTATTAGAAAGATTTGTCCTCAAATTGGAAGGGGCTTCTTATGGTAGCTCCTCTCTTACTTTTGTAGTGTCTTCTGCTGGTTGATGGGGGATTAGGTCGGATACATTAAAGATGTAGGAGACACCATAGCTCTCGAGTAGCTTGATC
This sequence comes from Lumnitzera littorea, assembly GCA_024138015.1. Lineage (NCBI taxonomy): Eukaryota > Viridiplantae > Streptophyta > Magnoliopsida > Myrtales > Combretaceae > Lumnitzera > Lumnitzera littorea. Next base: position 73,296,657 of record JAMXBB010000005.1, on the reverse strand, counting down.
TAGTAGGCATTGCAGTTGATCTTCTTTAGGACCTTAAATAGACCATTAGTTTATGGAGATAGTTTACTCTGTCTTAGGTGTGAAAATTTGTTTAGGTTGAGGTGGATCCATATTAAGTCACTTGGCTTGAAAAAAATAGTTCGTCGGCCATGGTTACTTATCTCTTATTATCTTTTAATGAACTTGGCAATCTTCTTTATTACAAACTGGTGTAACTCTTATAATCCTTAGGCATGGTCAACTTTGGGTTGGCTTTCTTCTACAATTATAGCGTTGCTAATCATACCTAGAGGGATGGTGTGGTTAAAGTCATAGATGACCTCAAAAGGAGTCTTCTTAGTAGTGTTGTGGATTATTCGATTGTAGGAGAACTCTAAAACAGGTAGGCAAAAATCCTAATATCTTAACTTCTTTCCCGTAACAGCTTGGAGTAAGGTACCTAACGTCTTGTTCACCACTTTATTCTGGCCATTAGTTTAGGAGTGGCTACTAGAGCTGAACACGAGTTTAGTCCCAAACCTCCTCTAAAGTGTCTTCCAAAAATAGCTTAGAAATTTTTTATCCTATTTCGATATGATGGTTTTCGAAACTCTATGTAGTCGGACAACTTCCTATAAAAAAAAATTAGCAATATATAAAGCATTTGTAGTTTAATGGCATGGAATGAAGTGTGTCATTTTGTTGAAGCGATTCAATACTACAAGGATTGAATCCTTCCCTCTAATTGTCTAGTGCAACCTTAGGACAAAGTTTATGCCAAGGTTAGCCCAAGTCAAGTTTGGCATTAGTAAGGGCATATATCTTCAATGGGGATACTTCCTTCCTTTGGCTCTTTTACACACTTCATTACTATTGATGACCTTATGGATATCTTTGCCTAAACTAGGCTAGGAGAAGTTTTCTCTTAATAGGTTAGCTGTTTTGGTCTCTTCGAAATGGCCAGATAATTTACTAATATGAGCTTCCTTAACCAATATCTCATATATAGAACAATTTGGTATGCACAGCCTCTTCTTTTTAAGCAAGTACCCATCCTTCAGGTAATAACCTCTAATAGCAACTCCTTTTCGGCACTTCTCAAGAATAGGACCAAAGTATGGGTCTTGAGCATATTGCTCGATAATAAGGAAAAATCCTAACAACTTTGTCTGAAGAGTGGTTAGCAGAGTTTGCCAATGTGATAGGGTGTCTATGACCACATTAACACTTCCTTTCTTGTGCTTGATTACGTAAGAAAAGTCTTCCATAACTCTAACCATTTTGCTAGCCTCTTCGAAAGTTTATTTTGACTCCCAAGATGCTTCAAGGACTCATGGTTCACATAAGTCACAAACTCTTGAGGTAGTAGATAATGTTGCCATACAGTAAGAGCTTGGAAAAGAGTAAATAACTCTTTCTCATACACACAATAATTCATTACGGCACCATTGAGTTTCTTACTGTGATAAGTAATAGGTCAACACTCTTGTGTTAATATAGCGCTAATACCAATACTTGATGTATCGCATTCTAATTTGAATGGCTTGCTAAAGTCTGACAAGGCCAAGATAGGGGTAATAGTAAGCTTCTCCTTGATTTCCTTAAAGCTTTGCTCAGCTTGATCATTCCAATGGAATCCTTCACTCTTCTTAGTGAGCTCCGTTAATGGGGGTAGCAATGGTACTAAAGTTCTTGATCAACCTTCTATAGAAAGAAGTGAGGCCATGAAAGCTTCGTACTTTAGTGATGCTTTTTGGCATCGGCTACTCCAAGACAATACGGATTTTCTCCCATCAAATTAGATTCTATCTCTAGACACACATAACTAAGGAAGACAACTTCACCTTAGCAAAAGGTACACTTTTCCAAATTCCCATACAGTCTCTTAACCTATAGAATATGAAAAACAACTCAAAGATGTTGTAAATGTTTGGCTAGGTCGATATTGTACACCAATATGTCATTAAAGTATATGACTACACATTGTTTGTTCAAAGGGTGCATCACATTGTTCATGAGTCTTATAAATGTGCTCGGCACATTAATAAGTCCGAATGGTATAACTAGCCATTCATAGAGACCATGCCTTGTTTTAAATGTAGACTTCCACTCGTCATCAGGTCTCATGCGAATTTGATGGTAACCACTTTACAAATCAATCTTCGAAAATATTTGAGCATCATTTCGCATGTCTAATATGTTATCGAGCCTCGATATGAGATATTCAAAATTAACAGTAATGTAGTTGATAGCTTGGCTATTGATGCACATGTGCCATAAATAATTGTTTTTTTTTTTTTTTTTTTGGGACCAGTAAAGTTTCCATGATACAAGGGCTCATGCTCTCTCTCACATATCTATGCTTTATCAGCTTATCCACCTGTCTCTTCAACTTGGTGGCTTGCTCAGGTTTCATCCTAAGAACAAGTTGGTTTAGTAAAGATGTGTTTGGTTGTAAATTGATACAATGTTTGATGCCTCGAACTAGGGGTAGTCCTTTAGGTAGCTCTTCTAGTAATGGGTTGAAAAACTTTTCTATCAAACTTTGGACCCTTATTGGCATGTCATTCGTGTCTCTTAATTGTAATAACCTCTTAATTAACAGGAACATAGGCTCTTGGGCTTAGCTTAAAGCTTTCGTCGACTAAGCATTAGGGCCTTCTTCATGCTAGCTCAGGTGAGTTGATTGTGAATCTCATTTACTTAGCTTGGTGTCATAGGTTGCAATATAATTTTCTTACCATCCTTTGTAAAGGCATAGGTGTTTTTAAATTCGTCATGTATAATGCGTCAGTCAAATAACTAAGGTCTCCTTAATAGTAGATGTGAAGCTCCCATAGGGACAACATTGCACACTATTTCATCACTATATACATTTCCTACACAAAATGGTATGGTTGCCTGTTTAGTCATGTATAAGGCTCCCTTACCATGGATTCAATGTAGCTTATAAGGTTAGGGATGCTTAGAGGTCGGTGGACCCATCCTTTGATTAAGGGTTTGAGTGATAACATTCATGAGACTCCCTCCATCTACTATAATCGTGCATAGTTGACCCTTTATGGTACACTTGGTGTGAAACAAATTTTCTCTCTAGTCTTCTTTGTTGCTCAACATTAAGTTCAATAGTCATCTCAACACCAAGGTCATTGCTTCTCCTTAGTCAGCATAAACATAGGTTTCTTCTTCATCCTTGACTTAAGTTTCCCCAATGTTTTTCTCTTCCTCCTCAAGCTTACTCTCATCGATGCTATTTACTACATTACCTTGGAGCACCATAGCATGTTGGTTAAGATACTCAGTAGCCATGTGTCCATAACCAAAGAACTTCACTTCACTCTACTCATCTTTCGTCTTGAGGTCTATCCCTTCTTGTATGTCCTCGGGGTTGGCTTATCATCAACTTGGCTCTTTAGGTATGTTCGGCCATCATCAGGTTGGTCATTCTTCTACTTTGCTTAGATACATCTTCTCAACTTAGCAGGTGTAGGTCAGTGAGGAGCAAGTGTCCACACAAAGCTTGGCTCGGGTTTGCTCAGATTATTTCTCTTTTGCTTCTCAACCCTTTATGCCATCTTAATGGCCTCCTCTAAGATGTAAAACCTCTGCACTTCCATGATGTTGGGAATCTCATTTATGTCCATAGATGGATCACGATATAGTTCAAGGTTCGAGCTCATCCACGTTTGCTTGGATCATTAACATTTGGACCTCTCTAACATAATCATCAATAGTTTGGCTACCTTGGCGAAGCTCTTATAACTTGCGAACGCATCTTGCAAATATGTCTTGGTACAAATCTTCCCCTCAACTATCTCTTCATCTCTTCTTAAGTCCGTACACTTTGTCTTCCATTTCTCACTTTAGCCTCATTTAGATTCTTCTACCATATGGTGGCATATCTAGAAAATTCAAGTGCAGTAAGTCAAACCTTTACTACCTTAGTATACCTATAATACTTAAACACCTTCTCAACCTTATCTTCTTACTCTAGGTATTCATTTGCATCTCTACTATCAGTAAAGGTCATAATATGGACTTTGACATTGTCAAGTCCTAAAGGAGCTTCGCGCCCTCACTCTTTTACATGAAAGTACTCCTTCTTCTTCTCCCTCTCCATCAGTCCTTATGTCTATCTCCTCATCATCCTCTTCAATTTCCTCCAACTTAAGCCTTCGTCAAGCAAGTTGGTCTTCTACTCCTCTAGCTCAGTGAGGTTGAGCTGGGTGATTAGCTAGGCCAACATGGCCATATCTTCGTTCTTGCACATTTTCTAATTAGTCATGATCTGGCACACCCTTTGTTTGTCACCTATTACTTTGCATGGTGGTGATAAGACTCTTAACAAGATTGGTGAGCTTATCAAGCTTATCATTGACTGACCTAGGTGTATAGTTTCCTTATTGACCACAACCTTCGTAAACCCCACTTTCATGGTCACTAACAACCCCACAAACACTGGAATCCAACATAGTATAATCCTTATTAACAATTTGAAAAGCACAATACTTAACATAACCTTCTACTCATTACCTAGAATCTCTCTAACACATTCAGACTACTTCAACTCTCATTACAACGTAACATAGAAATGGACCTTAGTCTATTTTTGTAATAAAGAAACAGAGTAGAACAAAGTAACAAAAACTACTACACTTACCTCACGTAACTACCACATCTCAGCTTACTACTTCAAAGCTACTTCAAACATGCTCAAATGCAACTTTAGTACGTTCTACATGAATACGCTGTAGTGGAAGAATATAGTAGCCATAGAAGAACATAGCAGCCATTAATAGTAAACACAAACAAAACTCCTTTACACTTTACATACTCCTTCTAGAAACCATGCTCTGATACTAGCAAAGCTGATGTGGCTCCAGGGTTGTACATATGGAAAAAGTGCCACAACAAATATGAATGAAAAGAAAATGAAAGGGGTTTTAGCAAATCTAAATAGCTATCGGTTAGATATGATACACTAACTAACCCTAATTAACCTAATCCAAATATTTAATATGACACACAAATGTTGAACTAGGGTCGCTTGCCACTAACTCTTGCTAAAGGAGTTAGATAAGACCTAAGGATAATAGAGAATACACATGTTACTTTAAAAGGAAAAATTTTGTAATTAAAAAATGGTAGTATGATGTTTGCATACAAGGAAAATGTTGTTTATATACTAGCCCTTCTAGGGTGACGAATGTACTAAGAAAAGTTAAAAATGATAAGATAAAAAAGATTCCTCAAATATACTAAAAGGGTTCAAAAGGACAAATAATGTCCTGTATAGAAAAGTAGAGAATCTTTATAGATTATTTTACTTGAAGATAGGTGTTAGGTGGTGACTGGTGGTCTATAATGCGACTGGTCTTGCTGAAGTGAATTCTCGGATAGCTTAGCATTTGCAGGATTCAGGAGGTTTGTAGGTTAGAAAATTGGGTAAGATTGATCTGGATCAAGTCAGAGCTTAGGCATTCATAGATATTTAGAGCTTCTTTAGGTTGGGTATTTAGGTAGCTCGACTTGGATAGATGCCTAGTGCTCAACAAATTGGAAGTTAAGCTTATCACCATTATAGTTTAGCACTTAAGTTGGTAGAAGTGTGGAAGTCTGAGATCAATAAAGGAATCCTTGTCCTAGGTAGGTTCTAGAGCTAGCACATGTTGGGTTAGTCCTGACAATCTTGTAGCTCAACTTCATTTGATTGGTCTAAGGAGTTGATTCTTATTAGGAAAGCCTATAGATTAACCTTTAAGCACCAATCTAATATGAGGTTTTTACTAGCTAAGGTTCTAACTCACCTTTTGAATCAAGTTCCAAGTCCATTAGTTCACTTTCCATATCACTAAATCATTTCATTTCGACACTAACCTCACCTTTTCTGTACTTTACTAGATTTGTCCATTATTTCAAGCTCATTTACAACGTTGCTATAACAAATGCACATCAAATTACTTTAGAAAATATTACTTTAGTGGACTTTCAGCTTATTGTTCTACAAAACATAAAAATTACCTAAAATCCAACCTCTTAGATTTTCACAACTCTTTACATGGAATCAAAATATACCCTTTTAGGAACTTGCATACAAAAATTGGGGTTGAAATCACATCATATAGGCTATGAAAAATATAATACAAAATTGAACTTCATAAACCTTGTTCATTTTTAGGTTCAATATGCAAAAATACCTATGAATATCAAGTTTCATAAATTTTGGACTTCTTTTACTATTTTTAAAATTTTAGGGAAGAAAAATTAAAAAAACTGAGCATTTAATCAAAATTTGAGCTTTTGGTTGTCGAAGGGTGGTGAAGGTGTGTTAGCTGAGCCTATCCAGGGGTTTGCTCCTTATGGTAGTAAGGCTCTTTTACTTCTAGATTCATCCTAAACGTGCAAATTCCAAAAACCTAGATTTTACATTATATTTTTTTATACTTTTGCTTTTGCACTTCCCTTTAACTCCAAGAGCTCTCCATTTTTTCTTAAGTAGCTGAGTGGCCAAACTAACTAATGGAAATGAAAGTAGGATTTTTATAGGCTATAAGAAGAAGTTAGTTGATTTTTCTCTCCTTAATACTTGTGTAATTCCTACTCAAATTACAAGTTCTTGGTGTCAAATGTACATGCTTTGTATATAATCACTCTCCATCTATTTGCCATGCCAAAAGCCCCTATAAGAAGTAGTCTTTCTTATTCATCTTGCATAGTTAAATTAATATTTTATGCATATATGTATATTATACAGTAATATTTCTTAATTTTGGGTATATTCATGTACATTTGCTAATTATATAATTACTCCATATTCAATTTACTCCAACTTATTATTTTACAAGCCAAATAATTTATGTTTAGAGTCATTAAATTCCGAAGCTCAAATTTTGAGTTTCTAATAAAAATAAGCAATATCGATAAAGCTACACTTTTACTAAATTGAATACTTCATATAATTTGTTTTGCAAAAAAAAACATTACTAGGGCCCTTCTTCTAACTTTTGTGAACCTATAATAACAATTTATTTAATTTTGAGTATATTTTTCAAAAATCCTAAATTTACCGATTCCTAGTAACTATGGGTCACATTACGTATTAGTACTCATGACTTATGCTACCTAGGATTGTTGTCGGTCGATTTTCGCTTTGGTATACGGACACCTACAAAATGAGAAAACGGCTATGGGGGGTACCGAAGGTTGCTCTTGTACGATTACTCTGATGCCTAAGTCAGCCCCTAATCTTGTAGAGAGAATTGCTAAGCAATTAGGAAAATGAGAAAATGGAAGGGACCTCCCTTACCTAGGGGTCTTGCTTGGTATTTGTAGTGAGCCAATAGTGATCGTACCTGAACTGGATAATTGGATCGGGCTTAAGTATTGGGTCGACTAATATAAGCTTACTTAATAATTATCATAAAATGCTTGTTAACACTTGCCTTTACTTTCTTTGGTGACAAAGTTGGAAAAGATAGTGTTTAGGGAAGTTGATTTTGTGGGATTTCTGGAAAGGCTTATAATCCAAGCCTAAAGAGGCTACAGTACTTGAAGAAGTAAAACCCCGAAAAAGTGAAAAGGAGGAGTGACCGGAGCACCTATAAATATTGGTATGCCTTAAAAAGCGAAGGCTTGAAGAGGTTGAAATGCATAGGCTAGAGCACTTGAAGAGGTGAGAGCTTGAGGAGGCTAGAGTGCTTAAAGAGGCAAGAGCCTAAGGAGGCAAAGGCATTTGAAGAGGTGAGAGCCTAAGAAGGTTGAAACACTTAGAAAGGTGAAGGCTTGAAGAGACTAATGTGCCTAAAAGGCTAGGGAAGCATATAGATCATCCAAGCTGGGCATAACCTATGCTAAGTAAAGTTGTAAAATATGATGGTTAGCCTTTAGTCCATTAAAGTATAGGACTTTGGCTTATCTATTCATCATCCGTATAAAGTTTCAAATTAAAGTATTTAACCCATTGCTGTTTAGTAGTTGAGGGCTTTTAAATAACTCATCGTCTATAACTTAGACTTAGGCCTTTTGTCTTGTCATCTAAGCTCATTTCTAGATTTAGAGATTCATAAATATCCTTTTCCTGTTGTCTATCAAATATAGGACCTAGGGATTAGCTTATGATTTGCTCATCACCCGTAATGTGTAAGGCTTAGAGCTATTAAGAAGTAGCTCGTTAGTAAATTATACTTTGCATAGGCTAAAAATAGAGGGTTTGTTTAACCTCAGTTTATTTTTGAATTCTCATACTTATATCAAAAAGAAGGTAACTATAAACTTACCATGAATTAAGTGAATTGTTGTGAGTAAGAAATGAATACAAATGGATATAACTTAATGTAAGGGCTAGGAATCGGATGCAGATATTAATAACTAGTTGATACAAAGTAGAACATGAAGCACACACCCGATAGCCTCATCCCCCATAAAGAGGACAACTAAGTAATGAAGCAACGGTGTCTAGTAGAACAAGGTCAATTTGTGGCTTGCAAAAAGGAATTTTTCTTCTAATGTTCTAAATAAGGGCTACAAGACTTCCTATTGGTGCTCTACCCATCCTTTTGGATTCAACTCCGTACATCAAGCCTTGATGCTTATCCAGATTACATGGGCCACCATTTTTTAAGAGAAGGAGTTCATAGATGTTGCCATTTGTTAGTCGTGGCTATCATTTTAGTACTTCGACTATAGCTTTTAAAATATAGGAGGCCACGCCCCTTTTCTTTTTGTCACTTGGTCTCAATCTTTTCACACTTGGCTCTTACCCTTTTAATTTTCCGTAGGTTCTCTTCACAAGGCAAACAACTCAACCTCAGTTCCTTAGATCACAAATGCATGAATATGAACAAGCTGATATGTGGCCACTTTGTCATCATTACTATCAGCACAAGCACTCTAGTAAGGACTTCTTCCTTTACCCTTCAAAGACATGCATAAACAAATAAGAAGCTGCTTGACTACAGGCTTTTAAATGAAAAGCTCGAATCAACTTAAAAAGCTCAATTGTATCATTCGACTCGAGTCTTTTGCTGGTTGGTATTTGAAGCGGGCTTTTCTTATCAGTTATTCCGTATGTCCTGATCAGAGTTTGAAGTCGTTGACTGAAGCTAGTATATCCAACTAGGCTACTTGGCATTTGGATCATACTTGTGTATTGCTCTGCCATGCTTGACTATTCCTTACTCGGATCAAGATTCAAGCATATGTGGAACTTCATTCTTGTTAGTCATCTTAGGCTGATGCATGGGCTGAAGCTCTGAGTTGGGGTTCGGCACTGCCAATGCATTATGTTGCAGCCGCCCACAATAAAAAACTCAGGCAACCGATCATATTGAAGCTCGGGTCTGTTACATGAAGGACATAGCGATTTAAAGTCTCCAAGTCAGCATGTGCACTAGGAGTAGCTCGGCATGTGAATTTCTTGGACTTGTTACTCGATTTTGTTATACTCTTAAGCTGCAGCTCAACTAAGGACCTTCAGATTGATTGGTTCGGCGATAGCCGTGGAAGTAGGTTGGCATTATAGCCGAGCCTATTATTGTACTTTCTCGGCTTGATTGCTGTAGTGAAGAGCTTGGCATAGACTGGTCTCAACCAAAATGAGCTTGACAATGAGCTCAAAACATCTAGATTTGCCATTCGACACTTCGCATTGGAGCATCCATTTGGGTAAGTGAACCACTCAACCAAAAATGTCTCGGCAATTCGACTCGGAGTTCAGAAACAACTCGGCATCTTGGCAATTACCGTGGTCAGCAGCATTTACTTAGCAACTCAAGAATTTGATAGCTCGGTACGGACATCTCGGCATAAACATGTAGTAGCATCACTTGGCCCTTTAATCTCCTGTAGCAGCTTGCTCGATAGTTTGATCACTGTAGTTCAGCCTTCTATACAACTCATTACAGATTTGGACTGTAGTAACTAGCTTAGCATGAATTTTTTTTACTATTCTTCAATGGAGCTTTTCGGCAACTCGGCATGAAACTTAGTTTTCGTTTGTTCGGCAAAGTGAGGAGCTCGGCACTTAAAGTTGTAGCTGCTCCTCGACTACTCAGCATAGAGCTCAGGGAGCAAGGTAACTTCACATGCTACTGAATAACTCGACATGGTAGATGAAAATTCGGACATTGACGTGTTCGTCGAGTTTGGTGAGCTCTAGTTCTAAGAATATAGCTTAGGCCATGCTGCTGTAGAAATATTTACTGACTTGATTTGGTTGGATGGAGAAGATATAGTCGAGCATTCGTTTCGGCCTCAGCATTGGATTGCTCGGCATCTCGAGCTATTAGGCTTGATTTAGTTGGTGATTGCTCAACTCCTATCATAAAGTCCTTGGTCATCATTGTGGAGTGCAGACTTGCTGTCGTGGAACGTGGAGTTTAGAAGCTGAAACATTCAATTGAGAAGGAACTCGGCACATCCAAAACAGCTTGGTTTCGCAACTGCTCAGTAGGCAAACTACTTGGACTTAAAGCGAATCAGCTTAACAACAAATGGGCAACTTAGAAAAGAAGAATAGCTTAGTTCTGCACTTTGACACAGTAGTTTGGGTGGCTTAGCTATTTAGAAGTTGAGATTGACCAGCTCAGCGAATGTGAATAAAGGAACTCGGTGAGTTGGAATGACTCGGAAAATTCGGCATCCTTGCCATTGTTGTAAGCCAACAGAAATTGTTCGGCCTCAAAAGCTCCGCATAAGTTTCTCGGTACACTAGAAGATTGGATATGTGGCTGCAGCTCTGTTCGGAAACTCGACTCGGTGAGAATTACTTGGCCATGGACAGCCGTATGCTTAACTGCTCGGAAACTTGTTATAATTCGAAAGCACTCGACTTCATGGCTATCTTGGCAATTTAGCACAATGCTTGAAGTTTCTGTTTGGTGAACTGCTCAGCACAAAGCTTTTTGGCAATTTTGTATAGCCATGGAACTTCGACTACTCAGCCACATTGCTTGAATTCACTTACTTCCTTACCAAACTAGAAGCTTGGCCTCAAGATAATAGTGATTACCGCTATTCTAAGATCCAGCTTGGGTAAGACTTATTGTTGGTCGGCTCGAGTTTGTTGCCGTAGAGCTCGAGTAAGTCTCAAATATTGTATGTAGCTTCTTGGTCCTGTCAGTGCTGTGCTTGGATTCATTTACCATTGTTAAGTCTCCGCCTTGTTTGGTGGAGAACTTGACAAAAAGCAGTTCGGAGCTACTGTTGTCCAATAGCTCGGCACTGTCGCTATGGTGCTCGTGTACTATTTCCTTATCAAATATTGCTTGTGGACTACTTGTTGCCAATTAATTACAGTCATTGTCCCCACTATATAGTTCACAATAGCTGGAAGTTTTCAATTTGGTTGCATTCTTGAGCCTTGATCACTTTTTGTGTCTATAATATGATTTGGATGGAGGGCGGTTGGAGTATCTCATCATGGTTGTGTACATCGTGGTTATCGGTTGCTGTGGACATTGCTGTTCTCTTTCATGCTTGGTTGAGTGGCAGTTAAAGAGATGGTTTTTTTTTTTTATTTTTATTTTTATTTTTATGTTTATGTGTGAGCAAGTCTTGAAAAATATGATAACTGCATGCTTATAGTAGCTGTCCGTAGAAAGGACACCAAAAGTAACATCTACGAAATTATAAAGAAAAGAAGTAACTATGCCTAAATTTGAAAAAGAAGAGAGAAGAGAAATTTACGAAGCTAAGAGAAACTAATAAACTAGGGAGAAATTTGCTCAGATTTCAAGAAGAAATGGAGAAATTCAAGTAGGACAAACCAGATTTTAAGAAATTCATCAAGGAAAAGATGTCTCCCTACTTCTTTAGGGGGAATCATTAAAAATTATGATTGCATCTTACTTTTTCCTCGTTTTCTAAAGATGGCACCAATTGTTGTCAGTTGATTTTTGTTTTGGTGTGTGGACACCTACAAAACGAAAAAATGGCTATGGGAGATGTAGAGGATGCTCCAATACAGTCACTCTGATGTTTAAATCAGCCCGTTAATCTTGTAGAGAGAACTATTGAGCAATTAGGAAAATAAGAAAATGGAAGAGACCTCCTTTCTTGGGAGTCTTGCCTAGTATTTATAGTGAGCCAATAGAGATTGTACTTGAACTAAATAATTGGATCGGATTTAAGTATCGGGTTGACTAATATAACCTGTTTAATAATTATTAGAAAATGCCTGTCAATAAAGGCTATTTTATTTCTTCACTCCTCAAGCCATATTTTCTAAAGTTCCATGTTTATTAGAGATGTGTTGCCACTCTAAATCCTTAATAGTTGGTCAAAGTTTGGGGTCTCATATTCTAACCCCTCAATACAAAGTTTCATAATCATAACTTTTACACTCTAGAATGATGGAATTTCATTTTCATTATTATGCTTCAACTACGCAACTCTAATTCTCAAGTCACATTACAATCATCAACTTTTATTGAGGTTATATTTTTAAATACTTATACACAATCATATTTTTAGACTTTCTCATATTGGTTTTCTTAGCCATTACTTATATTGTATAAGCCCTCACTCCAAAGTTTATGACCTCTTCATAATCTTTTGGCATTATAGGAGTTCAAGTAACAACAACAACTATCTTGTCTATCAACAATAATTTTCTTTTTCACTTACTCTGCAAAATCTCTAGTACTTCGCTAAGTTAACATGACCTTCTTCCCTAATCTCTAAGTCTCTCACTTACAAAAAATTTATCTTCTACTTTAACTTTTATGTATTCACATCTAACATAGTCACTTTAGGCATTGACTTACTTACATTCTACATTACCTTTTGTACTTTAATGCTTATCATTATTAGGCTAATCCTACCTTTTACTTAACTTCTATATCATGAACTTAATACGATTGGTTTTGAGCATTCCCTACTTCATCTTCTATAATATTTTTTGTTTTCCTAATCTTTCACTAATCCCTTTCATTTGAATTTATTCCCATGCTACAACTAGCCTATCATCCTTAACATGTTACACCTTTTTCATGGTCTTTACGTTGATATCTATAATCTACTTTTGTCCATCATATAATGCTCCTCTCATAACAAGACTAGTAAGCTTTTGAGATATTCTCTAACCATTATTCCAACTAATGCTTTTATTTGATTTTGATGTGCTTAGGAGCTCAACTTATCATTAGGGCTTTCTAATGGGTGGCAATCCCTTGGGTATCTTGTTAAGGAACAGGTCAGCCTACTTTTGAGGCAGTACCTACACAATGGCTAGCAATGCTTCGACCTCTTTCATCTTAAATAATCTCCTAACAACAAGAACATACACTCTTCAAACTTAGTGGCATAAGAAAATCTTGCTAAAAAAATCACCAAGGACTTCTTCTTTAAAGACTTGAAGATCTTAGCCTATGATTCCTGAACTTCTCTTAGACTCATTGAGGTTAGTATGACCTTTTTGCCATCCTTTTGAAACATATAAGTATTTTGGTACCTGTTGTTGAGCATCCTTAAATAAATAATCAAGGTCGCCCAAGAAGTTTATGCAATGCACACATAGGTAGGATATCACACATTACCTCATCCTTTTATCTTTACCTTCTAGTGATGGGCACTTTGACTTGCTCGATGACCTGGAGTCTACCTTTCTCATTTAGATAGTGTATCTTATAAGGTTGAGGGTAAGAATAGGTTAGCAACTTCAAGGCTTTCACTACTCTTAGTGCCACCATGTTGGTACAACTAACCTCATCAATGATTCAAGCGCATAGGTTGCCGTTTATTTGGCAATTAGTATGGACTAGGTTTTCTCTCTACTCACTCTTATCAACAATAATAGTGCTAAGAACTCTTTTGACAATCATATTAAAATACTTCCTAAGTTTAGGTCAGGTAAGTGCCTTAAAATCCTTCTAAAGTTCCTTTAGCAGTTGCTGGATGTCAACTTTCTCTTCTCCGTCACTAGCACTTTCTACCACAAACTGTGGTTCTTCACCCTTAACAGTCATGACATGTTAGTTTGGACATTGGTTAGCTATATGTCTAAAACCAAGGCACTTAAAGCACTTAAGTTCTCTAATATTTTGTTTGGAGTTCTAGCCTAAATTCTTCTTGACTTCGGGTTCTTCGACCTTTGCCTTACATTTGCCATCATTAGGTCAACTAGAGGTAAGACAACATTGATCTATCTTGAAACTATAAGGAGGTGACTATAACCAGGTAAGCTTGGTACAAAATATCATTAATAGGAGCTTGGCTGAGCTAACTATGCTTCTATCTCTCAACCCTTTAAGTAATATGGATAGCTTCATCTAAGGTACCAATCCTCTATACCTTTACTATGTTTTTGATCTCATGTCGTAGCTTAGATAGGAATCTAGCAATGGTCATGGATTTAGGCTCCTCAACATCACTTTGGATCATTAACAACTATAACTCTTAGACATATTCATCCATAGTTCGATCACCTTACCTAAGCTCTTGGAGGCATTGGAAAGTGTTTTGCTCATAGTTCTCAGAAACAAATCTATCTCTCAAGACTCATTTCATTTCATTCTAAGTTCTAATCTCCCATTAGGCTTGTTACCATGTAGCTTGTACCTTCTTCCACCACATTGTTGCATACGTTGAGAATTCCAAAGTAGCCAATCAATTTGTTAATTTGTTGATTTCTTGATTGATTGTGCACTATACGATTTATTGGAATCGTCTACACATTATTAAGCATAGGATCAGAAGCATGTTTCATGTGTTAATTTGTTTAAGAGTTGAAATTACTTAGTAGTAATTGGCTTTTGCATGTAAATCTCTAATCTAAATTTTTTAATATTTCTCATGTATCAAGAATTAAGAACAAGTTTTGTATAGATATTAGTTTTTGTACATCAAGATGTAAAAATTTGTTAAGTATTAAAATTTCACAACAACTAATTCGAACCCCACCTACCACCCCCTTACCTTCCACACACACACATACATATACTTTAATTGATTGTTCACTAAGACCAACAATTGCTATCAGACCATGTTGATCAAAAGAAAACATACATATTTGAATTGATATCTAAAAAGCGTAGAATAAAAGAAGGAGCTTATATCATAATTAAGTTACGAATCTAAGCGATACATCTTTTTGGAATTTAGATTATACATGGAAACCAAAACTAACACCATTAATATAGGTAGTGAAAAGAACAGACGGTTATACAAGATAACTTCTTGTGATTGTTAGAAACTAGGACATGCTTGTAGAGAATATCTAGAAAATTAGAAGATTAAAATGTTAGAATTTTGTCTAATAGCCAACTTAGAATTAAATCAAACGGAATCTGATAGTGGAAGTATGCCAAGCAATGTATATACAGAAATGGAAAAGTTATTAAGTGCACTCTCTAAAGCTAATGCCAAAATCTTAAGATTAAATAATGAAAATAAGTTGTTGCGACATGAAAATGAGGAGTTAAAATGTAGCAATGAGATTTGGACAAAGGAAAACTCTTTACTTCAAAAGGAGAAAAGTGAACTATATCAGTTTAAGGAAGAAAATCAAAATATGAAGAAAGGAAGAGATGACATGAATATCAGAATCGATACTCTTTCCAATGTATTAAAGTATGTTCATGAGAAGACGTTAAACAATGAGAAAAAGTTGAGTTAGATATTCAAAGAATAGAATATTCAAAAAGAGTCCGATAAAGTAAAATACAAGTAGTTAAAAGATGAAACAGGAATAGAAAGCTTGAAAAGGAAGTGTTTGGTCAAAGAAGAGGATAAGAAGCAAAGAAACAAATCATTTTAAAAAATGGAGATCAAAGGAAAAAATCACAAACTAAAGTTAATTAGATAGATTAGTAAGGTAAGTTAATAAAACAAAGGCATTTAATAAGATTACTTGTTATTTTGGTACAAAGATTGATCATTTAGAAGAAATTGCTTTTACATGGTAAAAACAGAAAAAACCAAACTTAACTTAGGTAAGAAAATATAAAACATAATTAAAAGACACAACCTTTCTTAAAGCACCATTAGATAGGATATCCTTCTTTGGTCTTTCATTCAAATTTATCCCTCTCCCTCCTAAACAAATCTCTTAACAATCTTTAAGTTAAGAAAACCCTAGATTTACCATTAACCAATGACTCCTAAGAGTTTTGAAGAATGAATTGTGCAAGATATAAGTATGGAACAAAGGGGTGAAACTTAGAGATTAAAAAAGAAGTTACAAAAGAAAACCTCTACGTTAGAATCTCCTTCTAAAGTTATCAAGGTAAATACCATCGATTTTGATTTATTTTTAGAACATGGGATGGATGGTAGAAATATGCTGGAAAACATGGATGGACAACTTTCGTGAATTAAAAGAAAAGATCTCTAAAGGACCAATAAGAGAATTTTATTTGAATCTAAATAAGAAGGAACTTGCATGCTATTTACTTAAGGGAAATGGCAATTCCATTCCCTCATTATTCCTTACTTTCCCACTGTTACTTTGTTCATTTTAAAGAATTGCAATTACGAAGGAATCTTTATTCTTAAAAAATATGAATTAGGATTCCTTACTTAGAGTTAGGAACTAGGATTTATTAGAAGACAGCCACTACCCTTTCCTCTTCTCAACATAGGATTACCACTACACCTACCTATGATTGCCAGCCATCATAGCACTATTGTTAGCCATAATAGCTCCACCAGAACACCTATTCTGTTAACAAACACAGCCATCACATCTCTTAGATATGCTCTCTCTCTCTCTCTCTCTCTCTCTCCTTCCATTAAATCTTGCAAAATCAATGATAATGCTTTAGAATTTAAGCCTTGTACCATATTTTTCTCTTATCTCATTCAACACAATTTCAAGTTTTGAAGGGTTTCAATTGATTAGGAGCACATAAAGATCTTGGATGCTAACTTGAATACGAAAGCCTTTTTGAGCCCATTCGTAGTATGGGTGATGAGCGCCCACATGCCGTACTCCCATAAGTTTTGTGTAAACCCATTTGAAGAATTTGAATGCATGTTTGCTGAGAATAATCAAGCTTAAAGTACTAACTTTTGTAAAAAAAGAAGTTATTGAATTCCATTCTGTAGGTGTAATAATGGGTGTTTTGATTAATAATGAGTGTTTGGTGTTAATTCTAAAATTGGGTTTGCTTTAATCCATAAAAAGAGTATATGTGGTTGGGTAATGGTTAGTGATTGGTGATATATAGGTGAGTGGTGTTGCAGGATGTGTTGTAATTGTGTAAGATCTATCGGTTGTCAAAGTAGGTAGCATGGTGTTGTTGTTGAAGATACGGGTATTTCGGTTGTTTTAGGTCTATTACATGTTTGTTCTTATATGTCCTTGTTACCTATGTAAACAATGTAATAGTCATTATAGGTTTATTTCATTCCCTAAGAATGGCAATTTTATTATGCGTCTATTCCTTAGGGAAAAGTGAACAAGTCATTGATGTTTTAGAATTGAAGTGAAAGAAACTTACATTAAGATTATAATGAAGGATATAATAAACTGTTTTAGAGTAAAAGATGTAAAGACTCATCCTTTTAACATAATTGGATGAAGAAAGGATTTTCTAAGCAATTGAATGAAGGTAATAAATTTATCTATGATAAGGGACCCTATAATCATTTCTTTCTTGTTATGGTAAGGATTATGTAAACAATAGTATTTAGATGTTTTCTCCTAAAATCCAAAAGTACAACTACTATAACCCTAAAGCATGACCAAATGATTTTAGCGATGCTATTTTCAATATGAATTTGATTTGCCTAAGCCAATGATTAAACATACACATAACATGAACGATAGAGGAATTATAGTTCTAGGAAGTAATCATTAGATTGTTACAATGTAAAGAAATTGTGTTGACTAGTGAATCACAAGACTTTGTTTTGGAATAAAAAACTATTAGAGTAGAAACCTTTGCAAATATGAATTGGGAAGTAAAGGACTCGATTTGGAGCATAAAGGAGAAGGCAATATTTGATGGCAACAAAATGCAGGAAGTAGTAACTAAAGGATTATAGATGAAATAAGAAGTAGAAAGTGAGAAAAGGAAAGGAAGTACATAAGAAGCTTCCATGAAAAGAAGGAAAGTTGTTTCATCTGGACACCTGAGCAATTGATACACTTAACCTAACTTTACTTTTTATAACAAAAGTGCATTTTTATTAGCAAGTGCACTAGGTTGCTTATGCAGTAATATTACTAGTGAGAACTGGGTCGGACTCATAGGGAATGATGTCAAATTTTTATTAATATTAGTCCCATTTAAATCTACGCTAGTAAAATAAAGGGTTTATGGAAATAATTAAATTTTAAAAGCTAAATTAACAAAATAAATAATTTAGGATATTCAACATCTTCAAAGATTCAATTGCAACTAGATAATTAGAATACCAGTTAATTTTAATATAGATATCCTTAACAAGCATAGTTTTAAGGCAATTAAGCACTAGCAATTCCTTCTCGCAAAGTGAATACCCAAGATTAATCTATTTGTCCTTTTTATTACTAGATAAGAGATAAACTAAATTAACCCTTTCTTGATCTTAAATCTTAATTGAATAAAGGCATACGTTATGTCTTATTTAATCTACATAATCCAATTCATAGTAAACAATTAGAAAATGTCTCATGACTCAATCCTAATTATCAAGTGTAATACTTTAGATTTTTCTAGCTAGTTTAATAATCTTAAGATCCGAGCTCCTAAATTTAGGGTACTGAGCTATATTATTCGTTTTATTTTAAACTTTACAGTAAAATAAGAAAAGTTAGACAAAGTAATTAAACTAAAGTCAATTTCTCAAAATAAGCTATATAAAAATAATAATTTAAGAAAAACGTCAATTTATTAATAAAACTAATAAATATTGAAAACGTGAAATTTGAGCTTTTAGATATAGCGAGATATTACAGCTAAGTTAATTAACTTTCAAAAATAATAAATAAAGTTGAATTATACTTAATATAAATGTATTTACATGTGATATGCATTATATGTATTAAATATATACATATAATAATAATAATAAATTATTAAAATATGGTTTAATAATATAAAATAATGGAAAATTAATAAAAAAAATAAGTAGATGAGTCATCAAATGATGTAGCAGCATAGGAATGACTTGAAAACATAAGTCATTACAAGATTAACAAGGAAGTAATACATGGCGCTTAGTCAATATGTAGGAAAAAGAGGAAAATGACATATGTAATTTTACTTTGTGACTTGTAAAAATCCAAAAGCTTATAAATAGGGCTCCAAACATCATTTGCAATATTTTAGAAATCTTAAAACACAAGAAAATAATTTTAGAAAATTGGAAAAAATTAGAAAAAAATAAAATAAAAATAAAACAAGAAATAAGGCGAGTTAGGGCGGTTTAATAGGCTATCCACAATTTGACTTGGTGTGGCTTAGAGGTCTAACAAAGGGTGACTGGAGAAGGCTTTCTTATAAGGTGTAGCAGTTCAGTGGTGACCGGAGGCGACTTGTTCAAGTGAACCAATTTTTTACTTGTAACTTATTTAATTTTTTGCAAATAGCAATTGTTATTAATTAATTATGAATTTTTTTTTGGGATTATTTTAGGTGTAGATTAATGTATTAATTTTATTTTAAGCAAATAATTAGTGAAAATATGGGTTCCTTAAGAAGATGCCTATTTGGGTGAAAATTAAACTAATTTTTATAAATATTAGCTGATGTTATTTCAAGCTCAATTTTTGTATATAATACACCTAATATATATATATATATATATTTAATTTTAGTAACAATTTGAAATTAAGTATGTTTACTATTTTTTATAATTATTTTGAATAAAACTATCGCTTTTACTGAATTGTTGAAATAATTAGTTTTTGATGAAATTAATGAATGAGCCTTACATATTTTGACTTCTGGAAGTTTATAATAATGTTTGACACACTTAATTTTTATTTCACACATAAATTTGTTTGTTTTCTGAAATTGTTCGTTATTTCGAACTAAAATAACTATTTTTATCAAAATAAGTAATAGCCAATTTAGTGTAATTCATGGTCAATTATTAAACTAAATATTTTTATAAGTCTATAGGATTTTTCATGAAATTAATCAAGCTCATATACTATTTATCTTGTATTTTCCTAATATAAGCTTATATATTGAATTAATATGTAATATAGTAATTAATACTACTAAAATATTTGCCAAATTCAAGTAAAATTAACACAATGGGTTATATTATGGGTTATTGTATAAGTTTGGAAAGTATGATTTTTAGGGTTTTAGTTTAGTATTAAAGGTTATTCGTGTTAATTATGGAGCTACGATAACGTACGATCGAGTTGTACTTGGAAAAGGGTATTTTTGGACTTTAATAATATTGATATACTTGATTCTTAACATATCTTAATAATACTCAAAATAACGATTGGGACAATATAAAGTTTATTGAAATTAGATAGAAAATGAGTAAGATATGGTCAAATGAAGTTTAAAGGCATAGTAGGGAAAGTTTATGAGAATTTGGATTCAACTGATACTTGACTTAGACATTGTGTTTATATTTTTTAGGTATGATAAGTAAGGAAGGACCAAGTGGTGAAGTTTAGGATTTTGCGCTATTATTAAGCCTAGGTAAGTAGATCTAACTCATGGTTGGAGTAGATATATTGCTACCTATTGCATTGTGTACTATTTGTGCTGTGTTGATTGAATATGAGTATATCTTAGGTAAACTAATATGCTACTATAGTGGATGCTAATGTGGTGATTTTGAATGACTGTAACTGTATCTTGGCTAAATTGTTATGCTGCTATATTGGATGACGATTTGTGCTTACGAATGATTGTGCTAACTAGGGAAGTTGAGTGATTGCCAACTTAATCTTCTAGGTGTTCATTTAAATTAACCCTAAGTGAGATACTAGAATTTCTCTAGGGAGAGTTCGAAAACTAGAATTAGATCACTAAGTTGAATAAAATTGAATGATTGGTTGTGCTAAGTGATATACTTAAGTTGTTATTTCATATCATGACATAAAAACGACTTACGGGTTAGAACTTTTAAAATGAGGCTTTTAATTGATCATGGAAAAAGCATGGCTTTATGAACTTAGTTTTTTGAAGCATGTAAATTGCATTGCCCGAACATTGTGACTATTTTGATAATCAGATTTAGTAGACTATAGTATGTGGTCTAATTTGGTATTGTTGCCTCTTTAATTTGGTAAACTATAGTGTGTAAGCTAATTTTGTAAAGCAAAGTTGGGGGTCTTACTCCCAAGTAGCTCCTTATTGCCTTTTTTGATATTGGTAGACTATAGTGTGCAGTCTAATTTGGTGGGCATCCTACTCCTGAGCAACTATTTATTGCCTATAGTTTCTTGGACTTTGTATCTAGATGCTTGGCTATGTCGATTAATTGGATGAAAATTAGAGGGCATAGGATATCGGTACCGATGTATTCCATGTGCATGAGTATAGCATGCTACATAGCTAGCAATAAATGCCTGGTTGGGCAAATGCATATGTGAAGTTAAACTTGTAGGTTATGGTTGAAATGTTTTAGTTGTGATATGTAATATTGTCCATCATATTATCTATATTGTGTTGTTTGTTATCCACTCTCACTCAACTTTAGTAGCTGAGGGGATAAAATGTTTTATGCTCAAGTTGATAGCATTGTGAAGAGCCTAACACTAAAGGGGAATACATACTAAGAGTGTTTGTCAAAGTCAGTAACTTTTGTATGGAACTTATACTAAGTTGGGAATCCTACTATAATGAAGAAGACAAAAGAAAAAACTGGTTTATGTTTTAATGTAAATATTATGTTGTGCACACAAGTTCTAACTGAATATCTAGCTAAACTCTAATGTAGAAACCCCTTTATCATGTAAACAAACTTATCTTTTGATGAATGAGCAGGTTGAGTTAAGTTTTCAATAAGTATCCCCGTATGATGGTATATTCCGTGCTAAGCTAGAATGTGACATCAAGTATTCCCATAGAGTTAAAATACATGTTGTCATGGTTAGGGAATTAAAAACTTAAAACAATAATCATAATTCACTAACTAATAATTGTTATTATCCAATAACCAATATATATTATGCATAAATGAGAAATAATAGGGAAGAAAATATCTAAATCAAGAATATATTAAAATAAAGAAACAATATATTAGGAGTTCTAATCTCTAATTCAATGATCAAATATCTCTCTTATTATTTCCAATGTTGTAATCTTGAAAAGAAAATAAAAATACTCTTCTAAAACCCTAGACTATTGAATGAGAGAAAAATAACAATTGTTTTCTATCTATTGTCTACCTTTTCTCCCTTTTTTAATTCTATTATAAGGCTTACTATTTATAGTACAAGGGATCCCATATAAAAGTGGGCTCATAAGATGTAAGTGTATCTCCTTTAATTTATTCTTCAATTCTCGCATGGGATGGCCTAGGAATAAGATAGATTCGGCTTAGTAATTGGATAGATACATGACTTGGAAGTTGGATGGTATAAGGTGCGCACAATTTTCCTTTAAGCATACAAGGTATTTACTTTCCCTTTGGTTGCAATACACTACTTATATAACTTCTAAATCCAAATGTGTGGCCTGTATATTTCCTTTTAAAGAAATACAAGGCGTACATTTCCTCTTTTTGTAAGTACACGGTCGTGTACTTCTTTATTGCAATTCTACCACAATTTCTAAAGAAAACATAGCTGTATTGTCCGCTTGTGAAGCTCTAGTATTTAAATTTCATCTTGCAATTTCACATGCTTCCATCATCATGTGTATATTTTCCAATATCATAAATTTTTCTTGAAAGAAATATAAAAATATACAAATTAGTTGATGTGGCTAGGAGCTCAGTAATCACTAAGACTTACTGTAGATGATAATAGCCAAATGGGTCCTTTGAAATATCAAAGAAAATAGAATGGGTAGGTTAGAGAATTGAATGTAATAGCTAATGTGAAGTTATTTTAAGGATATGACTCACCAATGAATACAACACGACTTGACACTTCACCTGATGTAACGTACAAGTTAATGCCAAAATTCACCTACACTAATCTTGAGCTACTCAGCAAGATTAGATAAGAGTGTATGAAAATGGACTTGGAGAGGAAAATCTTGCAAGAATAAGTATATTCAATGTTTGAAAAGAATGTAAGATATTGGCTACAAGGAGAAGGGGCTATTTATAGTAAGTCCTTAGGGCAACATTACAAACAAGGAAAATTACAAAAAGGCATACATGAAAAAGAGATTTCTAGTACATACAAAAAAGGATAAATAGGACAAATGACAAAAAGGGAAAAATAGTATAGTGTTAGGTGAAAGGATAGGTGGTAGCAAGACATTAGTTCGGTATTAGTAGCAAATGTTAGGCATCTTTATGTAGTAGTAGTAGTAGAGATAATAGGCTTAAAGAGCTAAACTCGGTGTAAAGGGGATCTTATCGATTAGTTGGCCTTGGCATTTAGCATCTGGTTAGTTAGCTTCGGCACTTGGCACCTCGACCTTAGTACAAAGGGGTCCTAGTGATTGGCATAGTGCTGTATGATTAAGGTCTTCTACCTCGGCATTCGACTAGTCAGCTTCGGCATTTAGTAGATAAGGTTCAATACTTAGAGTTGGATAAAGCAGGCTATAGCTGAGATGAGCCCTTAAGGAGTTCTACCATTCTCTTGTAAATTGCGCCTCATCCTCAACAGGCTAATTAGGAAGAATCCTTTTGGTGAGTGGTTAAAGGCCTTAGAGGCGCGTGTAGGTAAGAGGGCTAATGGTTGGCAGTCCATCAATTCCTCAAGGTTGTTGAAGATTTGCCCTCAAATCTTGGCTTTTTTCTTCATCAAGTACATAGGTTGTTAAGTCAGCAACATTGAAAGTGGCAGATACATAGTATCCTTCGGGTAGCTTAAGCTCATATGCATTGTCGTTGATGTGCCTAAGGATCTTAAAAGGTCCATCCAACCTTAAGGAAAGTTGCTTATCCTCTTTCTAGGGAAACACTCCTTACTAAGGTGGACCTAAACAAGGTCTTCGGGACTGTAAACCATTCATTTGCTCCCTCAACTTCCTTACACCTTCTGTCGAGCTATAGTTTGTGCCAGTTCTTCAGTAACCTTTTGGTGCAACTTTTGGAATTCCTTGGCATGTTGTAGGTCAGATTGACTTTCCCAGTGAATCGCCAAGTTGATAGCCATATTTAGGGGTAAGTTCTGGTTAAGTCCATAGACGACCTCAAAAGGTGACCTTCTTGTTGAGTTGTAAGCTGAACGCTTGTAAGCGAACTCAATGATAAGTAGGCATAGATCCCAACCATGTAAGTTCTTCCCAATAGCTACTCATAGGTGGTTGCTGACTGTCATGTTCACAACTTCAGTCTAGCCATCTGTTTGAGGGTAGCAAAAAGTACTATACATAAACTTAGTGCCGAACTTCTTCTATATCGTTCTCTAGAAAAAGCTAGTGAACTTCGAGTCATGGTCATATAAAATACTTTGAGGCACTCCATACGTCTATACAATCTCCTGTAGAAAGAGGTTAGAATCATGTCTTCTTAAGGTTTGAGCTAAGCCAAGCATAAAATCCATGCTTAAGTTGGTCCACGGACGCTAAGGTATGGGTAGAGGTATGGATTCTCCATATGGTTCCTTCCTCCTCTTCGCATACTTACACACCTCACATTGCTTAAGAATTTGGTGCACATCCTTTATTATCCTTGGCTAGTAGAAATGATCTTTCAACATTTCAACCATTCTCTTTTTCTCGAAATGTCTAGTTAAGCCTCCAGCATGAGCTTCTTAGATGAGTAGTTCTCTAATTGAACCACTAAGTACACAAACTTGTTTGCCTTTCATCAGAAACCCTTAGCTTATATAGAACCCATCTACAACTCCTCCAACATTGAACTTGGCCACTAAAGGCCTAAAATATGGACCATGCTTATACTGTTCAGGTAGTGTGCTCAATCCAAGTACATTGGCTTACATAATCATAATGAGGGTTTAACGACGAGAAAGAGTGTTGACTACAATGTTGGTGTTTTCTTTCTTATATTGGATGACATAGTAGAAGGTCTCTAAGAATTTGACCCATTTGGCATGACGTTGAGAAAGTTTTTATTACCCTCAGAGATGTCTAAGAGATTCATGATTTGAGTAGATGATGAATTCTCTCGGCAATGAGTAATGTTGCCATTTTGCAAAGTTTGGACAAGGGCATGGAACTCCTTGTCATATGCTAAGTAATTTAGTATAGCTCCTCTGAATTTCTCACTGAAATAAGTAATGGGTTGACACTCTTGCATAAGGATAGCACCTATGCCGACTCTAGACTCATTACATTCTACCTCAAAAACTTTCTTGAAATTTGGTAGGGCAAGTATTGGGGCTGATGTTAATTTGGATTTTATATCTTCAAAGCTCTTATGAGCTTTCTCTAACCACTTAAACTCAGAGTTCTTCCTGGTCAATTCGGTTAATAGCATTGTTATAAAACGAAAGTTCTGAATGAATCTCCGATAGAATGAAGCTAGACTATGGAAACTACTGACTTCAGTAGCATTAGTTGGCGTAGGCCACTTAAGAACAACTATGACTTTCTTGTCATCCACTAGGACTCCTCCCTCGAAAACAACATAACCGAGGATTATGACTTTGCTCTAATAGAATACGCTTTTCTTCAAGTTACTGAATAATCTCTCAGTATGGAGAATGTCAAATATGGATCTTACATGTCCAACATAGGAGATGATGTCGGTATTATAGACCGGAATGTCATCGAAATAAACCACAATGCATTTTCCAATTAGTGTCCTTAAGACATGATTCATGAGCCGTATAAATGTGTTCGGCACATTCGTTAGACCAAACGGCATTACCAAACACTTGAACAGACCATCCCTTGTTTTGAAAGCCATTTTCCATTCATCTCTAGGCCTCATTCGTATTTGATAATAGCCACTTTTTAGGTCAATCTTTGAAATGATGCGAGCACCATGTAACTAGTCAAGCATATCATTAAGTTGTAGGATTGGCTATCCTTATTTAATAGAAATTTTATTGATGGCTTGGTTATTAATGCACATTCTCCACGATCCATCCTTCTTTGGCACTAGTATGGTTGGTATGGCATAGGGGCTTACACTTTCACAAACATATCTACAATCTATTAACTCGTTGATAGGTTACTAACTACTGGCCCAATCACTTACATACGCCTCAAAAGCCTCTTGTTACAAATCGTGACTAAGAACAGACAAGATCGATCACTAGATGAGTCCAAGCTTGTAGAAAGGTCGAAAGAAAGTGATGGGGTATGTGTGTAAAGGACAAATGCCAATGAAGAAAGAGCAAGCAAAAACCTACTAACAGCTATAGAGGATATGACATACTAATGGAACTTTCGAGGACTCATGGTATAATTTGATATGATGCACGAATCAGACCGATGAGGTTACTCGCCACCTAGCCTTACTTAAGGGTTGGGATAAGAGTAATGTCGAGAGTAAATAGAGTGTTTATACAACAAAGAAAACATAGAAGTTTAGTAATGGTAATCTATCAATTGAATTGTCTTTATAGCTACAAGTACAAGGGTATTTATACCCATAAGTTAAGATAACTTGCCTAAAGGGAAAAGACAAAAAGAGCATTTCTTAATGAAGTAATGTACAAGATACAAAAGGGTAAAAATGAATATACGAGGAAAACAATCATTGGTGCAATGGATTCTAAACATGATACTGTACATGTGGTGATACTACTATGGCGAGGTTGTTAGAAGATGTGGACAAAAAGTATAGACAGCTTGGTTGTCCGAGCAGGGGTGGCATGAATAGTTTGAATTCTCTTTCTTGGTATCTCGGTAAGGGTGATGTCGAGTAAGTACTTGGCTAGGCATTAATGTTAGTGAAGATTGGTAGTTATCTCGACCTTCCATTTCTTGGCACACAACATGCGAGAAATAGGCAGTCATTTGGCTCGGCATGAAGAATGCTTCAGCAAGAAGGATGACTTGGCAAGGAAGTACTCGGCCTTGGCAACGGTTGGCTGGAACAGGAGGATTCATCTTACTAGTCCCTTAAGTCTTCGGGTTCGGCTATGGGTTAGTGGTTTGGTAGTCTAATTCCCATTATTCCCTTCGAGTTGTTTTGGATTTGGGATCAAATCTGAATGGTCTTCATCTAGTTCTTCGTCAGGGTGATATGGATTGAGGTTGACAATGTTGAAGGCATCAAACACCTTATAGTCCTCGGGCAATTCCAATTTGTAGGCATTGTCATCGATCTTTTGAAGGATTCTAAAAGGTCCTTTAGTTCTTGTAGACAATTTGTTCCTCCTCTTATTTGGGAATCGCTCCTTGCTTAGGTGCAACCATACCAAGTCTTCTAATTGGAATTGTTTAGCTATCTTACCTTTCGTCTTTTATCGCATTCTTCTAGTTGCTTGGTTGATGTGTTGAGTGACCTTATCATAGTTGTGTTGAAGGGATTGTGCTCTAGCCCTCTCTTCAGGGTCCTTTTGTACGGGTACAAGTACAGGGGTGTGGTCGAGGGACAACTTGGGATTGAAATCATAGACCACTTCGAAGGGAGTTTGTTTTGTGGTGTCATGCATTGTTCGGTTGTAAGTGAACTCAACCATTGGTAAGCAGATGTCCCAATTAGCTAAGTTCTTTCCTACTGCAACTTGGAGTAATGATCTCAAAGTGTAATTAACTACCTCAGTTTAGCCATCGATTTAGGGGTAATAGGAAGTATTGAACAGTAGTTTAGTCTCCATTCGACGCCACAAAGTCCTTTAGAAGTGGCTCAAGAACTTTGGATCCCTGTTAGAGACTACACTTCTTGGCATGCTTTATAACCACACAATCTCCTACAAGAAAAGAGAAGCAGTAGTCGAAGCATTGTTAGTTTTTGAGTGATTTGCTTAAACTATATATATAAAAAAATAAATTGCGAATACTCTAGCAAGCATACTGGGTCAGAATTAAGTAATATAGAGCAAGTAAGGTTGTTGATCCCTCAAGGACTAATAAATTACTAATTCTATGCTAGTTCTTATTATTATTCAGGCAATAAAAAGTAAATTAACTAATCTAATAATTATACTAAAACTATTAAAAAGAAAATAACTATAAAATATCTAAAACTAAGCAATCAATTGAGAATTGTGATAAAATAGAATCTACCCTAGATTGTGCAAATCAAATTGTTATAATGTTATATAGATTAATAGCTATATGGTCATTCAAGTGAAATTATTATGCCTTACAACTTAAGGACTTAAACCTTTAATTAATCAGTTAGCTATCGCATCTCCAATTAACAATGGACTCTAAATTACAATCATATATCTCCCGATACTATGATTGTTTAATGTCATAAATCAATTATCCCTAATGTCTTAGTGAATAATGAATCACCAAACATCACATTAATCTTTAGATAATTTCTAAATAATTCAATTAACGCTGTTTTCACATTAATCAATCAAATTAATTAAGAATTTCTAACAAACCCTATATTAACTCCTATATGACTAGGTTTTCTAATAATTATAATCAATTAGACAACTATAATTGAAATCATAGAAATTGCAATCATGAATCATCCATATATCTATCAATCCTATAACATGAATACAATTCTCATCTTTGCTACCTAAGGTTTTATCAATTCCTACAAATAAAATTAGTTAGCCATGGAATTTGAAACAAAAGCACAATTACTAATTGAAATTACAAAGACGTTCATTATTGAAAGTAAGAATAAATTGCATAAATATAAATAAAATAGATGTCACTAATTCTGTAATCTGAAAGAGTAAACTTCAATTGCAACTTAAAAATTGATCTCCACAGCAAAAGTGAAATCTTCTCAATGATCCAAGCAATTCTATAGAAGAATTCTTCAAGAACTATATACTAACTATTCTAAGACCATATAACTTTAAAGAAGATGTAAAAGTTCTCTTAAATTCTGAAACTCATGACTATTTATAGAGAAAACTAGGGTTGGCTTTTGCAAGGAATTTTTTTCATGAAGGCCAGCGGTATAGCTTTCAAGGCTGGCGGCGTAGACTCCAAAGCCACCGGTGTTCAGTGTAGGCCGGCTGTCTTCAATTTTAATCATATCGTGGCTCACTTTGGCTCCTTCGTTTGCATAAAATTCCTCTAAATTAACCATATTTCCACTCTGAATCCTCTAATACTTGAAATGTTTAAATGAAAACACTTTAGTGCCAATTTTTAATGATTTCTATAAAATCAATAATAATTCTCTCTAATTCACCCATTAAAATATGAATAAAATATGCCTTTATCATTGAGCAGGGCACGAAGTGTGTCATTTTGCTGAATCAATCCACGTTGACCATTATAGAATCTTTGCCTCGGATAGTTCGTGGTAGTCAGAGAATAAAGTCCATACTCAATTTAATCCAGGGTTTTGTTGGAACAGGCAAAGGCATTGCTTTCTTTTACTCGGCTTGGCACTTAGCTCTCTTGCATACTGTATAGCTTTCAACAACTCGGTGTACATCTCTCCTCATTCTTGGCCAAAAGAGGAGACCATTCAATAGTTCATAGGTTCTTCTTTCTCCAAAATATTTAGAGAGTCTCCTACTGTGGGCTTCCCTGATCAGTAGTTCCTTTAGGGAATAAGTCGACATACATAGTTTCCCACCTTGGAACAAGTAACCATCCTCTACATGACACTCATCCACGGTCCTTCCATTAACGCATCGCATGATTATGATTCTAAAGTATGGATCCCTAGAATATTGTTCTTTGATACTTGTAAACCCAAACAGCCTAGTCTTCAGTTTAGTTAAAAGTGCATGTCTCCTTGAGAGAGCATCTACAACTACGTTGCTCTTTCCCTGCTTGTTTTTTATTACAAAATTGAATCCTTCATGGAATTCAACCCATCTTGCCTACTACTTTGATAACTTGGTTTGACTTTGGAGGTACCTTAGCGACTCATGGTTAGTATATATGAAAAACTCTCTTGATAGTAAATAGTGTTGCTATACTTGCAATTCTTGGATTGGTGACAAGAGTTCCTTATCGTACATGAAATAATTTAACTATAGTTCTCGGATCTTCTCACTATGAAAGGTAATTGGTTGGCCTTCTTACATTAGGATAATGCTTATTCCAATGCCTCATGTGTCACATTCTAGCTTAAATATTTTCTCTAAGATAGGTAGAACCAATACTGGGGCGGAGGTCAATCTTTCTTTTATCTAGGAAAAGCTCCTCTCCTCCCTTTCTCCCTATCAAAAGTCGTTGTTCTTCTTCATTAGCATAATAAGTGGCGCGGTGAGGGTATTGAAACTCTTGATGAATTGTTAATAGAATGAAGCCAATCCATTGAAACTTCTTACATTGGCACAAGTAGTGGGAGTTGGCTAGTCTACAATTGTACGGATTTTCTTGTCATCTATACGTAAGCTTCCTTTACTGACTACGTAGACCAAGAATACCACTTCCTTTTGGCAAAAGCAACACTTCTTCAAGTTGCAGAATAATCTTTCGGCACCAAGGATGCTTGATACAACACGTAGATGTTCATAATGACTTGGCAATCAGTGCTGTATACAAGGATGTTGTTAAAATAAACTACGACACACTTCCCAATCAAATGTCTTAATACATGCTTCATTAAGGGTATGAAAATGCTCGGGGCATTCAATAGGCCAAATGGCATAACCATCAACTCATAGAGTCCATGTCGACTTTTAAATGCAGTCTTCCATTCATCTCTCGGCTTCATGTGGACTTGATGATAGCTAGACTTTAGGTTAATCTTACTAAAGACCTTGGCTCTACTCAGTTCATCCAACATGTCTTCTAACCTTGGAATTGGATACCTGTATTTGATTGTGATCTTGTTTATGGCGTGGCTGTTGACATAAATCTGCCTAGTTCCATCCTTTTTCGGCACTAGAAGCATCGACACAGTGCAAGGGCTGATACTTTCTCGGACATAACTTCTCTCCAGTAACTTATTGACTTGACGTTGGAGCTTAGAAGCCTGCTCGAGATTCATCCGATAAGTTGGTTTATTTGGTAGTGTAGTGCCAAGCACTATGTCAATGCAGTGCTTTATGCCTCGAGTTAGGGGCAACCTCTCAGGTAGCTATTTTAGGAATAGGTTGGCATACTTATCTAGTAACCCTTTGATTCTTAAGGGTAGTTCACCCCGCTCCTTTATCTTTAATAGGCGCTTGACCAACATACGGGTTGGCTCGTTAGAATTGATGGCCTCTCAAAGCTCGGCTCTACTCATCACCAGAGCCTTCTTTGATCTATGAGCAAGTTTTGTCTATAACTTATTAACTTCTCTTGGCAACATCGGGTTTAGTATGATCTTTCAGTCATCCTTCTCAAATGTATACATGTTCTTGTAGTTGTCATGGATGACTCTCTTATCAAACAACCATGGCTTACCTAACAATATGTGGGAAGTGCACATGGGTAGTACGTTGTAGAGAATTTGGTTTGAGTAATTCCCTATAGTGATTGGTAATATTATTTGTCGAGTAACATGTAATGCTCCTTTCTCGTTCAACTAGTGTAATTTGTATGGCCTAGAATGTGCAACAGTTGAAAACTTCAGTTTTGAGACAAGATCGGTTGATGCCACATTCATGCAGCTTCTACTATCCACGATGAGGGTGTACACCTAATCATTTATCTTACTAATGGTATGGAACAAATTCTCTCTCTACTCCTCCCCTCGTGAGGGTCTATGTTCATAGTGTGTTGGACAACCATGAGCAACTTGTCTAAGTCCTTAGCAAACACGTCCTCTTCAATTAGTTCTTTCTCGGTACTTTCTTTCTTGATAGGGACCTCCTCCTCCTTGGGTTACTCATTCGTATTGTCTACTTCTACATTCGAAACATCCCCTTTAATGACCATTGTCTTGTGGTTTGGGCAGTAGGTGGCCATATGTCTGAACTCTTGGCATTTGAAGCACTTGATCTAGCTTATCTTCTTACCAGACCCTTATCCCTTTTCCTAAGTTTTGGTTAGCACTTCGACATCAGGTTGGCATTTTTACTTGGCTTGGACATCAATCTTTTGGCTTAGCTCTGTATTTGACCAAGCTCAATGATTTCTCTGTCCGAGTTGGCTAGTCAGCATTCGTATTGGCACTTGGCTCGTTCTTTGCCTTTCTACGTGCTAGGAAATCCTAACAGCTTAATCTATTGCATTGAATCCTTCAAGCTCCACAATGTCTCGAATGTCTCCTCTCAACCTAGTAATGAATCTTAAGATTGTTCGGACTTGTGGTTCCTCCACTTTGCAATGGATCATAAGCATTTGAAATTCTTGAACACATTCGTCAATAGTTCGATCTCCTTATCTCAGCTCCTGAAGTTAAGTGAAAGTATCTTAAAGATAAGTTTTCGGCACGAATCTATTTCTAAGTATTCTCTTCATCTTAGGCCAAGTGTTAATCTCTCAGTAGTCCTTTCGTCTCTTCATGGCCTGGGAATTCTTTACCTCATGATGGCATATCCAAAGAACTCCATAGCTGTAGTTCTCACTTTCTTGTAATCCTCGTAATGATAATAATAAAAAACATGCTATACCATTTCTTCCAACTCCAAATATTCATCAACATTCTTAGATCCATTGAAGCTCGGAATCCGAAGCTTCACCTGGTCAGATACTCTGGGGACTCGTACACGCTCTTCTTCAAAATACTCTTCTTTGTTCTCTTCATCAAGCTCTCTTAGGTATATCCTTCACCTTACTCATCCACCTACTCCTTCATCTAGAACTGGTTGAGATGGGTTTTGACCTTTAACAGGTTGAGTAGCTTGTGGGGTGTTTTGCATGGCCTTAGTGGGTTGACAAGCCAATGCATGAATAGTTCGGGTTAGATTTACCAAGAGGATAGCTACCTCATCAAGTCTCTTATTAGTGCTTCTTTGTGTTCCTTGAGATTGTTGTCCATGGCAGACAACTCCACTATTGTCAATTTAAGCACTACCATCCATACTCAAGTCAGTCATTTTCTTCACAGATTCAAGCCTAATGAACTCTTTAAGAAAGTAATAGCTAGCAAACATAGTAGCTAAGATGAACACAGTAACTTGCTCTGTTTCAGTCATACAAAATGGAGTATAAATATAACTTTAGAAAAACTAACAACTCAAAATAAAAACTCCACTCTGATTCCAAGATGTTGCAAATTATAACTAAGAATAGACAAGACTGGTCACTGGATGAGTCTAAGTTTGTAGAAAGCTCGAAAGAAAGTGATGGAGTGTGTGTGTAAAGGACAAATGCCAATGAAGAAAGAGGAAGAAAAAACCTACGAATAGCTCCAGAGGATATGACATACTAATGGAATTTCCGAGGACTTACGTTACAATTTGATATGATGCACAAATCGGACTGATGAGGTTACTTGCCACCTAGTCTTGCTTAAGGGTTAGGATAAGAGCGATGTTGAGAGTAAATAAAGTGTTTATGTAACGAAGAAAACACAAAAGTTTAGTGATGGTAATCTGTCAATTGAATTGTCTTTATAGCTACAAGTATAAGGCTATTTATACCCATAAGTTAGGGCAACTTGCCTAAAAGGGAAAAGATAAAAAGGGCATTTCCTAAGGAAGTAATGTACAAGATACAAAGAGGTAAAAATGAATATATGAGGAAAATAATCATTGGTGTAATGGATTTTACACATGATACTGTACATGTGGTGATACTACTATAGTGAGGTTGTTAGAAGATGCGGATAAAAAGTACGGACAGCTTGCTTATCTACGCAAGGGTGGCATGATTAGTTTAAATTCTCTCTCTCAGCATCTTGGCAAGGGTGATGCCGAGTAAGTACTTCGCCAGGCATTAATGCTAGTGAAGATTGGCAGTTATCTCAGCTTTCCATTTCTCGGTACACAACATGTAAGAAATAGGCAGTCATTTGGCTTGGTAAGAAAGTACTCAGCCTCGGCAATGGTTGATTAGAACAGGAGGATTCGTCTTGCCAGTCCCTCGAGTCCTTGGGCTCAGCTGCGGGTTAATGGTTCGGTAGTTTGATTCTTATCTCCTCTAGTCCCTTACTTAAAGGATTTTTTCTCGTTAACTCGCTGGTGACGAGAAACAATATGTTGAAGGAGTATGGCTGAATTCCTTAGGAGCTTTGGGTGGTTATACTATGCTACGTTATCTTGTGCTAATGCCAACCTTCCTTTAGCTGAGAGCTCTCCTTTGGCTTCCTTCCATGCTCACGGCATCCTTTCACTTCTCGGCTTCCTTATCACTATAACACCTTAGTTACTGTGCTTAGAGAACCCTTGTACGATTCCAATGTCACATTGCCACCTATCCTCTTAATCTAATATTGTATTATTTTCCCCTTTGTTGTCTTTTGTCCTTTTTACTCCTTTTTGTATGTACTGGGAATCCCCTTTTGTATACACCTTCTTGAAATTTCTTTATTTGTAATATTGTTTTAGGGACTTACTATAAATAGTCCCTTTCCTTTGTAAGTCGGATCATTTAACTTTACACATAAGCATTGAATATACTGTTCTTGTGAGACAACTCCCTTTGAGTCCACTTTCATACACCTATATCTAATCTTATCGAATAGCTTAGGATTAGTGGGGGGTGAACCTTGGCATTAACTTGTATGTCATATCAAGCGAAGTGTCAAGTCATGTTATGTTTGTTGGTGTGTCATATCCTCCGAATAGCTCCACATTAGCTACCCTACCCTATTTGTAGACCTACTCATTTTGTTTTCTTTGATATCTTGAAGGACCCATTGGTTTGGATATGCAATGGTAAGTCTTAGTGATAACTGAGCTCCTATGTTCATCACTTATCCACCTGTTTCTTCAACTCGGCCACTTGCTCGGGTTTGAGCCTATAACTAGGTTGGTTCGGTAGCACAGCTTTAGGCTATAGGTCAACGCAATGTTCAATGCCTCTTAAGGGTGGTAATCCTTTTGGCATCTCTACATGGAGTAGGTTGGCATACTTCTATAGTAGTGTTTGCACCTCAACAAATAAGCTTTCAACTTCTCTCAACTTTAAGAGTTTTCTGACTAACAGGAGCATACACTCTTTAGTCTTGACTTCTCAAGAAAATTAGGCATAGGAAATCACTAAGGACTTCTATTACAGTGATCGGGTAATGTTTTCTTATGACCCCTACACTTCCTTAGGACTCATAGGGGTTAGAGTAACCTTCTTCCAGTCCTTCTAAAACATATAGGTATTCCTATGCCCATCGTACATCACCATCAAGTTAAATAGCCAGGGTCGGCCAAGTAAGATGTGCCAAGTGCACATGGGAAG
This sequence comes from Lumnitzera littorea, assembly GCA_024138015.1. Classification (NCBI taxonomy): domain Eukaryota; kingdom Viridiplantae; phylum Streptophyta; class Magnoliopsida; order Myrtales; family Combretaceae; genus Lumnitzera; species Lumnitzera littorea. Next base: position 73,261,369 of record JAMXBB010000005.1, on the reverse strand, counting down.
GGCATCACACAACACCTCGTCCTTGTACTTATCACCAACGATAATCGGTACACTAACCTACTTGATAATGGGTAAACCTCCTTTCTCATTCAATTAGTGGATCTTGTATGGTTTAAGGTACAAAAAGGTCGGTAACTTCATAGCTTTAACTACTCCTTATATAATGACATTGCTACAGCTTCCCCCGTTGATAATCAAGGCGCATAACTTACCATTCACTTAGCAATTCGTATGGCATTCTCGTCAGTCACAAAGGTACTAAGAGATTGACAAACTACAAAATAGTACCTGGCTCCTACTTCAAGAGGTGTTAGGGCATTGAGGTCTTCCTGAAACTCTTCTAGTGTCTAGCTAACTTCTCTTCCTCTCCTTCACTAGCACTCTCCACTTTGAATGGAAGCCTATCTCCCTTGATCGTCATGACACGTTGGTTCGAACATTGACTAGCCATGTATCCATAACTAAAACATTTAAAGCATTTGATCTCTTGGGTTTTCCTTCCTGAGCTTTAACCTTGCTCTCTTTGGACCTTAGGCTCCTCGGCCTCGCCCTTTCCTTATCCTTCTTTAAGTTGGTTTGGCACCCGCACTCGATGATCTACCTTGAAACTATTCAGTGCCTAACTGTATTCTGATTGGCTCAGCATGACACTTCAGCTCAGTAGTTTGGTCGACTAATCTGGCTCTACCTTTGCCTCTTAGCCCTCTATGCTACTTGGATGGCTTTGTCTAGATTCCTTAGTCTCTACAATTCTATAATATGACCAATCTTGGTCTTGAGCCTAGAAATGAATTGAGATATAGCTCGAGTCTCGAGGTCATTAACATTACATCAGATCATTAGTAATTGGAATTCTCGTTCATACTCACCTACTGACTTATCACCTTATTTCAAATCTTGAAGGCATTGGAACATGTCTTGTTAATAGTATTTTGGTATGAACCTATTTCTCATAACTCTCTTTATTTCATTCCATGTCTAAATCTCACATCGTGCTCTTTGGCGCATATTCTATAACTTTTTCCACCAAATTGTTGCATATCCAAAAAATTCTAGTGTGGCTACCTTGATACGAATAGCATCTTCATAGTCATAGGAGTAAAATACCTTTTTGATCTTTTCCTCCTAATTTAAGTAGTCATCAGCACTACCAGACCCATTAAAGCTTGAAATCTACACTTTGAGATGCTCGGCTCTTTGGGGCGCTCTTAGGTTATGTTCCTCAATACCATTATATTGTTCTTCCTTAGAATGCTTCTCGACTTCATCTAACTCAAGCCTCCTTCTCACGACTCTGTTAGCACGTCAAGGTAGTGCCTGGTTTACATGAATTGGCTCTAGAGCTCGCTGCTCATCCATTTGCCTTCTCGGCTTATCTCTTATTTCTTGGCCCTATTCAATGACAACTCTCTCTTATTGCTTAGTCTCTATGACTCTTTGTACTAAGGTAGCTAAATTAGCCACAATAACAATAGGGTCTTATATCTGCTCATCATTAGTATGTAGTGTTTGTACGGTAACATAACTATGACCATGAGCATCATTCTTGGTATCGTTAATCTCCCCTTAAGCACTAAGATTCAACATTGTTGCTACAAAAACTTTCAAGAAACACTCTACTTGAGATTTTTTTTTTTTTTTTACACAAACATAGAAAATTACTGAACAACAGTGAACTACGAACTTGCTCTATTCTTTTAGGGTAAAATAGAGTATGACAGAACAATATACTAATTGTAATTAGTCTATAGAGCTTTTGGTTGCAACCTTAAGCTCTAATATTAGAAAATTATATGATGTGCTTATGAGCTTAGTAATAATCACTAAGACTTACTGTAGACGATAATAACCAAATGGGTCCTTCGAAATATCGAAGAAAATAGAATGGGTAAGTCAAAGAACTGAATGCAGTAGTTAATGTGAACTTGTTTGGAGGATATAGCTCACCAATGAACACAACATGACTTAACATTTCACTTGATGTAACGTATAAGCTAATGCTAAGGTATACCTACTAATAATATTGAGTTACTTAGCAAGATTAGATAAGGGTGTATGCAAATGGACTTAGAGAGGAAAATCTCATAAGAACAAGTATATCCTGTAACACACCAAGATTTCAAGCCTATAATCACCTTAGGATTCGAGCCCCTAAATTTAGGGTGTTAAGCTATAATATCTGTTTAATTTCAAACTTTACAATAAGGTTAGAAAAATTAGATAAAGTAGTTCAAGTAAAGTTAATTTCTCAAAATAAGTTATATAAAAATATTAATTTAAGAAAATGTCAATTTATTGCTAAAGTTATTAAATATCGAAAAATCTGAAATTTAAGCATTTAGATATAATAAGATATTAGAGATAAGTTATTTAACTTATTAAAATAATAAATGAAGTTGAATTATATATTTATTAACATAGAACATGCATTATTTGTATTAAATACACATATATAATAAGAAATTATTATTTAAATAAGGTAAATTAACATAAAAAATAGAAAATTAATAAAAAAATGAAAGGAAGAGTCATCCCATGATGTAGTAGCCAAGGATTAAATTAGATTGATAAATTAAAAGGTAAATAATAAGAAAATAACACCTCATGCTTTGGAAAAATAAGAAAATAACATGTGTAAGCCATATGTCCAATTTTTCTAGATCCTAATTTATTTGGAAATTATAAATAGGGCATGTACCTTTAAAAATAATATTTTGGAAGTTTGAAAATATTAGAAAAACAATCAAGAAAATTTCAAAACAAATTAGAAAAAAAAAAAAAGAAAATTAGAGCAAAAATAAAGCACAGAGTCTAATCAGATTGGTTCAATAGGTTGTTGTTGTCTAGTTGTGGTGGCCATTTAGGGTCAAGGAAAGTATCACCAGAGGAGACAGTTGGTTTAAGTGAACCAAATTTCCAGCCAAAATTTTGTAATTTTTCTAAAAATATGAAATGATGTTATTTAATTATGAAACTTGGTTTTCTAGATTTATTTTATGTGTAGATTAATGTAGTAATTTTATTTTTGATAAATAATTATTGGAAATATAAGGTCCTTAGGAAATGGCTCTGTTTGGACGAAAATTGAATTAAATTTTAGAAATAGTAAATAATGTCCTTTCAAGTTGAAAATTTGTATGTGATATACTCAATATATGTATTTAATTGTAGTAACAAGAATTTTTGAAAATAATTAGGTTTACTAATTATTGTAATTATTTTGAATAAAACTAGCAATTTCGCTATTTTAGTGAATTAATTAGTTTTTAACAAAATCAAATTACGAGCCTTATATATTATAATTTCTAGAAGTTCGTAATGATGATTAGGACACTTGAATTTTATCTTGTGATTAAGTTTACTTGTTTTCTTAATTTTTGCTAATTTTGAGTTAAAATCGCTACTTTCATAAAATTATATAATAGCTATTTTAGTATAATTCATGGTCAATAATTAAACTAAATATTTTTGTGAGTCTATAGGATTTTTTGTGGAATGAAGCGGGCTCATATTCTATTTATTATGTATTTTCATAATATAAACCTATATATTGCTTAATATATGATATAGTAATTAGTAATACTGTGATATTTGTTAAATATGTAAAGGATTAGTATTTTTTAGTATATAATGATTGCTAACAAGCTTCGGGAATGAGGAATTTTAGGATTTTTAATTTAGATTTAGGATTTATTTGAGTTAATTACAAAGTTATAATAATGTATGATCGAATCAGTAAAACAAAAGGTTATTTTTTGAGTTTTGAAAAAAATTGATAAGTCTTGATTCTTAAGATATCCTAATAGTACTCAAAATAACAATTACGGCAGTATAAAGTTTATCAAAATCTGAGAAGAAATGAATAAGATATAATCGAATTAAACTTGGAAACGTAATAGCAAGAGCGCATAAGAATTTAGTATCGACCCGTAGTTGACTTAAGGTCTGTATGTATATTTCTAGGTGTCATAGGTAAGGAACAACCACATCGTGAAGCTTAAGATTTTACGCTACTGTTGAACTTAGGTAAGTGGATATTTCTATTTTTGTGCAAATAGACTTATGTTTACTTAACTTAGAGTCAGTTGTGTTATGAGTTGTAATGACGTGCTGGATTGATTAGATACTTGATTTTGTTGAATGTGTGTTGAAAAAGTGAAATGTTTCCTTGTATATGATTGATTCATCGATATGTAATTTTGATTGGAAAACTTAGAAATTGAACTGTTCTTTAGGGTATTCGCTCAAGTGAACCTTATGCGAAAGAATGTAATATAAAGTTGAGAAATGAAGCTGAAGTTGAGATAGTTGAATTTTTTATAATGTAGAACTTGAGATTCGTACTTGATACTGGGCTATTATACTATTCACTACATTCATGGCATGGCACAAAAGGACCTATGGGTCAAGTTTCTAAAAGCTTCAAGATTGTTGAGTTGGCTTTTGAGCATATAGAACTGCATTGCTCAACTTATTTTAGCCATGATATGTGACTGACTACGTATTAGATTTTCAAACCATAGTGGGTGGTATTTGTTGGAGGTTCGACTCCCAGGTAGCTCCTTATTACCTTAGGTTCTTGGATGTAGTATCTAGATGCCCGTTTATGATGACTAATCGGATGAAGAATTGGAAAAGTATAGGATATCGGTATCGATGCATGTCACGTACATGAGCATGGCACTAACTTCTTGCATAAATAGTTTATATTGGTAACTTGGATTATGAAATTGAATATCTTGTGGTATTGATCTAGGTGAGTATGTATTGTGCTTGTTCTGTGTTTTGTTTTATCCACTCTCACTTAGCTCATAGAGAGCTAAGGGGATACTTGTGTATCCTTAGGTTATGAAGAGAATTGATCGGGCAACACCAATTAGGGGAAAAAGTCTTTTGAGAGCGTGCAAGATGGAGTGAGCCACTTTTAAAGAAGTTTTATTATGTTTTGTTCTTAGTTCTATAAAGGATTTGTACATATAAAAAAAAAGTACTGTATTTTAGGTTTGGTTAAGTTTGATGGATGTACCTTTTGTATAAATAGGTATAAAGCTGAACTCTGTTGTAATACTCATTTGTTATAAATAGAACTTTTGTTAATTATAAACATGTATTCTTGTGTGATGGTACATCTTATACTATGCTAGGATGTGACATATTTAATGTTTGAAAAGAATGTAAGTTATTAGCTATAAGAAGAAGGGACTATTTATAGTAAGTCCTTAGGGTAACATTATAAATAAGGAAAATTACAAAAAGGCATACATGAAAAAGAGATTCCTAGTACGTATAAAAAAGGGTAAATAGGACAAATGATAAAAAAGCAAAAAATAATACAGCGTCAGGTGAAAGGACAGGTGGTAGCGAGACATTGGTTCCGTATTGGCAGTAAATGTTAAGTGTCTTCGTGTAGTAGTAGTAAAGATAGCAAGCTTGAAGAGCCAAAGCCGGCATGAAGGGGATCTCAGCACTTAGCTAGTCAGCCTTGAACATATAATGCTTGATTTCTGAAAGAATCAATCTTGAGAAATGATTGGTCTAAATTGCAGTGAAAAGTTTCAAAAAGACAAGACATATGATCCAAATTACTAATCATTTTTATGTAGGAATACATCAGAGTAATAAAGCATGAAATGTTTATGCTCTTATATGTGAGAGCATATTCTTTATAGGAATTATATCAGAACCTATTACGAAAAGTTCTGATTGACTAATTATTGGGATGAATGACTTCGAAATGATTTGCCTTATGAATGACTTGAGAAATTTGATGCGATTGATAAATAACCAAAAAATAGTCGAATTACATGAACACATCTGATGTGGAAAATACGAGTAAGCAAATGAAAGTTATGATGAATATTTAGAATGATATATTTGATATTTTGGCATGATATGATGTGGCATATTGTTGATATATCTATTTTGTTTGATAAACCTGGCATGATATCAATACCAAAGAAAGAATTTGAAAATTTGAAAAGGAATGATATTAGAACCCTCCTAAATGTAGGGGGAGTGAACACAAAAGGAAGATAAAAGAATGTTTTTGTGATAAACATTTTTGACCCCAAGAACCCTCATGTAGATCCTATTATTTTCTATGATAACAAAAAGGGGGAGAAAGAAGAGAGAAAGTATTGTGAGAAAGATGAGAAGAAATGTCTAACAAAATGGGGAGAATGATAAGAAATGAGCTAAAGTTGAAATGAAATATAAGGAAATATAGTGAAATGTTTAGTTAAATACAAATTTTATGAATTCATTGAATTCAGAATGTAGTACTTATACAAGGGGAGATAGCACTAAATACTAGCATATTTCATGAAATGTACTTTTTTGACAAAATAAGAGATAGTCTATTGAGATTGAATATTAGCCTGTTCATTTTTTGACAAAGAGAATAAATATTTTTTCATCATAAATAAGGAGGGAGATTGTTAGTGTAAGAACTAGAGTAGAAGGATTGTTTATGATAAACCCTAAATTAAATATATTTTGATGATAATAAAATATATGTGGAAAGGTAACTAGTGTGCAGAACATAGATTTATATTCTTAAAGGTATTTGAGTTGAATAATGAAAAAATGACAAGATTAGAAGTGACATGAAGAAACAAAAACCAAAAAACTAGAATCAGCAGTGGATGTTAATTCAAAACCTACAATGATAGGACTTAGGGTATTGATCGAACCTGAAATGCTAAAGTCGAGCTCATTTACTTTTCACCTGGATATCTTATTTGGTTACTTATTTTTATTTGTGTTATTTGGACTTTATATTTCTTATATTATTCCTAAATTAACCTCATGTTTATTTTATATTTATGGAAATGCCACTAGGGCATCCTTTTAGCCCTTTTATTTATAAGTTTGCCATTATATATAAATAGCTCATGTATGTAGGGTTTTAGACAAATTTGAATATTAATGAAAAATTGATGGAAATCAAGCTACAGGGCCCTTGACCTGCAGTCGAGCTCGAGGATTAGGGGGGCTAGCATGACGACTTCTTATGTTCCAACTAACCCCTGCCGAAGCCGAGTACATCCTTGTCGAGTCACCTCTAATGCTGTACCATATGACCGCCCATTATTGTGTGGTATGTTGAGTTAATGATTACTCTCTATTACCGAGTCAACCAATTACTTGGCCTCTTACTTACCGAGAAGCCGAGAGAGAAAGACCGGACTGACTAGGCCATCCTTACTCGGATAAACCCATTCGTCCGCATCTACTAACAATCTCACCAATGCAACATCGTCACATGTATTGTATCATGTGTAGAATCTATAGTACTAGTGATTGTTTTCCTTGTATATTTGTTTTTACCCTTTTGCATCATGTAACATTGTTTCTTTAGGAAATGTCCTTTTTGTCTTTTCCCCTTTGGGTAAGTTTCCCTAGTTTGTGCGTATAAATACCCTTGTACTTGTAGTTGTAAGGCATTAGATAATCTTTAATACACTTTTTGAGTACCTTCTTCCCTGTGTAAACACTATTGTTTACTCTCAGCATAACTCTTATCCTTTCCCATAAGCAAGGTTAAGTGGTGAGTAACCTTATTGGACTAATTTGTACATCACATTGAATTGTGTCGTAAGTCCTAGAAAGTTCTATTGGTGCATCATATTCTCTAGAGTTGTTCGTAGGTTTTGCTTACTATTTTCATCCTTTGTTTTTACCCTTTTGTACCTTTCCCCCTTGACTCATTTCAAGTTTTTTGCAAGCTCGGACTCATTCAACGACCGGCCTTGTCAATTCTTAGTTACGGTTCGAATCATTTTGGTATCAAAGCGGAGGTTTTATATGAGCTGTAGTTAGTTCTTCTTAAGTTCTATTATACTCTGTTCTGTGTGTGTGAAATAGAGCAAGTTACTGTATTCACTTAATTGCTGTATTGTTAGTTGTTCACTCCCTGGAGTATTTGTTTGAAATTTCAATTTGTGAGGAAAAATGACAAATCCAAGTATGAATGTTAATGTTAGTGATGACAGTGCAGTTGTCCACCATTAATGAAAATCTCAGGGAACTCCTAGAAGTACTGACGAGAGACTTGATGAGGTAGCTAACCTCTTGGTCGATCTAACCAGAGCTATTGATGGCCTGTCTTGCCGATCCACTGAGGCTGCACTAAACACTCCATAAGCTACTTAACCTATTAGAGGTTAGAACCCAGCTCAACTGTTTTGAGGTAGAGGAGTTGGCAGACGAGTAAGGTAAAGGATAGACTTGAGAGAGTTCGATGAGGAGGAAGAAGAGTATTTTGAAGAGGAGTGTATATGAGTCCTTAGAGCATCTGACCATGTGAAGCTTCAGATTCTAATTTTCAATAGATCTGGGAATGTTGATGAGTTTCTAGATTGGGAAGAGAAGGTGGAGTGTGTGTTTGATTATTACTAGTACAAGGATTACGAGAAAGTAAGGACTGTTGCTGTTGAATTTTCTAGATATGTCACCATGTGGTGGAAGAATTTTCAGGCCATGAGAAGAAGAGAAGAGTACTGAGAGATTAATACTTGGCTCGAAATGAAGAGGGTGCTCAAAAATAGATTAGTGCTAGAGACATATCTCTAAGATACTTTCACATAGCTTCAGCAGTTGAGACAAGTAGGTCGAACTATTGATGAATATGTTCAAGAATTCCAAATGCTTATGATAAGACGCGAAGTGAAGGAACCACCTGCCTGAATAGTTTCAAGGTTTGTTACTGGGTTGAGAGGAGACATTTGAGACATTGTGGAACTCTAACAATTTGACACAATGGATGAAGCTGTTAGGATTGCCTAACGGGTAAAGAGACAAAGAAGAAGTTGAGTAGCGACCAAAGTGTCGACTAACCGACTCGAACAGGCAAGTAACTAGATATTGCCGAGTACTAAGTCTAGAAGTAGGATAATGTTAGAGCTGAGCAGAAAAGCTGGCTAGAAGATGTAGTGTCTACCCGAACGTCTGAGAAAGGGCATGGGTTTAGCAAGAAGACTAGCCGGATTAAATGCTTCAAGTGTTGGGGGTTCGGACATATGGCTACTTAGTGCCTGAACCAAAGGACAATGGTATTTAAGGGAGACACCCCGAAGTTAGGCGTAGAGAGTATGGATGAGGAACCCGAGGAGGAGGAGGTTCCTACCGAAAATGAGAATGCTGGGAAAGAGTTAATCGAAGAAGACTTGTATGCTGAGGACTTAGACTAGCTAATTATGGTTATCTGATGTACTATGAGCATGGAACCTTCACGAGAGGAGGAGCAGAGAGAGAACTTGTTTCATATCACCTGCAAAGCGAATGAACAGACGTGCGCCCTCATTGTGGATAGTGGGAGTTGCACCAATGTAGCATCAGCCGACTTAGTCTCAAAACTGAGGTTGTTGACTGTTGAACATCTGAAGTTGTAAAAGTTGCAATGGTTAAGTGACAAGGGAGCATTACACGTGACTTGGCAAGTACTATTGTCGCTCACTATCAGCAATTACTCCGACCAAATTCTTTGAGACGTACTGCCCATGTGTACATCCCACATGTTGTTAGGAAGGCCATAGCTGTTTGATAGGAATGTCATCCACGATGGTTATAGGAATAGCTACATGTTTGAGAAGGATGATCGGAAGATTACGTTGAATGTGATGCCGCCAAGAGAGGTTCACAAGTTACAGATGAAACTTGCTTACAGATTGAAGAAGGCTTTGGTGATGAGGAGAGTTGAGCTCTAAGAGGCTATTAACACCAATGAGCTGACCTTCCTGTTGGTTAGGCGACTACTGAAATGAAGGAGCGGAATGATTTACCCCAAGAGGCGATGGAACTGTTGGATGAATATGCTGACCTATTCCTAGAACAGTTGCTAGCAGGGTTGCCCCTGACCTGAGGCATAGAGCACTTCATTGATTTAGTACCCGGTGTTGTATTACTAAATAAGCCAGCTTATTGCATGAATCCTGAGCAGGCTTTTAAGCTTCAACGTCAAGTCAATGAGTTGCTAGAAAGAAGATACATGAGAGATAGTCTCAACCCTTATGTTACGCCTACACTTCTAGTGTCGAAGAAGGATGGAACTTAGTGGATGTGTGTTAACAGTCGAGCCATAAATAGAATCACGATCAAATACAGGTATCCGATCTTGAGGCTAGAAGACATGTTAGATGAATTGAATGGAGCCAAAATTTTTAGCAAGATTGATCTCAAATTTGGCTACCATCAAATCCGCATGAGGCCAGGAGACGAGTAGAAAACTACGTTCAAGTCTCGACATGGACTATACGAGTGGATGGTCATGCCTTTTGGCTTATCAAATGCTTCGAGCACCTTAATGAGACTTATGAACCATGTGCTGAGACGTCTCATCAGAAGGTGTATCATGGTGTATCATGGTGTACTTTGATGACATCCTGATCCGTAGTGCCATTGTGCCGAGTCACTATGAACACATTGGAATAGTCTTAGATATCCTTTGTATCAAGAGATTATTCGGCAATTTGAAAAAATGTTGCTTCTATTAGGAGGATATGGTATTCTTGGATTTTGTAGCTAGTAGAGGAGGCTTACGAGTCGATGATGAGAAGATCCGAGCAATTGTTGAATGGTTGACCCCTACCACTTGTGCCGACATAAAAAGTTTTCATGGATTAGCTTTGTTTTACCGAAGGTTCATTAGGAACTTCAACACCTTCACTACGTTACTAATTGAATTAACGAAGAAAAACACCATCTTCTGATGGGGAGAAAGGGAGGAGACGAGTTTTGTTGAGATTAAGAAGAGATTGACCTTTACCTTAGTGTTAGTGCTACCTAACTTTGATAGAATTTTTGAGTTAGTGCAACGCGTTAAGCATTGGAATAGGCGTTATCTTGATGTAGGAAGGCCAATCAATTACCTTCTATAGTGAGAAGCTTCAAGGACCCCAGCTAAATTACTTTGTGTATCACAAAGTACTCTTGGCACTAATTCGTGCATTGCAAATATAATAGCATTATCTACTTCCAAGAGAATTTGTCATATATACTAACTAAGAGTCACTACGGTACCTTCTAAGTCTGATCAAGCTATCCAAGCGGTAAGTGAAATGGGTTGAATTCCTTGAAGGATTCAATTTTGTGATCAAATACAAGCAAGGAAAGCAATGTAGTTGCAGATGCTCTATCGAGGAGGCATACGCTCTTATTAGAATTGCAGACCAGACCGTTTGGTTTTGCAAGTATCAAAGAATAGTACTTCAAGGATCTATACATTGGACCAATAATTTCGAGATGCATGGATAGGAGAACAGTGGACGAGTATTATGTGTAGGATGGCTATTTATTTTGAGGAGGAAAACTGTGCGTGCAAACTTGTTCTTTACGGGAATTATTAATTAGGGAAGCCTATAGCGGAGGACTTTCTGGAAATTTTGGAGAGAGAAGGCCTTGTGAACTAGTGAATGGCCGATTCTTTTGGTTGAGAATGCGAAGAGATGTGCACTAAGTGGTCGAAAGCTGTGCTATGTGCAAAAAGGCTAAGTAATAAGTTGAACAAGGGAAGACGATGCCCCTACCTATTCCAACGAGGCCGTGGACTAAACTAAGTATGGACTTTGTTCTCGGACTATCGAGAACTACCCGAAGAAAAGATTTTGTGATGGTCATTGTGGATAAGTTCAGTAAAATGGCACAATTCGTGCCTTGCACCAAAACTGATGATGCTTTAGCTATTGCTTCTCTTTTCTTATAGGAGATTGTGCGGATACATGGCGTATTGAGAAGTGTAGTCTATGACAGAGACCCAAAGTTCTTAAGTCATTTTTGGAGAACCCTATAGCATTGGCTGGGGACCAAATTACTCCTCAGTACCTCCTGTCACCCCCAAACTAATGGTCAAACAGAGGTGGTTAATCGTACTTTAGGTTAACTACTCCAAGCTGCAGTTGGTAAGAACTTGGTCGATTAGGACATTTGCTTGCCAGTGGTCAAGTTTGCTTACAACCAAACCATACATGACACTACTAAGTAGACCCCCTTTGAAGTGGTCTATGGATTTAATCCGAAGTTGCCCCTCGACCATGCCCTTGTACCCGTTCCTACGCAAGAGGACCTTGATGCCTTGGACTCAGCACATCGACTAGGCTGCTAGAAGAATACATGAAAAGACCAAGGGCTAGTTAGCAAAACAATTTTAGCCGAGAGACTTGGTATGGCTACACCTCAACAAGGAATAGTTCCCGAATAAAAGGAGAAACAAATTATCTATGAAAGCGGAAGGACCTTTCATAATCCTCTAGAAAATCAGTGACAATGCCTATAGGTTAGAACTGCTTGAGGACTATAGGGTTTTTGATGCCTTCAACATCGCTGGCTTCAGTCTATATCACCCTGATGGAGAATTGAATGAACACCATTTGGATTTGATCCTAAATCTAAAACAACCAAGAGGGAATGATGAGAATCAAGCTACGGGGCCCTTGACCCGCAGTTGAGCATGAGGACTAGAGGGGCTGGTATGATGAATCCTTATGTTCTAACTAACCTCTGCCAAGGTCGAGTACATCCTTGTTGAGTCACCTCTAATGCCGTGCCATATGACCACCCATTATTGTGTGGTATGTTGAGTTAACGTTTACTCTTTATTGCCGACTTGACCAATTACTCAGCCTCTTCCTTGCTGAGAAGCTGAGAGAGAAAGACTGGATTGATTAGGCCATCCCTGCTCGGACAAACCCATTTGTCTATACTTTTTGTCCGCATCTACTAATAACCTCGCCAATGCAACATCGCCATTTGTATTGTATCATGTATAGAATCCGTAGCACTAGTGATTATTTTCTTTGTATATTCATTTTTACCCTTTTGTATCATGTAACATTACTTCTTTAGGAAATGTCTTTTTTATCTTTTCCCCTTTGGGTAAGTTGCCCTAGTTTACGGGTATAAATACTCCTGTACTTGTAGTTGTAAGGCATTAGATAATCTTTAATACACTTTTTGAGTACCTTCATCCCTATGTAAACACTGTTGTTTACTCTTGGCATCACTGTTATCCTTTCCCTTAAGCAAGGTTAGGTGGTGAGTAACCTTATTGGACTAATTTGTGTGTTGCATTGAATTGTGCTATGAGTCCTCGGAAGTTCCATTGGTGTGTAATATCCTTTAGAGCTGTTTGTAGGTTGTGCTTACTATTTTCATCCTTTGTTTTCACCCTGTCGTATCTTTCCCCCTTGACTCATTTCGAGCTTTTTGCAAGCTTAGACCTATTCAATGACCGGCCTTATTTGTTCTTGGTTGTGGTTCGCATAAAAAACCCTTCAAGTATTTCCTCTTGAAAAACTCTCTCTTACTAGCTCTTATTAATCCCTTTAGCAACGGTTATGGTAGACAACCTTATCACTCGGACTGGTGCATCATATCCAATAAGTCTTAGGCCATGTAGAATCTAGCTGGTGCATCATATTTGGTTAGGTAGCTCACAAATTGCTAAAACCACCACTAAACCGACTTTATTTTTGTTCCATTGGCAGGATCAGACCCACCTCGATATCACCTTCCTTGTCAGTTCTTGGCATGACGTATCATACAACTATCAGAAGTTGATTGAACAAAGTGAAAGACAACTCTTATCATAAGCATAAAACTTAATGGATTTATCAATAACATAAGACATAACAAATTTAGCAAAAGTACGGAAGATGTTTCAAAAGCAAGAGGTAATCAAAACTTTGTTATAACAAGAATAGGTCAAAACCAGCACCATGGAGATATATTTAGGTTATATATATGGACAAGTCAAGGGATATATATGCAATACTTATAAGGATTTCATAAGCTTGTGACACAATGGACTAGTACAAGTTTTTAAGTATATGAAGAAACTATAAGGAAAGAATCACATGATATATGAGAGTATCACAAAGATAGCAAAGCAACAAGATTACGAGGATTTGAAGATGCAATAAATATACAATGACTACTGCCATATTAAGAACATTTGAATATTGAAAGTCATAACTATTTAAAAACGAAGTGATGAACGAAGCAAAGAAAAGTGAAAAAGTGAATGAACAAGAGAAAAAAATACAAGAAAGAAAAGAGTTACATAAGTTTTCATGATATTACATTTTAGTTGCGTTCATAAACATTTATATGGTTTGAGAGATATAGCTCAAAGTCTCATAATTCCATTTTACTTAGCATTGTTGAAAGTGCATGGAAATTAATTTTAATCCTCAAAGAAATTGCTAATCTCTTTAAAAATTAACACGATACTATTTGAAAGAACTTCGGAGGGAGATTCTATAAAATTGTAACTTCGAGGCATGGAAAATCGTGTGAATTTTTGACCTTTATGCAAAGTTTTTATCAAATAGGGGAACTATGATGTGGACAATTGTTTCCCTAGTTGTGTGATGGAAGAGTAGATTGATACACAAGGTGGAACCATCATACATGATTGCCTAATTTTTTTGATCCCCACACTCTTTATTTACTCACAATCTATTTATTATTTATGTAATATATTGCTTGATTGCTTAATTAGTAGTGAACTGCACAATTTATTAGGATCATTTGTACATTATTATGCTTAGGATCGGAAGCACGTTTCATGCATTAATTTGTTTAAGAGTTGAAATTGCTAAGTATTTAATTGGTTTTTGCACATAAATATCTAATCTAAATTTGTTAACATTTTTGATACATTTAGAGTTAAGAATAAGTTTAATATAAATATTAGTTTTTGAATATCAAGAAGTAAAACTTGGTTAAGTATTGAAATTCCACAACAATTAATTCAAAACTTACCCCTACACCGCCTATCCCCCTCCTCTTTCCCTTTCTTCATTATTCATTGGGACCAATAGAATTAAATGAGTTAGAAAACTATTTAACACAAAATAACTAGTATTTAGTCATATATTGACCTAACTAGTAAATTGTAATAGATATAATCACCCGTGAGTATAGACACCTAATTTTTGCTTCTCTATAGTTTTAATTTTTATTTCTACAAAAATGGTCTTAATTCAAAAACAAAAATAACAAAAAATAAATAAATAAATAAAAGATAAAAAGATAATAAAAATTAACAAATAATGAAAATACCAAAAAAAAAAATAAGAAAAGTAAAAATTATAAAAATTTCATAGATTTTTAGGAAGTAATTTATATTATGAATAATTAGTTTTAGTTTTAGTTTAGTTAAAAAGTTTTATTTTAAGGATTCAGATAGTTTAAATATAATTTAATTGTAATAAATGTCAAGACATAGGCCAGCAGCTTAACGGATAAGTAACGGAGTATTTGGGTGGATTTAGTTGGAGTTCACGGGTTCGAGTCTTAACAGGTATCTTTGTCTTTATTGTTTTGTCTTTGTAGAAACGAGACAAAAGTCGGATTCATATCTAATCAAATCATATTAATATTAGTTAAATCAGATTTAAATTAAATTTGAATCTAATGTAGAGAAAAAACAGAAACAGAATAGAAAAAAGGCCCCGGCAGAAACTAGAAACACAATACAATCTTTAGTAGCCCACACTCGACACAACCCACCGAGCATACCGAGCACACCATACACGCAACTTTACCAACAGCCGTCGTAACTCTGATCAGCACTGACGACTAGTCCCTAAGGCCCTTCATCATCTGCAGACGGCAAGCTTACTGTGGCAACCAACATTGCACACACAGCAAAACACGTCGAGCACGACTATAGCTCCTCACTACGCATAGTCAGATTATCAACCAAATACTCACAGCCAACTTCAGTGCTTTACTGTAGAATTTTCCGCCCTACTGTCCACACGCATAACACGCAGCATCAGCGATTAGCACACGACTTCTGGACATCTCGATAACAAGACTTACCGAGCCCCTTACGTCTAGCTGTACGCACACACGCTCACCGTGGTCGGAGCATACTGTCTGTATACTCTAACGTCGAGTTTAGTCTGCACTTCAACACTGTGTACAAACTGCACACACATCTGTACATCCTCAATCCGATTGAAGCCCTTGCAACAGCAATCTACGAACTGCAGCACAGACGGTAGTGTCAACGTCCACGCTCACTGCACCATGCTTATCACAACAGTGCAAACATTATCGTACTAAACATAGCCAGATCAGTCTACACGCGTACACTGCTTCATCCTTCATCGACCCATTGTACCTTACACAGCGTACAGCTTCCTTAGCTGAATTGCTCTCGCTTAAATGTCGCTGTGCTCGCCCGAACGTCGTTACGCTCGCCTGATCGTTGCTACGCTCACCTCATCATCGCTGCACTCATTGACTGAGCGACTGGACACATTCACAAGCAACAGCCGCTAACACAACCGAATAGCATCAGGTTTAATCTTCGTCAAAGTTTTATTAAGTAATTATTTATTATTATTATGTTAGATTGTTATTATTATTAAGGACTTTGGTAGTTTAACATGGTGTATATGCATAGATGGGTATATCTTAGTTTAGGGTACTTCTTTTAGTATAGATTAGATATATTATATTGATTTAAGTGAATATTTTTTATAAGTAGTGGTATATATAAGGATATATAGACATTAGGTAAGGTATTATTAAGATTAGTTTTTATATACATTATTATATTAATTATATTTTAGTTGACATAATGTATAATATGTATATATATGTTAGTTTAGGAGTTTTAGTACTAATTCTTATACAAGTGTATTATATAGGAATTAATTTATTTCGTTAGATAGTTATGTATATTCGTTAGGGATTTTATTTTTTTTTAGATTGGTTTTGTAGGGTTTTCTCATATAGAAAACTATGTTATCCCTTTTTTTTTCTTAGGTATATTTTTTAGCATTATGATTTTAGAATTTTCTCACTGAGAAAAATTTATTTTGGAAATAAAAATAACAAAAACCCCGTTTTTTAAAAAATAAGACTTTTAGAGAGTTTTTATAAAATAAAAGGACTTAGTGAATTAGAACCCTATTGGAGTTTTGAAAAACTGAATTGATAATAATGTAAACTCGATTGGTTTTTAAAAAATTAAAATAAATCAACACATTAAAGATTTTTGGAAAGAACTACGATCATCTGATCCCGGCTAGCGGGTACGTAGGTACCTTTGGGGCGACGATAAAATATGTAGAAACTTAGGTTCTTTTTTTCTTTTGATTTTTATTTAGTTTTTTAAAATATTATAATTAGAAAAATAATCTTAATTTCAGCAAATAAATAATGGTACCCGTTAGGTTTAATAGATTAGCCCCCGAATTCAGAACCTTCTGGTTCTTTGTTAAAATTGAAATTAAAGACCGGTAGTTAAATCGCAACCAATCTACCCAATTGATTACGGTTTCTATTCTTTTCTCGACTTCGATCGGGTGGCGACTCCAAAAAATAATTTTCAATAAAAAACCGGAATTTCTCAATTTCTTTAGTTGAGGATTAATATTAAATGGATTAGGGTTTAGTATTAATTAAGAAATGAGAAATTAATTTTAAATAAAAACCGAAAAATCAGGCTCAACAGTTTGGCGACTCTATTGGGGACCGCTAGAGGGCTAGCCACTAGGAGTTGCCGAAAATAGGATTATTTTTTTTTAAAAAAAATGAAATAACGAAAATAATGAAAATTTAAGTATGTTATTTTATGTATCTGTTTATTTTATTTGTTTTTTACTAACATTTTTTTTTATTTGTGGCAGTTTAGTTGAGGAGGAATTTTGGGTTTTTTTTTTTTTTTACTTTTATTTGTTTTATTTTATTTTATTTTTTCTATCCTGCATCATAAATGCATAGTAGATACGGTCAGAACCAAGCCGTTTTAAGACCTTAAGAGGGGAGCCATTGTGTAAGCTTCGGATGTTGTGGGATAACCACCTTCCGGGGTTGATCAGGCTACCCTACTCAAGTTCAGATGTGATCACAGAATCGTTGCATTGAAAAAACGTAGTGGTTACAGAACTTGAGAACCTTTAGAACCTACATGAAAACTTTTTCAAAAATCACAAGAACCTATGATGTGACGAACCTAAATCGATAAAGGCAGTTGTGAAGTTGTGGTTGTAATTGTAATCTTCCTTTGTAAATAATTTGTAATAATTTTTTTATGTTAAGTTTAGAATACATTGTAATTGTAATTTTAATTTTGATTAGTCATGGCTGGACCAAGTCAAGGGCCTTTTGAAGACATTCATGTCCACCTATCGCATTGGCTACAGAAGCTACTTCAAATGTGGTTTCGACTCTTCAGCCTAGATAAACAGCAGTTTATTAAGAATAATATTGGGCCCATCCTCTCTCTATAGAAGATCCCTGTGAACATCACTCTAGTGCGGGCCTTAGTCCACCTTTGGGAGCCTGAATCCACCAGTTTCTATATGGGCCTACATCAGCTAAGCCCAACTGTAGAAGAATACTCCCAATTGTTGTGGGCTCTTACAATCACGGATGATATTTATGTCCCAAACTTGGAAGCTGCAGCACCAAAAATCTTCAGCAAGTTGTTGGGAATTAGAAAAACCGAAATAAACTGGGTTCTAAATCAAGGGAAGACCATTCGATTAGAGGATGTCATGGACTAGTTTTCTACTGAATTGAAGCATAGAGAAAAACGCAAGGTTTTTTGTGCAAATTTAGAAGCATGGCACCAATACTGGGTCAACGCTTTTATATTGGTAGTCTTCAATACTATCCTATTCCTTGATGAAAGACGTTGAGTCCATTTCAGAATTGCAGAACTCATAGCCTAATTCCTTGAAGGGAAATCATACGTCCTGGTCCTTCTGGCTGAGTAGATCCGGTCACTAAACCATCTCAAGAAAAAGAAACGAGGAGATCTAAAAACTAATATGGTCCTACTGGTGGTCTGGTTCGTTAGCCACATGAGAAGTTACTAGCTTGATTTTAATCTTGCTGAGTTTACTCAGCAATATGATCTCATCAAATCTTTTGAAGAAAGAATCGAGTTGCCATAAAATATAGCTAGCCACTATTGGGTCCAATACTTTCAGAGTATGAAAGTGGAAGAGTTGTTGTTGACACCCAAGTGGTTTGCAAGCAAGGAAATGATAAGAGGACGTAGAGACTTCAAAGTGGTTCCTCTGATCGGCTTCAACCTCTACACTGCATACGTTCCAGCTAATGGACTCATTGAGGATATGATCCCCAGACCATCATTAGAAGCTGCCTCACTGGACTTCCTTAACCCCGGTATGACGATGGTTGATAAAGTAACTAAGCTTCAGAGCATCCGAGCTCTTTGGTGTACGAGAAAGATCACCCTTACCACTAAAGGGATAACAGCTAGGAGCCAGACAACCAAAGGATTTCTTTATCACCAACTAAAAGGGGTGAAAGATATGGAAGACAACGAAGAGAAGAGGGAAGTTCAAGCTGAACCAGAGAGGACGAGTAAAAGAGAGCAGGAGTTGGAAAGCCGTTGCAAGGAGTATCATTAGAAGATAAAGGCATTGGAAGCTCAACTGAAGAGGAACAAGGGCAAAGAAGAGCAAGCTCCTATGGTCCGAAAGAAGAGAAAGTTGCAAGATAAGCCTACTAGCCGCTAGGAGAGAAAATTTTAGATTTTAGGTTTTTTATGTTTTCATTAGAATTCATTTTAAGATGTGTAATGGTTCACAATTGCGAAAATTTATAAAAGTTAGTTAGGTTCTGCCACATCAAAGGTTCCCCTTAATTCTTGATTTTTCATTGCACTCGTGTGACATGCATTTTATGTTTGTACGATTAACCACCTTTTTTTAGGAAAATGTAATATGTACTAACCCTTTGTTGAGTTGTTCAGTAAATAATCAGGTAAAATTTCAAGATAGCTCCCAAACGTCAAGTCTTTCAAAGAAGTCCGATTAGAACCTGTTCCCAGACCAGGATAGCCACCACTTAAGGAAATGATGGAGATCCTAAGATCAATGATCCCTCTGAGCTGAGATTTTGTTCCATAGAAAGGGCTATGGAAAAGATGGCAGAACAAATGAGCTTCTTAGTAGATAGCATTGCTTTACTGTGAGCTACAGCACCGGTTAATGAAGAAGGTTCCAAAACTCGTTATGGGAAGAATGCACAACCTCCTAAAGCAGAACATGAATATCAAAAAGACCCATTCGAGTTAGAAGGAGTTTACTCGAAAGATAACCTGACCTTTGAACCTGACACGTATGCGGCCCCGAGACCTGTCGACCATGGGCCAAGTATGGACAGCTTGAAAGAATTGGAAAAGAAATTGACACAACAGATTACTGAGAAGATGAAGGCATTTGTGGGGTGTGATGGATTTGAACAGCCAGGGATCACGGAGTTTTCCGTGTATGATATGGGATCATAACCGGAGAAGTTTAAGGTACCAGAATTCAAAAAATATAACAGGACGGGTTGCCCCAAGCTCCACACTAGGTTGTATGTCAGGAAGATGGGTAAGTATGTTCAGTACGATCCACTCATGGTATAGACATTTCAAGATAGTCTGACCGGACCAGCCCTGACTTGGTATGCCCAGCTTGATTTGAATCAAATAAATATATGGGAGAAACTTGCTTGAGCATTTTATGAACAATATAAATTCAATGTGGAAGTAGCCTCGACTATGATGGACTTGGTTGCCTTATGGAAGAAGAATAATGAATCGTTCAAAGAATACGCTCAAAGATGGAGGTCCTTGGCTGTAAGAATCTCTACTCCAACGACTAAGAAGGAGCTCACATCGGCTTTCATTAACACCTTAAAGAGGCCGTATTTCTCCCATCTCATTGGGTAGGCCTCATCCAATTTTGCTAAAGTAGTAGCGGTCGGGTGTAGGATTGAAAGTGCCGTCTCTTCTAGTAAGTTGCAAGACCCAGCAGATAGAAGACCACTAGCGTCATCATCTGGTCTTAAACCAGCCGCCAGCAAGCCTAAAGAATCTATAGTTGGTATGGTAAATTCAAATGCTAGACCCAATGCTCAAGTTGCTTTTAGGGCGAATACACCTCCTGCCCAGCAATAGTATAGAGATCAGTTTCAAACTAACAGCACTTATAGGCAATTTACCAAGATACCGGTCCCTTTGAGTCAAGTCTTCGAGAAGTTGCGAAGGGATAATTTGATACGGTACGAACTTCCTAGTGATCGATATCGACTGAGATTCTTTGACCCTACAGTAAAGTGCGAATACCATTGTGGACAAGTGGGGCATTCGACTGATGCATGCTGGAGACTGAGGAATAAGATTTAGGACTTGATAGATGAAAGGATAGTGCAATTGGATTTTGTGGAAGCCCCGGTTCCTAATGTTACCAATAATCCCTTACCCAACCATGGGCCGATGATTGGTATGATTTTTGATGACTGTGCTGTTAATGTCATCGATTTAGATAAGAAGCCTAAGGTTTTTGAGTTTTATACTGGCAATCGGACTCCAGATGTGAAGAGGTACACATTTCATGTACCGTTGCCACTAGAAAATTACAAGGTTGCGCCATTTAACTATCACTTGGTAAATCAGGAGAAACCAGGTCCTTTGGTAGGGGGCATTACTCGATCGGGAAATATTTATCACCCAAGAGAAGAGCATGGGAGGAAAGTCATGGTGAGAGATTCGAGTGATAAGGCGGCGGTCGAACGCATTGAGGGGCTATTGGCCTTTACCAAAATGATCAAGTCAAGTGAGTATAAAATCATGGATCAACTCAGTAAGACTCCTACACAAATATCGTTGATGGGCCTGTTAATTGCATCTGAACCACACAGGGAGGCTTTGTTTCTCACTTTAAATGAGGTGAAGGTCCCTCGGGAGATTTCAACTGAGAAGATGGGATTGGTTACTAATTCGATCCTCACAATAGATCAAATTTCATTTTTAGTTGAAGAATTGGGCGAGGAAGGAAACAAACATACAAAGCCACTCTTTATTATGGTAAGGAGTAATGACATAATTGTCACCAGGGTGCTCATTGATAATGGATCGTTGTTGAATGTCTGCCCACTCGCCACCTTAGATTTGTTGGGCATCGATACATCCACAATTAAGCCTTCTTCCACAACAGTTAGGGCCTTTGATGGTTCCGGAAGAAAGATTATAGGGGAGATTGATTTATCTGTGAGTATTGGCCTTCAGCACTTTACTATTCGATTCCAAGTTATGGACATTCCAAGATCTTTCAATCTACTCTTGAGAAGACCTTGGATTCATGCAGTAGGGGCCACACCTTCGAGCTTACACTAAAAATTGAAGTTTATCTCCAATGGCCAGGTGATTACAATTCTGGGAGATCAAGATTATGAAATCTGTAAAGAGACGGCTATACCCTACATAGGAAGTGAAGGACAAGAAGAGCTGGGTTTACAAATGTTTGAAGAAGTGAAAATGACTACCGGTTCCGACAGAGAGGATGATAGAAGGAAGGGATTCAAGGAAGGCCAGATCGGTACCTACGGCCTTGGCTACAATCCTACCCTAGTGGAAGAATTCCAGAAGAAACAAGCGAGGGGCAAGAGAGGTAACAGATTACACCATGTCTTGATGACCTTTCCACCGTTAGTTGAGACGTTCATACGGGAAGAGACTCAAGCCCGAGGACCTAACAAAGAAGGATCAACAAACTCACCACCCAAGTTCCAGCATCATTTGAATAACTGGTTCTCCATCCCGACGAATAGCAACAGGTCTTCCCTAAGGTAAAGGGGTGACCCATAGTTAGTATTTTCTGAATTTTTATTTTCAATAGTCATCGTTTTAAATGTATCATTGAACCTTTCGTTAGTTAGGCCTTTATCTCATTTGAGACCATACCTCCATTTATTCAATGAAATCTTAATTTGTTTCCTTCCTATGTTGCTCTTCAGTTCTCTTTTGTTTACATGCATTTTTTTCATACATTCTCATTCAGATTTAATGAACCAAGCAAAAACCAGGAATACCTCGCACAGGTAGAAAATGAGAATATTGATATCGCTTCCCGCCCTACTGGGTTAGTTGTCGGGGGCGATGTCGATGACCACAGTAATATACAAGAGGAATGGCAAAAACATGAATTGGGTAGAATCACTATTGATGAACCGATTGAGACAATTAATGTGGGGAACGAAGAAAATCCTAAGAATTTGAAAATTGGGGTGAGTTTAAAAGAGAAACAAAAAACAAAAATGAATGCGTTATTAGCCGAGTATCAGGATGTGTTTGCTTGGTCGTATGAAGATATGCTTAGATTGGACCCATCGATTGTAGTCCATCATTTACCCACACAGGAGGACGTCAAACCAAAAAAGAAAAAATTGAGGAGATTTCGACCTGATGTCTTATTGAAAATTAAAGAAGTGAAGAAACTACTGGAAGTTGGATTCATCGAAGTGTCGGATTACCCGGAATGGGTAGCTAATATTATTCCAGTAATGAAGAAGAATGGGAAAGTTAGAGTGTGTGTAGACTTTCGAGATCTCAACTAGGCAACACCTAAGGATAATTTTCCATTGCCTCACATTGATGTCTTAGTGGATAACATCGCTGGAAATCATCTATTCTCTTTCATGGATGGTTTTTCGGGATATAATCAGATTTGGATGTCTGAAGAGGATAAGACGAAGACGACTTTTATTACGACTTGGGGAACATTTTGGCTACAAGGTGATGCTGTTTGGGTTGAAAAATGTAGGTGCAACATATCAGAGGGCTATGGTTGCAATCTTTCATGATATGATGCATAAAGAAATAGAAGTGTATGTTGATGATATGATTGCGAAGTCCAAAGAGGAGAAGGATCACTTAGAAAACCTGAGGAAGTTGTTTGATAGGTTGAGGAAGTACCACTTGAAATTAAATCTGGAGAAGTGTACCTTTGGTGTGACGACAGGAAAATTGTTGGGGTTCATAATCAGCCAAAGAGGTATTGAAGTTGATCCCGATAAGTCTAAAGCTATAATTGACATGCCTCCTCCACAAACGCTCAAGGAAGTGCGAAGATTGCTAGGTCGTTTAAATTACATAGCCCGGTTCATTTCACAGTTAACAGAGAAATGCCGCCCTCTTTTTAAGCTGTTAAAGAAGAATGCAAAGATCAATTGGAATGAGGAATGCGAAGAGGCTCTCATGAAAATAAAAAAATATCTTATGAAACCTCCAGTGTTGGTAGCACCTAAACTTGGAAAGTCGTTGTTCTTGTACCTGACCATAATGCTGAAATCCATGGGATCTGTGCTTGGTCAGAAGGATGAAGAAGGGAAAGAACAGGTCGTTTACTATCTAAGCAAGAAGTTTATCAAAGGGGAGCAAAAATACTCAAAAGCCGAAAGAACCTGTTGTGCATTGGTTTGGGTTATGCATCGGCTTAGATAATATATGCTGTATTATTAGATTGAGTTAATAACACAACACGATCCTTTGAAATACTTAGCTGAAAAACCAGCTCTCATTGGTAGAGTTTCAAAGTAGTAGATGTTGCTGATAGAATTTGATATTAAGTATGTGAACCAAAGTTCAGTTAAGGGGCAAGCTTTGGCAGATCAATTAGCGAAGAATCCTTCTGAGGATACCCCTTAAGGAGCACGGGTTGAGTTTCCTGATGAAAATATCCGAGTAGCGGGAAATGATTCTGATGGTGAAATAGTCGAAAAATCTTCAGGGTGGAAAATGTTCTTTAACAGAGCAACTAATGTGCCTGGATGTGGAGTAGGGGCAATTCTGGTATCACTTGGAGGTACACAATTTCCAATGGCTGTGAGATTGGTTTTCCCATATACCAATAACATTGCAGAATATGAGGCGTGTATTTTGGGGCACAAAATCGCATTGTTTAAGGAGATACCGGAATTGCAGGTGTATGGAGATTCTTCATTGATTATAGGCCAAGTTCAGGGTGAGTATAAGATGAAAGACCCCAAATTAGTGCCTTATCGCCAACACTTGGCTGAGTTGATAACCAAGTTCGAAAAGATTACCTTCGTGTACGTACTAAGGGTTCAAAACCAATTTGCTGATGCTCTTGCTACTTTGGCATCAATGATTCAGATAATGAAAGGAGTGGAGATTCAACCACTTAAAATTGAAATTGAAGAAAAGCCCGCTTTTTATTTTGCAGTGGAAAGTTCATGTAATGAAAAACCTTGGTATCAAGATATCAAAATATTTTTACAACATGGTACGTACCCCGAAGGAGCAGAGAGGAAGGATAAAAACTTAATTAGAAGATTCGCGGCTCAGTACTTGAGGAGCGATTCTATGCTGTACCAATGATCGTTTGACGGTACGCTTTTACGATGTGTAGATGGGAAAGAGGCAGAGATGCTGATGAAAGAAGTGCACATGGGAGTATGTAGCCCCCACATGAATGGCTATATGCTTGCCAAGAAAATCATAAGGATGGGATGTTACTGGTCAACTGTAGAAGTAGATTGCATCACACATGTTAGACGCTGCCATTTGTGCCAGATCTATGCAAGTAAGATAAATGCTCTACCTTAAGAATTGTATACACTATCAGCACCATGGCCTTTTTCGATGTAGGGAATAGATATCATTGGCCCAATCACTCCAAAAGCATCTAACGGGCACCGATTTATATTGGTAGCTATTAATTATTTCACTAAGTGGGTTGAAGCCTCATCTTACTCTAGTGTGATGAAGGGAGTGGTGGTTAAGTTTATCAGAAGAGACATACTGGCTCGGTATGGTACGCCAGAAACAATTATTACTGACAACGGTACGAATCTGAATAATAAATTGATGTCTGAGTTATGTTAACACTTTAGGATCATTCATAGAAATTCTACTCCTTATTGGCCCTAAATGAATGGAGCCATGGAAGTAGCCAATAAGAATATCAAAAGTATTATTGAGAAGATGGCCATTACGTGTCGAGATTGGCATGAGATGTTGCCATTTGCACTCATGGCCTATCGAACTTCTATCAGAACATCAATAGGGGCAACCCTTTACTCGTTGGTATACGGAATGGAGGCTGTACTGCCAGTAGAGGTTAAGATTCCGTCTCTCAGAATATTGTCAAAAACTCAGTTAGATGAGGTTGATTGGCTAAAGAAGTGTGTTGAGCAGTTGAACATAATTGATGAAAAGAGGTTGACAGCTTTATGCCACAACATTTGCTATCAGCAACGAATGGGCAGGGCTTTCAACAAAAAAGTACGACCCTGAAGTTTTGAGCAAGGAGATATGGTGTTGTGGAAGACGTTGCTTAATACGACTGATTCAAGAGGGAAGTTTGCCCCAAACTATAAAGGGCCTTACATTGTGAAGAAAGTATTGCCCGAGGGAGCTGTTATCTTGTCTCAAATGGATGGTCCGGATTTGAAGGACCTAGTAAACGCTGATGCGTTGAAGATGTATTATCCTTAAACATTAATGAAATTTTTGCAAATAATTTTACTATTACTGTGGTCTCATTTTCATTTTCTACATGCAAAGTTGGTATTCCTAGTAGTCGTTAGCATTGCATAATATCCTTAGCCTTTCTTTTTCTCATTCCACTAAAAGAGCCTACTTCTCGCTCTATCATCTACCCAAGTAAACCTTACACACAAGAAACACAAAAAAATAATCACTTAATTTGAAGCGATGACTATTGATAAAAATTCTTTTAATACTTTATTGTGGTTAACCCTCCAAAGAAAGGGAGATTTGTTTCCTATTTTTCAGGATAGGGTCATGTTAAAAAAGAGTAACGTATGGTGTATAAGTAGAAACTCGTTTGAGAATAGATGATTGCTCGGAAAGCCAATGTTTGGATCGAAAGTTCAATACAGGACATCCTTGCTCGAGAAGAATATGTTTTACAATCATTTTCAGCTTAAGTTATTTTCCAAAAAAAAAAAAAAAAAAAAAGAAGAGAGAGAAAGAAGAAGAAGATGGGGGTATTTTGGAAAGAGACGGCAGAAGAAAGAAGAAGAAGAACGAAAACAAGAAAAGCAATGGTAAGGGTCAGAATAATTGGTTCTAATCGGACTGCTCAATAAGACATGAGACTACTTGGGAGCTATCAATGAAACCAGGTAAGTGGTTTTAAACTTGATAAAACATTGCATTGACAATTGGTTTCCCCCTAAGCATAATAGCTTATTTTCCAGAAACAATTTCTTAGCAAGATAGTTAGCTCGTAGAGTCTGGTCCTAGTGTTTCTTCAACTCCCAGTCGTCAAACTCACAGAACGTTACCTGACTCAAAACTTCTTCAAGGGATTTAATGCTTTGGTCAACTTATGGAGCGCTATTTCGACTCATATTCTCATTTAGGGATCTAGCCAGCTCATAGAGCGCAATCCCAATCTAAAATTTCTTAAGCTTCTGACTGGCTCCCAAAACATAGCCCTAATTTATAATCTGTTAACGAGCTAGCCAGCTCGTGAGTATAGTCCCAATCCATAGTTTCATAGGCTCCCAATCGGACTTACAGAACGTTACCCGACTCAAAATTTCTTTAAGGGATTTAGCAAGCTCATGGAGTGCTATCTCAACCAAGTTTTCTATATTTTTTGGTCTTAGCCAACTCAAGGGGCACTTTTACCGCTTTAGTTAGTCAGCTCATTAAGGGCATGACCAAGTTTTCTTCATATTTTTAGGTCTTAGCCAGCTCAAGGGGTGCTTTGACCGCCTTGGTTAGTTAGCTCATTAAGGGTACTACTAAGTTTTCATTTTTTAGGTCTTAGCTAGCTCAAGGGGCGCTTTGACCGCCTTGGTTAGTCAGCTCATTAAGGGCACGAACAGGTTTTCTTCATATTTTTAGGTTTTAGCCAGCTCAAGGGGTGCTTCGACCGCCTTGGTTAGTCAGCTCATTAAGGGCACAGTTAGTCAGCTCATTAAGGGCACGACCAAGTTTTCTTCACATTTTTAGGTCATAGCCAGCTCAAGGGGCACTTTGACCACCTTGGTTAGTCAGCTCATTAAGGGCACGACCAAGTTTTCTTCATATTTTTAGGTCTTAGCCAGCTCAAGGGGCGCTTTGACCGCCTTGGTTAGTTCGCTCATTAAGGGCACGACCAAGTTTTCTTCACATTTTTAGGTCTTAGCTAGCTCAAGGGGCACTTTGACCTCCTTGGTTAGTTAGCTCATTAAGGGCATGACCAAGTTTTCTTCATATTTTTAGGTCATAGCTAACTCAAGGGGCGCTTCGACCGCTTTGGTTAGTCAGCTCATTAAGGGCATAACCAAGTTTTCTTTACATTTTTAGGTCTTAGCTAGCTCAAGGGGCACTTCGACCGCCTTGGTTAGTCAGCTCATTAAGGGCACGACCAAGTTTTCTTCATATTTTTAGGTCTTGGCCAGCTAAAGAGGCGCTTTGACCGCCTTGGTTAGTCAGCTCATTAGGGCACTAGCAAGTTTTCATTTTTTAGGTCTTAGCCAGCTCAAGGGGCGCTTTGACAGCCTTGGTTTGTCAACTCATTAAAGGCACGACCAAGTTTTCTTCACATTTTTAGGCCTTAGCCAGCTCAAGGGGCGCTTCGACCGCCTTGGTTAGTCAGCTCATTAAGGGCATGACCAAGTTTTCTTCATATTTTTAGGTCTTAGCTAGCTCAAGGCATGCCTCGACCGCCTTGGTTAGTTAGCTCATTGAGGGCACGACCAAGTTTTCTTCAGATTTTTAGGTCTTAGTCAGCTTAAGGGGTGCTTTGACCATCTTGGTTAGTCAGCTCATTAGGGCACGACTAAGTTTTCTTCATATTTTTTTAGGTCTTAGCCAACTCAAGGGGCGCTTTGATTGCCTTGGTTAGTCAGCTCATTAAGGGTACGACCAAGTTTTCTTCACATTTTTAGGTCTTAGCTAGCTCAAGGGGCGCTTTGACCTCCTTGGTTAGTTAGCTCATTAAGGGCATGACCAAGTTTTCTTCATATTTTTAGGTCTTAGCCAGCTCAAGGGGTGCTTCGACCGCCTTTGTTAGTCAACTCATTAAGGGCATGACCAAGTTTTCTTTACATTTTTAGGTCTTAGCCAGCTCAAGGGGCGCTTCGACCGCCTTGGTTAGTCAGCTCATTAAGGGCACGACTAAGTTTTCTTCATATTTTTAGGTCTTAGCCAGCTAAAGGGGTGCTTTGATTGCCTTAGTTAGTCAGCTCATTAGGGCACTAACAAGTTTTCATTTTTTAGGTCTTTGCCAGCTCAAGGGGCGCTTTGACCGCCTTGGTTAGTCAGCTCATTAAGGGCATGACCAAGTTTTCTTCACATTTTTAGGCCTTAGCCAGCTCAAGGGGCGCTTTGACAGCATCGGTTAGTCAGCTCATTAAGGGTACGACCAAGTTTTCTACATATTTTTAGGTCTTAGCCAGCTCTAGGGGCGCTGCGACCGCTTTGGTTAGTCAGCTCATTGAGGGCATGACCAAGTTTTCTTCAGATTTTTAGGTCTTAGCCAACTCAAGGGGCGCTTTGACCATCTTGGTTAGTCAGCTCATTAGGGCACGACTAAGTTTTCTTCATATTTTTATAGGTCTTAGCCAACTTAAGGGGCGCTTTGACCGCCTTGGTTAGTCAACTCATTAAGAGTATGACTAAGTTTTTTTTTCATATTTTTAGGTCTTAGCCAGCTCAAAGGGCGCTTTGATCATCTTGGTTAGTCAGCTCATTAGGGCATGACCAAGTTTTCGTTATCCTTTTTAAGAATTTTTGTCAACTCACAAAGATGTTACCCTTCGATATTCTAATCCTCGTCAGGTGACTTAACGTTCCTTAGGATAGAGTCGTCTCAAGGCAAAAACGGTGTCTCTTTTGTCTTTATTGCAAAGTTTTGTTTCACCACAAAGAGGGGCAGTTGTAGACACCTAATTTTTGTCTCTCTATAGTCTTAAGTTTTATTTCTACAAAAAGGGTCCTAATTTAAAATAAAAAATAACAAAAAAAAAAAAATTAAAAGATAAAAAGATAATAAAAATTAACAAATAATGAAAATACCAAGAAAAATAAGAAAAGTAAAAATTATAGAAATTTTGTAGATTTTTAGGAAGTAATTTATATTAGGAATAATTAGTTTTAGTTTTAGTTTAGTTCAAAAGTTTTATTTTAGGGATTCAGATAGTTTAAATATAATTTAATTGTAATGAATGTTAAGACACAGGCCAGCGGCCTAACGGATAAGTAACGGAGTATTTGGGTGGATTTAGTTGGAGTTTACGCGTTCGAGTCTTAGCAGGCGCCTATGTCTTTATTTTTCTGCCTTTGCAGAAACGAGATGAAAATCGGATTCATATCTAATCAAATCATATGAATATTAGTTAAATCGGATTTGCATTAAATTTGAATCTAATTTAATTAACGAATTAGATATAATTACATATGATATGCTATGATTTGGTTAGACTATATAAGCACTTCATGCAGTTAGAAAAAAAAAAAAACAGAACAGAAAAAAGGCCTCAGCAGAAACTAGAAACACAACACAATTTTCAGCAGCCCACACTCGACACAACCTACCAAGCACACCGAGCACACCATACACTCAACCTTACCAACAGCCGCCGCAACTCTAATCAGCGCTGATGACTAGTGCCCAAGGCCCTTCGTCATTTGCAGACGCCAAGCTTATTGTGGCAACCAGCATTGCACACACAGCAAAACACGTCGAGTACGACTGCAGCTCCACACTACGTATAGTCAGATTATCAACCAAATACTCATAGCCAACTTCAGTGCTTTACTGCAGATTTGCCGCCCTACCGTCCATACGCATAACACGCAGCATCAGCGATCAGTACACGACTTCTGGACATCTCGACAACAAGACTTACTGAACCCCTCATGTCTAGTTGTACGCACACACGCTCACCGTGGTCGAAGCATACTGTCTGCACACTCCAACGCTGAGTCCAGTTTGCAGTTCAGCACTTTGTATAGACTGCACACACATCTGCACATCCTTAATCCGATTGAAGCCCTTGCAACAGCAATCCACGAACTACAGCATGGACGGTAGTGTCAACGTCTATGCTCACTACACCACGCTTATCACAGCAGTGCAAACACTATCGTACCGAACATAGCCAGATCAGTCTATACGCGTATACTGCTTCATCCTTCATTGACCCATTGTACCTTATACAACGCACAGTTTCCTTGGTTGAACTGCTTTCACCTAAATGTCATTGTGCTCGCCCGAATGTCGCTGCGCTTGCTTGACTGTTGCTGCGCTCGCCTTACCGTCGTTGCCCTCATCGACTGAGCGACCGGACACACTCACAAGCAACAGCCGCTAGCACGACCGAATAGTATCAGGTTCAATCTTCGTCAAAGTTTTATTAAGTAATTATTTATTATTATTATGTTAGATTGTTATTATTATTAAGGACTTTGGTAGTTTAACATGGTGTATATGCATAGATGGGTATATCTTAGTTTAAGGTACTTCTTTTAGTATAGATTAGATATATTATATTGATTTAAGTGAATATTTTTTTATAAGTAGTGGTATATATAAGGATATATAGACATTAGGTAAGGGATTATTAAGATTAGTTTTTATATACATTATTATATTAATTATATTTTAGTTGACATAATGTATAATATGTATATATATGTTAGTTTAGGAGTTTTAGTATTAATTCTTATACAAGTGTATTATATAGGAATTAATTTATTTCATTAGATAGTTATGTATATTTGTGGATTTTATTTTATTTTTAGATTAGTTTTGCAGGGTTTTTTCATATAGAAAACTATGTTATCCCTTTTTTTTGCTTAGGTATATTTTTTAGCATTATGATTTTAGAATTTTCTCACTTAAAAAAATTTATTTTGGAAATAAAAATAACAAAAACCTCGTTTTTTAAAAAATAAGACTTTTAGAGAGTTTTTATAAAATAAAAGGACTTAGTGAATTAGGACCCTATTGGAGTTTTGAAAAACTGAATTGATAATAACGTAAACTTAGTCGGTTTTTAAAAAATTAAAATAAATCAACACATTAAATATTTTTGGAAAGAATTACGATCGTTTGATCCCGGCTAGCGGGTACGTAGGCACCTTCGGGACGACGATAAAATATGTAGAAACTTAGATTCTTTTTTTCTTTTGATTTTTATTTATTTTTTTAAAATATTATAATTAGAAAAATAATCTTAATTTCGGCAAATAAATAGTGGTACCCATTAGGGTTTAATAGGTTAGCCCCCGAATTCGGAACCTTTTGGTTCTTTGTTAAAATTGAATTCAAAGATCGGTAGCTAAATCGTAACTAATCTACCCAATTGGTTACGGTTTCTCTTCTTTTCCCGACTTCGGTTGGGTGGCGACTCCAAAAAATAATTTTTAATAAAAAATCAGAATTTCTCAATTTCTTTAGTCGAGGATTAATATTAAATGGGTTAGGGTTTAGTATTAATCAACAAATGAGAAATCAATTTTAAACAAAAACCGAAAAATTAGGCTTGACAGTGAGCTATTTATATGATTTTAATTTATTGCTTAAGGGAATATGTGTTATTAACTAGATTGAAATGAGAAAGAGGTAATAGAATTTGATTAACTTACAAGTACAAATTTTAGATGATATAGAAGTTGAAATGGGCTAATCAGAAGATAACTTAGAAGGTCCTTTAGTAGGTTAGTTCACATATTAGATTTAGAAGATGGATTAACTCAATTAACTAATGATAACCTAAAACAGAAGTTTAAATAGAAGGTCATGGGGATAAAAACCTAAACAAGTAAAGAAAGAAGGTAAAATGGTAAAAGTAGGAGGTAGGCTAGAAGGTCCTAAGAATCTATAGAATGATCGTACATAAGTATCGTTAGTTATTGTGACTGAGATTGAAACAGAAAATAACACCTATATATTGATGTGTTCGATGAAGATAACTACATTTAGAAGTGGGAAAAGCATCGTTATACAGTAGATAAAGAGATGTAGGCTATTCACCTACTTATCGTATGTAGTTATGAGATTCATTTAAGTGTACCCTATGGCTAGAGATATTTATATGATGAATTAATTTTATTCATGATGAACTACAACTTGGGTTATTAGTGACTGTCAACCATGTTCCTAATAATAGATTGGATTTTAGTTAGAATGAGACTTGGTTGAGCTTGGCTATACCATTATGTTTGACTAGAATGTATTTTACATTGGTAATTAGATATCAACTACTACTTTAGTTATACTTATGACTTAGTAAACTCTAGAAAATGTAGATACTTATGTTGTATGAATGAACCATTGTATGAATGCTGAAATGGATAAGATTATGCTCCTATAGTGATATTGGTTTCAGGCTAAGCTTGCTATTGTTATATTTAACTATTAGGTCGAAAGCTAGGCTAGGTTATCGTATTCTCAATATCTTATTATTATACTTAGAAGATATACTTGCCTTGTCATAGCATAAGAAAAAAATGACCTATGGGTCAAGTTTTATGAAAATATGGTTTATTAGATAAGTAGCTGATTTGGAAATCTTGGTTTTAAATCATATAGAATTGCATTTGCTTAAATAATTTGACTACTCGTTATGGTCTAGTAAACTAGACTAAGATTTGAAGATCTTATTCCCAATTAGCCCCCTGTTGCCATCTAAGTTCTTGAACTTAGTATTTAGATGCTTGAAGATGTCAACCAATAGAATGTGAAATTAAGCTTGGCTAGGATATGGGCACTAGTGCATGTCACTTATATTAGCATGACACTCATATGATGCATAAATCGTTGCGAGTATGCTTGCTACCAATTTGATACTTAGATACATGATAATAAGAAATTAGCATACATATTTTCTAGTTACTTTGTGCAATTTTGATTATTAATCTAGTTAATTTTAAAGTATTTTGAGCTTAATTCATTTATATTTCATTTTTAGGGACTTAGAAAGGCATTCAATGAACTTTCAAGGGTTTCTATCAAGTTTTGGAGTATTATGAAGTAAAAGTGTTAATTAAGGATTAAAATGGAAGGATTTTGAAAACAAAGTCCTGAAAGGAGTACGGTTGAAGACCATGACTGTAGTCCATGCTTGTGCATACACATATTTAATTTCTATCAAATTCTAAAGATTTTGGACAAAGTTCAAGCATATGCTTGAACTCTACAGCCATGTACCTTGCCCTTAGACTTGCAATGATTTATGAATCTTCTATTTTTGTTAGGTTTTCTTTTTAAATTTAGGTCTTACTCCTATAAATAGATGTCTAGAATTAGATTTATAGAAACCCTTGGGAAGAGTCTTACATTAGAATTATATTGGGGGTTTCTCATCTCTTTTCTTCTTTTAGTTTCATCATGTTGTTATTTTAATTTATTCTTAGTAAATTGTTATTGAACTTTATTTTTTATTGCAACAATTTCTTTTTTATTCAATCTATGATATTGTTCCTTGAAGATCTAATTACACTACGTATATTGTTGTAGAATCAGTATTTACTTGGGTTTACTAGTTCATTGTTTGAGTTTGCTATTTGAGATGTGATTCCTTTAATGAATAGACACGTATAATTAGAAGGATTAAGTATGCTAAGAGATTAGGTACTGATTTCATTAGCTTAAGGTAACTTAGGATGACTGACCTAATAGTGAAATTCAAGTCCTTCATGCGATTCTAGGACACCCTATTAATAAGTGATTCAGATGGAGAGAGTTTCAACATACGTGAGTTTGGTCAATTCAAATAGGAATTTTTATGGTCTAGGGAGTAATTGAGATTGAAAAGTTATATAGAATTAGATAGTAAATGATAACAATTTGTTAAGGATTATATGTTCTTTAGTTTGATTGAATCATGCTTATTTATTTTAATTAGTTTTGGTTTTTTAGTTTAGTTATATTATTTCTTCCTATTTATTTTACTGCCCCTATTTTATTTATTGTTCCTTATTCACCTTCCCTTCTTAATCACAATTATCCCCACATTGTTAAGTTAGGTAGTTGGTGATTTAGGTTAAATTGCTAGTAAGTTCTCACATTCATGGTTCCTCACTTAGACTTATGGGATTAACACTTAGACTCACAATTAGTTTTATCTATACTATAACTTGACCAAGTGCACTTACC
Source organism: Lumnitzera littorea (assembly GCA_024138015.1). Classification (NCBI taxonomy): domain Eukaryota; kingdom Viridiplantae; phylum Streptophyta; class Magnoliopsida; order Myrtales; family Combretaceae; genus Lumnitzera; species Lumnitzera littorea. Next base: position 73,226,465 of record JAMXBB010000005.1, on the reverse strand, counting down.
TAACGCATACGCATGTACGGCTAATCAATACGTTAGGTTATTGATCATAATGTCATGTATTTTAGGTTATTGATTATATGATTAAGTGTACATGATTGTCATTGTCTTCTTGTTTTGAGTTTTAAATTTACTTAGTTCAGAATGATCTAGCTTCAGGTATTGAAGACAGAGCAAGTTAGAATCTGGATGCTAGAATAAGTAAAATGAGAGCGATCAACTGTAAGATTTTGAGTTGAGTTCCAAGATGCAACTTTATGAGGATATCTTCGTCATATTATGAGAAATTTCAATGAAAATATCATAAATGTTAAAATATAATTTTGGATTGGGTTATACATTGTATAGGAGAGTTGAACGACGATACATTAGATGGGACCTATTTTTGTAAAGTTTCCGGTATGGTACTTGTTAATTAAAGGAAGTTTTCAAAGTTTATCTATTTGTAAAGTTGAGTTGATAGTTGGAATACAAGTTTAGCCTTATTCTCGACTCAAGGATGGCATAACAAACCATCTCTTAAACACTCATTGCTAGAAAGAAGTTCAAGAAAATGCCTTGAGAGGCGAGGTATGAAATTGTCTCTCCATTTCTTCTTTTCAATAGAATATTATGTTTCTTCTTGTTCATCATTGATCATGAATCTTGTGTACATGATGAGCTTATATGGTATCAAAGCCAAATAATTTCTTTTCTTTAAGAGGAGGGGAGAGTAGTGATAGTTATGGAAGATAACACTAGCCTTAGTATTAGTGATAATAATACTAGTAACCTAAATATTATCACTCCTAACACAATCATCCATAGTCCATCACAAGTATTAGCAAGCTTTAGCCATGACATACCATTTAGAACATCTAGTATTAGTAAGATAAATTATCTACATGAAGTTTCCTATTTCATTAGGGAAGAAAAAATAAATAATACCTTACTCCTTCTTGTAAATCCATATTTTGCTTTTGCAAGACCATTAAAATCCATATCACTCAAATCTTTGACTAAGCTACAATCTAAAGAGCTAAAAGAGTACATCTAGTCTACTCTTTTTACTAATCTCATATTTTATCCACCCAACAAGAGCATTTAGTAATCCTTTAATTTCCTCTTGAACTTCTTAGACAATGGCTATCATAGAAATTTACCTACCCCCATTTTGGAGCAATAAGGTTAGCCTTAACTACCATAGGAGGAAATTGCCAATAAAGGCTAGAAACACTCCTCTAGATATAAGGTACTTACAATACCAACAAATGTGCATTGGCACCATTGAAACCACACTTAATGCAAGGATAGTTATTATATCAAAATCCAAACAGTATCATTGTTGTGGTAGATTGCTATGTACCGCATAAAAATCTACGATTAATCCCCTCATTGATCATAAGCTTTTTATACGATACATAAGGCTCCTTTCACTCCATGTTACTATCAGGCCCATAGATAAGTAATATTTAGTGGGATGACTAAAATTAACTTTTAATTACAAAAACACTAAAGTTAGGGTATGGAATTGTCAAATTCCACAACAAAAGAATACTACAATGTACTTAAAACTCTAAGACAATCTAAATTAAGAAAATCTAATTGAGTAAGTAAATATATTTACAATTCACTATTTACACAAAAAAATTCTCTCTTCTCTTCTTGGACCCCTACACCCCATTTCAACGTGAGACTCAACTTAGGCATTCCATGGCTTGGATGAACAAAAAGATGATTCTATAGCAAAAGAAATCTATTGGGATATAAGTTTACGCTTAGTTAGTAAATCCCTCTGCCATGCCATAAAAATAATTATCATTTAAATGCACAACATATGGATGTATAAACAATCATAATGCCAAACAATACACACAGCAACCTAGGAGTTGTATGTAACTCAAAATTACACCTCTTGTAGCTAGGGTTGGAGATAATTAAACGACACAAACCATCAATTGGGTCCTAGCACTTGGGTTTTTATTCCACTTGCACCAATGTGCTTCAATCAACTCAAACAAATATATAATATATACAAACTTTGCTTTTTATACATAAAATATACTTTCCTTTTTCAACAATTAAATTTTTAAGCCAAAATTCCTAAGCCTAATGTTATGGTAACCTTTGAAATTTACATCATATGCCCTAAGCGAAAGCCACAAGACACAGTTCTTTGCTAACGGTTAGCGTCCCTTAGCACTTAATAAGCCTAAAAGGTTAGGATAGAGACTTAATGTTATATATGGTACATTTGCCTAATCTCAACAGGAGACCATGCTCCTACGAGTCCCTTCCCATCTTCTACGTGAGGTGGCAGTCAGTATAGTTATAATGCAAATATGAGAAATGCATGACTCATTAATTTTCTTAATTGAATACTTAATTAGTTCAATTTCCATTATGATCAGGAAATATCATTTCATACAATCCATGCACACTGTTATCATAACAATTCCCATTATTATCTCATTAGCAAGTTATGGCATTCAATCATAATACAGTATACATGTAATTCCCATATCTCACAAGCATTCAAGTTCATTTTATAAATTTAGGTGCAACTACACTATAAGTAAAATTAAGCATGAAATCATCGGCAATCACTTACTTAGCCATGGTGGATCAGTCGTAGTAATTTAGGGTTAGGTTGTCTCCTACGGTTGGGTCCCCTGAACATCGCAAATATGATAAAATTAAGAGTTTGAGATGAAATTGAAAGGCTAACCTTAGGTTCTTTAAATTATACTTTTTAACTTATTTTCGTATTTTTCTCTAGTTTTACTTAAAACTTCAATTGCGCATAACTTTCTTATTTTAAATTTGATTTTTATGATCTTGTAGTCAATTTTCATCATTTTTTTAGTGTACTTTAACGTGTTGTGGTTATATTTTTGAGATGAGGCATGCAAATCTGTCCACTAATCAAAGCAGTAGCGGTCCTTAAGGTTTGGTGCTCTTTTAGGCTTAGTTTGGTTGTTGGGCTTTTTTTTATCTTTGGGAATCTTTTGGGCTTGGGCTTAGGATTTTATTATAAGCTTAAAATACTCTTTAAGGTCAAATTTCCATCTTTGTCTTATAGCCTTGGTGCTATCAACATCTTCTTGGACTTTTACATGGGCTTAAGTGGTTAAATGGGCTTGTTTTTGGTCTAAACTAAGGTTAGTCATTTTGGTGGGCTTATGGAGTATTATGTAGGCTTCTTATGGGTCTCAAAACAACTTTTCTTGAGTGATTTAGGTGTTGGTAAGAAATTTAGTGGGCCCAACTTGGAGTTCTAAGCTTGTTTTGAGTGTTTTAGGCTTGGTTTTTGAGTTTTAGGCTTTATACACTTGTTATACTTACTTTGGTTGGTCTTTTCACTTTATTTACTTGGTTTTATCATATTTTTAAATGACATTTCTTGTAATTCTAGATCAGGTCGGTTTGGTTCAAGGGTCACACACTTGGTTTTTCAACTTGTTTTATCATTTCCTTAGGTTTATGTGTTAGATCATGAACCTATGCTATGCATATTCCAACTCCAACTTATCTTCTCTTTCATGAAGTGATTATTTAGCTTATGTACCACATAAAAATGATAGATCACATACTTATGATAAACTCTAGGCCATAGTTCACACCTCAAAAAGTTAGTGTCTTCATAAAAGCTTCATGTAATGGATTTTTTTTTTACCAAAAACTACATTTGAGCATATGTAACCACATGAAATCAAAAATAACATCAAAATATCCCACACACTCTATACGTCCAGCATATTATCTTCCCTTCCATACACATATTTCATGATTTTCTCAACTTATTAACTTCTATTCTAAGTGCTAAACATGTATCCTACAAAATACCAACTTAGTATGCTCATATTTCAACTTTCATGTGAGATATTCATAAGCTTATTTCTTAAAGTAGTTTAGCTATTTTATCACTTCATGTTCATGCCAACATTTTTATGAAAATATGGTCTCCTAACATGGCATACTAAAGTACTTTAACAAGGAAATAAACTTACTTGCCCTTAAAGTGTAAAAGTGGGTGGTTGTGCAACTAAAAGTCCTCTTAGCTACTTACTTTCCTTTCTCTTCTTGCAAGTTCTTTTAATAACTAAGATCTTAATGGTTAGGGTAGGTTTTAGGGATGTTTTAGAGACTCCTAAAATAGCTTTTGAAGTTGACAAAACAAGGCAACAAAACAATGTTTGTGCCATAAGTGTAGATGCAAAAGAAGGTGGCGGCAATGTGTAGATTTTGTAGGGTTGGGTTTCCTCTTTTGTTTTGTGGTTGAAGTGATAAAAAGAAAATGAAAGATGAGGGAAAAGAGGAGAGAGTGTGCCGGTTTTGTTGGGGGTGAGAAGTGTGTCCAACAATCCTCATTTAATTGTCTTTTATCATGCACAAAAGTCACTCTTTGACATGATTGGATGATGTAAACATTAAGGGGTGAATAGTAGATGTATAAGACAATTTGATTGATAGGTAAATGATAAAGCATGGTAGTCCCCACCTATCTCTTCTTATAGTCGGCCATTAGGGTATCTTTTTTAGGGTATTGTGTTGTCTTGTCACTTGTTTGAAAATTGAATTGACAAAATAATGTGATAACTTGTCCTTATGCAGTATAGGCTATGGTAATATATGGAAAGTGTCTTATCACTAGCTTTTGATAGGTTATCAATTGATAAGTTATTTAGTGTGATTGGTTGGCTTACTTATCCATATATACATGGCTTATGCATGAAAATAAGTGGATTATCTTATATGTAATTCTTTTAGAGTTTGGTTCTTAAATTAACTTATTAACTTGTAAGTTATGATTTATTTCTTATAAAATTATTAAATTTTCTAAAGTTGAATAAAATTATTCAAATTAAATTCTCAATTAGTCATTTAAGGTTATAAGTTCTTAATTATTTTAGGGTTTAGGGTTTTAGGTGACTTTAGGTCCATTGTTGTCACATCTTAGCATGGCACGGGATGTACCATCACATAGGAATAACTATTGAAAACTTAAATCACCCTATTTATTCATCAAAAGACAACATTGTTTACATGATAAAGTGGTTGTTACATTGGTGTTTAGTTGGATCCCCTGTTATAACTTATGTGTACAACATGATATTTACATCAAAATATGAATCAACTTTTTCCTTTATCATCTTCACAGTAATAGCATCCTTGACTTAGAACAAGCTCCATACAAAAGTAACTGACTTCGACTTACGCTCTTAGTATATATGTCCTCCCTTAGTGTTAAGCCCCTATTAACTTGAGGATAAAACATTTTATCCCCTCAGCTACTGAAGCTAAGTGAGAGTGGATAACATGCAACACAATATAAATAATATGATAGAAAATATTGCATATCACAACTAAAACATTTCAATTATAACCCAGAGGTTGAACTTCACATTTGCATTTACCCAATAGAGCATTTACTACTAGCAATGCAACATGTTATGCACATGCAAGTGGCAGATATCGGTATCGATATCCTATGCCTTCCAAAATTCTTTCGGTTAGTCGATATAGCCAAGCATCTGGATACAATATCTAGGAACTTAGGGCAACAAGGAGCTACCTAGGAGTAGGACCCCTAACTTTACAAAATTAGATTATATACTGTAGTTCACCAAATCAAAGTAGCAACATTGCCAAATTAGACCACATACTGTAGTCTGCCAAATTTGAGTATCAAAATAGTTACCATGTTCAGGCAATGCAATCTATATGCTTCTAAAAACTGAGTTCATAAAGCCATGCTTTTTCCATGATCATTTGGAAGCCTAATTTTGAAAGTTCTGACCTGTAGGTACCTTTTTATGCCATGTCGTGTCATGATATGCAATAGCAACTCAAGAATATCAATCAATACAATCAATCTTCCAATTTTATTCAACCTAATTATTTGATTCTAATTTTCGAACTCTCCCTAGTGGAATACTAGTATCTTACTTAGGGTTCACTTAGGTGAACACCTAGAAGATTAAGTTAGCAATCACTCAACTTCCCTAGTTAGCACAATCATTTGTAAGCACAAATCATTGCCCAACATGGTAACATAACAATTTAACCAGAATATAGTTATTGTCATCCAAAATCACCACATCAGTATCCATTATAGTAGCAAATCAATTCAACCGGGATATGCCCATATTCAATCAATATAGCATCAAATAACATACAGTGTTTTGAGTAACAATATATCTACTCCAAACATGGGTTAGATCCACTTACTTGGGCTTAGTAATAGTGAAAAATCCTAAACATCACTACGTGGTCCTTCTTTATATATCACACCTATGAAAAAATAACATAGTCTTCAAATCAACTATGCTTTGAACCCGAACTGTTTTAAGCTTTTGTTTCTACATTTCTAAACTTCATTTGATCATATCTTACTCATTTGTTATCTAATTTTAGTAAACTTTATATCATCACAATTATTATTTTGAGTACTATTAATATATATATTAAGAAACAAGATTGATCAATATTTTCAAAAACCCAAAAATACCCTTTCGTATTACGACTCGATTGTATGCTACTCTAACTTCAAAATTGATTTAAGTAAGTTTTAGTACTGAATTAAAAACCCAAAAAATTATACTTTACAAACTTTTCCAGCAACACTTAACATATTCCAAAGTGTTCGTTTTACGTAATTTGACAAGTAACTTACTAATACTAATTACTATATTACATATTAAGCTAATATATAAGCTTGTATTAGGAAAATACGTAATAAATAGTATACAAGCCCAATTAATTTCACAAAAAATTATATAGACTTAAAAAAATATTTAGTTTAATTATCAACCATCAATTATACTAAATTAGCTATTATCTATTTTTATGAAAATAGTGGTTTTTGCTCGGAATTATGAAAAATTAGGGAAAATAAACAAATTTAAGTGTGAGATAAAAACTAAGTATTCAAAATATCATTATAAACATCTAGAAATCAAAACATGTAAGCCTCATTTATTAATTTCATCAAAAACCAATTATTTTAATAATTCAGCAAAATTTGTAGTTTTATTCAAAATAATTATAAAAAATAGTAAAAATGCTTAATTTTGAAAATTATTATTACCAAAATTAAATATATATATTAGGTGTATTATATGAAAAATTGAGCTTGAAACAACTTCATCTAATATTTATAAAAATTTATTCAATTTTCTCCCAAACAGGGCATTTTCTTAAGGAACCTACATTTCCACTATTTATTTAATTAAAGTAGAATTGCTACATTAATCTAAACCTATAATAATCATAGAAAACCAAATTTCATAATTAATGGATAACATTTGATATTTTTAGCAAATTTAACAAATTATGGGCGAAAAATTGGTTTACCTAAATCGACCGCCTTCGGCCATCACCTGGCCACCACACCTTGTTGGAAATCCTTCTCTAGCTACCCTCTGTTGGACCTCCAAGCCACTCAAACTGAGGTTGTGGTTTGGTATATGAATCACCCTAATCCAATTCTGACCCTATTTCTTGTTCTATTTTTTTTTTCCTAATTTTTTCTAATTTTCTAAAATTATGTTCTTGTGTTTTTAGATTGCTAAAATATTGCAAATGAGGTTTGGAGTCCTATTTATAGGCTTTAGGATTTTTTTGCATGAAAAAGTAAACTTACATATGTTAATTTCACGTTTTCTTAGGTGCTATGTGTCATTCTTTCTTTAACTAAGTGTTGACTCATCATTTGCAGTCAATCCTAGCTTAGCACATCATTTGGTGACTCACTCATTAAATTTTATTTAATTAATTTTCCATTATTTTACCTAATTTTAATAATTTATTATTATTATATTTATATATTTAATACATATAATGTATATCACATATAATACATGTATATTATGTATAATTTAACTTCATTTATTATTTTTGAAAGTTAATGAACTTATCTATAATATTTCGCTATATTTAAAAGCTCGAATTTTATAATTATCAGTTTTATTGATAAATTAACTTTTTTCTCAAATTAATATTTTTATATCCTTTATTTTGAGAAATTTACTTTACTTGAATTACTTCATTTAACTTTTCTAACTTTATTGTGAAATTTGAAATAAAACTAATAACTTAATTAGGCGCCCTAAATTTAAGGGCTCGAATCCTAAGGTTATTGAACTAGTTCGAAATCTTGGGGTATTATAGTTGTTCTCATATTTAAGTTTTTATCAATAATGAACTTTTGAATTGAAAAACTAAGTTCATTTTTAAATATAAACTTAAATTCTTAGTTTAGTTGATTTTTCAAAATGATCAAGAACTACTCTTAGTTGATTCACATGCCTGTTAAATATTGGACTTTACATATTTCTACTTTGTTTCTAAATTATAATATTGCTTTGGTAGACCCTAAAGTGCTCTCAACATTGAAGATTCAAGTTCATATAATAGGGGCACCACAAACTCCTATGGCAATAGCGTTCACCCTTCACTATCAAATGGTATATAGTGTCTAGAATCATTCTTTGGAATTAGCTTTACTTGATAAAGGAAGAGATGCTTTTTTCATCTCAATGGATAATAGGCATATACCTACATGAAAATATGTGTCGAAATGATTGAAGAGAGAAGAGCTAATAAAACTCTTGCCGAAAAGTTAGGTTACAAACTACAAGCATTGGCAATTCAATACCTGTCCAATCATCAAACCCCATCTTCATGCAATGAGACTGTCTTGATCAAATTTGATAAAGAAACGACAAAAGGAGAACCTAACACCTTTAGTCTTCCCTACTTTCTTTATGGTCTAATCTACTGACTACTACAAAGGCCCTAAACCAAACAAGATGCTCCAATAGATCAGTAAGCATTTTGATGATTAAGGAAGGCCAACATACTACTTCAGAGAACCATTTAATGGATACTACTATATTGATAATAATTGGAAGTATGATGATTGTTATGTCAACAAGAATTTCCCTAATGAGCATTAAGAGGGCTCTAAGAAAAAGAAGAAATCTTCTTCCAATTATTGGAAGAAATATCAAGATGGGGATTGATAGGTTGAAGAGTGGGCAGACATACATGCAACAATATCACATGTAGATGGGTCTTGACCTTAAGACAATAAGAAGGTTAAATGAGACATTGGTCTAAGCAAAGTTTGCGCACTAACTCTATGGATATAACACATCATAGAATCACATACAGACTTAGGCTAGTTTCTGATATGATATATGGACATTAAACTTGACACTCGCTATGACCTTGCTCAAGGTTTAGATAAGAGTGGGGATTAGACTTACAGGTAGCTAAACTTCAGCTAACACATAAGGCACAAAGATTAAGAAGATAGTAAAATGGATATTCCTTGATTGATTGTTGGTTATTACATATTGTAATTTATATATAACCTAACTAAGGCAACTATTAAGTTTCTCACATTTACTAGAAAGGGTACTATACTAATAATATAATAAAAATATGCTACAAAGGTAGAAGTGATATTTGTGGAGAGAATATGCACCTGAAAATTTGTACAATGTCAAAAAGGGTAAAGATATGTGTCACTATGTTATTTGTTGGAATTGGGTATGGGAATTTAGCCTTCATGCAAAGCAAAGGGCAAGATCAATTACTGTAGGCAAGTTGATAAGCTTGATGAGTAACTCGAAGATAACTCGATCGAGTTACTGGAGTGGCTTACCGAGATGGTATTGTCAAGCTAATAAGGTAGGAAGGTAGCTCGGGTCATCTACGGCTAAGCTGAGGATGTCCTTTTCTAAGCTAACCTAGGTTAGGTTAGGATATTGACAATTCTCTACCTTAGAGATGCTATAATTCTAATAGGGGCTTTAGAATCCTAACAAATTGATATTATGGAGAAGCTTGACTTCTTCATCTATGTATTATTGGAAGAGAGCTCAATGGACCATTGTAGTAACCCATAGGCTCGGGCATGGGTAAGAGGGCCATAATTCTTATCATCCTCCTTAGGTTATTTAAGATTTGGGATCAAATCTATTTGGGCCTTGTCTTGTCCTTCCTTAGGGATGTATAAGTTTAGGTTGACAACATTAAAGGAATTAGATACTCCATACCCTTTTGGCAAGTTAACCTAGTAGGCATTTGGATTAATCTTCTCAATAACTCTAAATGTTGATCCCCTTTGGATGGTAACTTGTTCTTCCTTAAGCTTAGGAATCTATCTTTACTAAAGTGAATCTACACAAGCTTACCAAGTTTGAACTCTTTGACCTTTCATCCTTGGCCTCTCTATTTGTGCTTAGGGGTAGCTCAGGTTAGGTGCTTAGTCTCCTTCTAATACATGATCTTTAAGGCCTTAGTGTGATCAATAGCATCTTGGTCTTCATAGCCATTGGGTAAGGGTGTGTTATCTTGAGCAAGGTCGGGATTAAACTCATACACAAGATAGTCAAACTTGTGATTCTACTTAGAATCGCCAAAGGGCTTGTAAACTTAGAATGTAAAATTGAAACATAGAATCGTATGTTTTTATAACCTATATAAAACAACTTTCAAAAAACTATAATTGTGCATATAGTGGTTATTAAAAACTTGAAATACATAATGAAGATGAAGAAATTAAGTTCTTTTTTTTATTAAAAAAAAACTTAATATATAATTTAACACATATAGAAGAAGGACACACAAATTTGAAACTAAACATTTTTCCATTTTCTTTGAAAAAAGGTAATGAATTAGAGATTACCAAATCTTGAACTCATTTTAAGAGATTAATGGTATAAACTAAAGTATATAGTTTTCCTTTAAACTTTTATATTGGAACTAGAACTTGAGTGAAGGTTATGAACTTTAAAATAAAGGATTAGGAGAGAGTGAATGAGGAAAAAAAGAAAAAAAGAAGAGGATAAGGAAGATGATATAATGCCTTAATAATCGATGACTCTTAGAAGCTTTGTTGTATTTTTTTTGAGCCCATCAATTCAGATATGTAGAATCAGTAGACTCGATTAAAAATGTAAGTTTCTACCAAGTTTAATATGTAACTCTTTTACAATCTTAAGTTTCTATACAAAAAAGATTTTACTCCTCAATTAACTTAGAAGAGTCTCTTAAAATTGTAAACGTGCAGAATCACATAAGTAGAATTGCGATTTTAACAACTATGCTTGTACATAATCTTGAATGGTGACTCACTTGTTACGCTATGTGTTGCTCTATTGTAGGAAAACTCCACCACGGGCACATGCAGGTACAAGTCCTAATTTGCTAAGGTGCTTCCAATTGCAACTTTGGGAAATGAACTAAGTATTTGGTTGACAACCTTAGTTTAACCATTGATCTAAGGATGGCATGATGTACTGAATAGAAGCTTGGTTTTGAAGCATCTCCATAGGGTCTTCTAGAAGTGGCTTAAGAATATGGGATTTCAATTGGACAAAATGGTTTATAACATTCCATGTAACCTAATGACCTTTAGTAAGAAAAAGAAAAAGAAGAGATAGCCAAAGTATTGTTAGTTTTGTTACGAGGCACAAAGTGTGCCATATTGCTAAATTTGTTCACGACAACCATGATAGTGTCCTTCCTATGAGATGTCCTCTACACCCATCGATGAAGCTTATATTTAGGTCAAACCATGGATTGTTCAAGATGGGTAAAGGCAAGTATTGGCTTATTTAGCTTAGCCTTCTTACATATTGTACACTTATCTAGTACACTATGTACATTCCTCATCATCCTCAACAAAAAGAACTTAGACTTTAATAGTTCATATATGTGCTTCTTACTGAAATGATCGAATAATCTTCCTCCATGTGCATCATGCACCAATAGTACTCTCATAGAGGAGGTCCATACACAACTTCCCATTCTTTAAAAGATATTCGTCCTCTATGAAATATTCATCAACAATTCATCCTTTGTAACATCTAGCTACAGTTGGACCAAATTATGGTTTTTAGGTGTATAAGCCTTAGATTACTAAGAATCTAAGTAGTTTGGTCTGTAAGATAATCAAGAGGGAATGTTTTCTAGATAGAGCATTAAAGATGACTATGTTGGTTGTCCTTCTCCTATACTTTACCATATACAAAAGTCTTTCCATAAACTCAACCCACTTCACTTGTCCTTTAGACAACTTCAAGTAGCTCTTAATGTAACTCATTGACTCATGGTTAGTGTAAACAAAAAATTCTTTGGGCAATAGGTAGTGTTGCTGGATGGTTAAAGCTTGGATTAAAGAGTAGAACTCCTTGTGTAGATAGAGTAACCGAGGGTGGCTCCTCTTGGTTTTTTATTGAAGTAGGCAATAAGTTAATATGATGCCTATGCTAACCTATGAAGCATTGCATTCTAGATCAAACACTTTCTCAAAGTTAGAAAAAACTGGAGTAAAAGTCAACTTCTCTTTCACTTCTTCCAAGCTTTTCTGCTCCCTATCTCCCAACGTAAGCTCTATATTCTTCTTGGATAGATTGGTCAAAAGAGCCACAGTGGTACTAAAGTTCCTGATGAAATGGTCATAAAATGAAGCTAATTCATGGAAGCTTTGAACATCTACAAAATAAGTTCATGCATGCCATTCCATGATAGCTCAGATCTTCCATTCATCAACTTTAACTCCTCCTTTACACACAACAAACTTGAGAAAGATACTATAGGTCAGCAAAAATCACATTTCTTCAATTTTGCATAAAGTTGCTCAACTCGAAGCATAATGAAGACAGATTAAAGATGCCCATAATGGCTCTCTAGGTTGGGGTTGTTGATAGCTTTTTTTAGTAAAATAGGCTAAAAGCCTATTTTAGTAATATGGAGGCTTAAGCTTAACTCCTAAGGCTCATGCTGGTATACATATCTAGTTACCTACTATAAGTACCAAAGAAGACCATTAAGTAAGGGGACCCTTCTTTCATTCTCTCACTTTTCTCATTACTCTACAATTCTACTTTTATGACAAGAGGGATGACTTACTAATGGATTACCAACTACTGGCCCTCTTAATTGCGTGCAACTCTAAGGCCTTTAGTTACTCATTAGAAGGATTCTCTTTGATTAGCCTATCGAGGATGAGGCACAATTTACAAGAGAATGGTGAAAGAACTCCTTGAGGGCTCATCTTAACGATACCTTGCTTTGTCTAGCTCTAATTGCCGAATCTTATCCGTTGAATGCTGAGGCCGATGTACTGAGTACCCAAGTTGACCAGTTGAGTGTCGAAGCTGAGGACTTGAATCATACAGCATTATGCCAATCACCAGGACCCCTTTGTATTGAGGTTGAGGTGCTAAGTGCTAAGGCCGACTAGTTGAGTGCCAAGATCCCCTTCACGTCGGCTCTAGCTCTTTAAGCCTGCTATCTTTACTACTACTACACAGAGACGCTTAACATTTGCTGCCAGTACGGAACCGATGTCTTGTTGCCACTTGTCCTTTCACTTGATACTGTACTATTTTTCCCTTTTTGTCATTTGTCATATTTACCCTTTTTCATATGTACTAAGAATCTCCTTTTCATGTATGCCGTTTTGTAATTTTCCTTATTTGTAATATTGCTCGAGGGACTTACTATAAATAGTCCCTTCTCCTTATAGCCATTATCTTACATTCTTTTTAGATATTGAATATACTTGTTCTTGCAAGTTTTTCCTCTCTAAGTACATTTTCATACACACTTATCTAATCTTGCCAAGTAGCTTAAGATTTGAGGTAAGTGGACCTTAGCATTAGCTTGTATGTTACATTTTTGAAGTGTCAAGTCGTGTTGTATTCGTTGGTGAGTCATATCCTCCGAGCAACTTCACATTAGCTACTCCATTTAGTTATTCAGCTTACCCATTCTATTTTGTTCGATATTTCAAAGGACCCATTTAGTTATTATTATCTACGGTAAGTTCTAGTGATTATTGAACTCTTAAGCACATTATATAATTTTTTAATATCAGAGCTTGAGATTGTGACCAAAAGCTGTATAGGGTGGTTATTGTTAATATATCATTCTATCATACTTTGTCTTATCTCAGAAGAATAGAGTAAGTTTGTAGTTCATTGTTGTTTGGTAGTTTTATGTGCGTATGTAAAAAAAAAAAAAATCTTTAGTAGAGTGTTTCTTGAAAGTTTTTGTAGCAAAAAAGTCGAATCCTAGTGCTTAAGGGGAGATTAACGATGTTGAGAGTGATGCTCATGGTTCTAGTCGTGTTACATAACAAACACCACATTCTATTGTAGCCAATTTAACTACCATTGTAGCCAACTTATTTGCCATAGTATAAAGAGTCATAGAGACTGGGCCGTGAGAGAGAGTTGTCATTGAATAGTACCGAGAAATGAGAGATAGGTTGAGAAGGTAGATGATTGAGTAGCAAGCTCCAAAGCTAACTCATGTGAACCAGGTACCACCTTAACGTGTCGATGGAGTTGCAAGAAGGAGACTTAAGTTATATGAAGTCTACGAGTATTGAAAGGAGGAACAATATGATGGTATTGAGAAACGTAACCTAAGAGCACCTAGGAGCTAAGCATTTCAAAGGGCAGATTTCAAGCTTTAATGGGTCTGGTAATGCTGATGATAATTTAGACTGGGTGGAAAAGATTAAAAAGGAATTTGACTTCTATGACTACAAGGATGCTATTCGTATTAGGGTAGTTATACTATAATTTTTTGGATATGCAGTAATGTGATGGAAAAAGTCTTAAAACGTATGCTAAAGAGCGTGATGTGAGATTTGGACATGGAATGAAATTAAGAGAGTTATGAGAAATAGGTTCATGCTAGAATACTATGAGCAAGACACCTTCTGACGCCTTTAGGATTTGAAATAAGGTAGTAAGTCAGTAGATGAGTATGTATAGGAATTCCAATTGTTGATGATCTGATGTGAAGTTGATGAACCCAAGACTTGAGCTATAACTTGATTCATATTTAGGCTCAGGATTGAGATTAGTCATATTGTGGAATTATAGAGACTTAGGAGTCTAGATGAGGCCATCTAAGTAGCATGGAGGGTTGATAAGTAGAGGTGAAGTTAGATTAACTGACCTAGACTGCTAAGCCGAAGTGTCATGCTGAGCTGATTAGAACACTATCTAGCACTGAATAGTTTTGAGGTAGACTAATGGGGATCAGGGATGGATCACTCGCTCTTAAGCTTGAGGGTTTTCTCACAAGGTCCGTTGAGTTGTCTAAGGAGAGTTAAGTGCCGATGAGCAATGTTTTCCCTAGTTTGATCTTCCAAGTTACTTCGCTCTTTATACTATCTAAGAAGCTGCCAAGGTGATTAGCCCATACTTAGAGTTGACCCCTCCCTACACCTCAATTTAAGCACCAAATCAAGAGAACTACCATCTCTAGGGTACCGAAGTCGAGCTGACAATTGTGAAGGGCCAACCAACCGAGGCCAACTCGAATGTGAGTTTTCCTTGATCTAACCCTTGTCTAGCCCCAACCGTCAAGGTACCAAATTGTCAACGCTGAATAGATCTGATCAAAGGATTACCTTTGCTCGGCTTACAATATTGTTAGAATCATACACTAAGTAAAACGCGTGCGTTGTCCTTTTCTAATAACCATACTATCCTTTTTGACAGAGGACATTCTTTTGCATGATTTCATTTGCTTAAAAATTATTCTCATTTTTGTTTAGCAAATAGGGATCCATTCTTTGTAATTTCTATAACTTAGGACTTACCCTAATAGGGTACTATAAACACTCACATAATGTAATAGCCACATAATAAACATACAGAAGAATACATTGAACTTTTTTACTCTCTCTAAAGCTAAGTGTCCTTTTCGCTTATTCTTGAACTACTCTTATCTAGTCCATTTGAGCATGGACTAGTAGTAAGTGACCTTCAGCCATACATGTGTGTCTTATCAAGTGTAACTTAAGCTCGTGTGAGGCGTTAGTGCATCATATCCATCATCGGTGCATGAGAATCCTTGTTCATCCCTCATTTATCATTTTCTTTCTAAGCCATCTCGTGGCTTGGACCCACCCTTTTTGGTTATGCATGATATTGGGTTTGTATGTTCATCTACAAATCCGTATCATCTTAGTATCAGAGATACGCTACATTTGAAGTTAGATTATACTACTATGTTCTTTGAGTGGTTTGTTACTGCTCTCGTGAGATAGCAGTTTTATTGTTAGCTTTAAAGTTTAGTAGTTAACGAGTGTTCTGTATTCTGTTTTCCCTTGTTTTCGATATGTAAAACAGAGCGTAGTTTATTGTTCGTTTGTCATGTAATTGTTAATGTGAAGTAACTAGCAAAGTTAGATTCTAGTGTTTAAGGACTTTGGGAAACCAAGAAAGTGGTACTCAACATGACTAAGGATAAGAAGGAAGCTTTACACCTTAGTTAATGGGTGACCGCTTGGATAGGCTTATTGACTTGGTAGCTAGCCTAGTGATTATTATCTAAGAAGATAGGTAGCAAGTTAGAAATAGCCTTACTAGGGAACACGAGTAGCAAGGATGAGGCAATGGTTAGTTTAGCTAAGTTAATGCCCTAGCTTAACTACCCCAAGCTAAAGGAATTAGTAGGGACACCAAACAAAGGCTAGCACTTAAAGATATTGTGGAGGAAACAGAAGGAGATGACGAGATGGAGGAATACTACAAGCCTGAGGAAAGAAATGTATGAGCCCCTAGAGTTGAGGAATTGAGGATGTGTATTCTGGGTTTCTTTGGAAGTAGTGATGCTGAGGACTACATAAATAGGGTAGATCAGATTGAAAAGTAGTTTGAACGCCATGAAGTGCCTGATAATGCAAAGGTTAATTTGCTATGTTGCAGTTCGCTAGTTCTGCTGCCTTATGGTGGAAGAACTTGCAAGCCACCAGAAGAAGAGAAAGAGAAAAAAGATATTAAGAGTTGGGATGAAATGAAGAGAGTCGTGTGGAGAAAGTTTGTGCTGAGTTACTATTTGCAGGATGCCTTCAAAAGACTGCAAGAACTAAGACAAGGAAGATTGAGTGTAGATGCTTACGTTAAGAAATTCCAAATGTTAATGATCTAATGCGAAGTTGTAGAGCTAGAAGATTGAAATGTATCTCAATTCATCGGTGGGTTGAAGTATGAGATTAGGGATGTCCTGGAAACCTTGGATGTTAGTACACTTGATGATGAGATCTAAGTCGCCTAGAGGTTAGAAAGGCACTAAACAGGAAGATTCTGGCCATCTGTTAACCGTCTTAGCAATAGCTGCCTTGTTTTGAGCAAACTTGTGAGAATGGAACCAAGCAAGGCCATGAGACCCGACCTACTTAAACTAGCTGAGTAGAGGAAAGAGAACCTTCGAGGAAGTTTGAGAAAGGTTAGAGTTCAAGTAGAAGACGAGTGAGATCAAATATTCTAAATGCCAAGGATTTGGACACATGGCTGCTTAGTGTTCGAATAGGTGAACAATGGTGATCATAGGTGAGGTGCCGATCGTTGAGGTCAATTGTACAGATGAGGAAGTAGAGGAGTTGAAGGAGGACGGACAAACTGAGCTATTCAAGGAGGAAGTCATCTATAGTGAGGAAGGCAGCTTTATGTCAATCGCTCTAGTGTTGAGGAGGATAATAAGTGTCAGTTTTGTACTTGAAGACAAATAGAGAGAAAATCTCTTCCATATTGGATGCAAGGTGAATGACTTATTATACATGCTAATTGTTGATAATGGGAGCTACACCAATGCAGCCTCTAAATTTATGGTCTAGCAGCTGAAAGTACTGACCATGCCCCACCCGAGACCTTGTAAGCTTCATTGGCTTAGTGACAAAGGAGCCTTACAAGTGAATAAATAGGTGTTTGTACCAATCTGCATTGGCAAGTATCAATATGAAGTGTTCTGTGATGTGTTACCCACAAGTGCGTCTCACATTCTGCTTGGGCGACCACAGATGTTTGATTGAGCAGTTATATATAATGGAAGGAGGAATACATGCTTTGTAGAGCACGGAGGCAGAAGGATGAAATTGATTCCTATGGTTACCGAACAAGTTAAGGTCATGCAGTCCTAATTGAGTCAAGCTTTGATGAATGAGGCTTTGACATTGACTCAAGCCAAACTAAAGAGAGAGTTGGAGCTTAAAGGACCAACCTATTTACTAGTTTGAAGAATTCTAGAGTTAAGATCCAAGGAGGAGTTGCCTACTAAGGTAAAAACCTTATTGGAGGAATTTACCAACCTATTTTCGGAGGAGCTACTAAAGGGTTTACCTCTAATTCGAAGTATCGGGCATGCAATCGACCTACAGCCAAGAGCTATATTGCCAAACAAGCCTGCCTATAAGCTGAATCCTAAACAGGCTGCCTAGTTCCAAACATAAGTTGATGAACTAATGGAGAAGGGGTATGTGCATAAGTCCCTTAGCCTCTATACCATTCCGACCTTGTTAGTATTGAAGAAGGATTGTTCTTAGAGAATGTATGTCGATAGCTAAGCAATCAATTGAATCACTATCAAGTACATGTATCCCATAGCTAGGCTCGATGACACGCTAGATGAGTTGAGTGGAGCAAAAGTGTTCTCTAAGATTGACCTCAAATCTAGATACCATTAGATTTGAATGCGTGAAGGTGATGAGTAAGAGATCGTATTCAAGACATGACATAGTTTATATGAATGGCTTGTGATGCCATTTAGGCTATCTAATGCATTGAGTACATTTATGCGCCTGATGAATCACGTGCTTCATGAATTCATAAGGAGATTTGTTGTTGTTTATTTTAATGATATTATATTGTATAGCCCTAACCTAAAGATTTACAAGGAGCATCTCCGAAGAGTCCTCTACAACTTTTTCCAATCCGAGGTGATCTTCTTAGGGTTTGTTATGAGTAGAGGTGGCATCCGAGTCGATGATGAGAAGATAAGAGCGATCATAGAATGGCTCGAGCTAACATGTTCTATTGATGTAAGGAGTTTTCATGGCCTGATATCACTCTATTGTAAGTTCATAAAGAACTTCAATACGATTATAGCCCCACTCATCGATCTCTCTAAGAAGAATGTTGAATTTAGATGGGGAGAGAAGGAGCAAAAGAGTTTTGAGGAAGTGAAAGAGAGGCTAACTACAACCTTCGTCTTAGCTCTATTAAGCTTTGACATGGTGTTTGAAGTTAAGTGTGACACATTTGGACTAGGCATACGTACTATGTTGATGCAAGAAGGTTAACCTATTGCTTGCTTCAGCATGAAACTTCGAGGAGCTACACTCAACTATTATGTCTATGACAAGGAGTTCTACTCCTTAATCCAAGCCTTGACGGTATGGAAACACTATCTGCTACTTAAGGAATTTGTAATCTACACTGATCATGAATCCTTAAGATATCTAAAGAGCCAACCAAAGTTGTCCCGAAGATAAGCCAAATGGGTTGAGTTCATGGAGGGTTTTTCTTATGTCGTAAAATATAAGAATGGAAGGAACAACGTAGTGATAGATGCCCTGTCGAGACAACATACCCTCTTGATCGAGCTATAAATAAGGTTACTTGGTTTATCAACCATAAAGG
Source organism: Lumnitzera littorea (assembly GCA_024138015.1). Taxonomy (NCBI): domain Eukaryota; kingdom Viridiplantae; phylum Streptophyta; class Magnoliopsida; order Myrtales; family Combretaceae; genus Lumnitzera; species Lumnitzera littorea. The sequence goes on along the minus strand of JAMXBB010000005.1, from coordinate 73,207,029 downwards.
AATTACATGCTAAGGACCCATACTTTAGTCTTATCTATGCTTAATGTAAGGAAGAACGAACATTGGATAACTATCACAGGGAAGACGGATACCTATTTCGGAAGAAGAGACTATGTATCTCAACTTGTTCCATGAGGGAATTACTGGTGTATGAGGCATATGGAGGAGGATTAAAAGGACATTTTAGCTAGCACCGAACCCTTAAAGTATTGTTTACGAGATTCTTTTGGCCGATAATGATAAGAGACATGCAATTTGTGCTAGAAAGGTATGCGACCTGTAGGAAAGCAAAGAGCTAAGCTGAGAAAGGACATTACCTACTCTTGCCTGTCCTAACCAAACCATGGTTTGAGTTAAGTATGGACTTCATGTTAGGATTGCTAAGGACATCCTGAGGGAAGGACTCCATCATGGTGGTTGTGGATTGGTTTAGCAAGATGGAACATTTTGTGCCATGCTCCAAGACTATTGATGCTTTGGCTATCTCTTTTCTTTTCTTTCAGGAGGTGATCAAGCTTCACGGTGTACCTAGAACCATTATTTCGGATCAAGACCCCAAGTTCAGGAGTCACATTTGGAGGACACTTTAGAGACAAATGGGAACTAAGCTATTGTACAACATGTCCTGTTACCCACAAACTGATGGATAGACTGAAGTTGTAAACCGAACTGTGGGAACTTTGCTACGGGTTGCTGTCAGATGAAACATAGCTGATCGGGATCTATGTCTGCAAATCATTGAATTCACCTAGAACAAGACCACCCATAGTGTAACTAGCATATCTCCATTTAAGGTCGCCTATAGATTCAACCTCGAGCTCTTGATGGACTAATTACCTTAGTTGAAGGCTGATGATGATGATCAACTAATCGCTAAAAGAGTCGAGGCCATTAGAGCTATGTATTATAAGGTTATGAAGCAACTGAGGTGGGCTAAAACTAAGCTCGAGAAGCAGAGCTAAGGACGAAGAAAGAGAGAATTTCAGCCAAGTGATTTGGTCTGGATACATCTTAGCAACGATCAGTTCCTAAACTTGAGGAAGAGCAAGTTGTCTCTTAGGGCCAATGGACCTTTCAAAGTGCTTGAAAAGATCAATCCTAATGCCTATAGGATTGAATTACTTGAATGATATAGAGTTTCGGCATCCTTCAACATTACTGATCTCCAACCTTATACTCCCGAGGATGAGTAACCCAAAGAAAAACTATATTTGATCCCAAATCTCAAATAACTTGGAGGGAATGATAGGGATTAAGGACCAATCACTCATTCTTAAGCCTAAGGGCTTTCTTAAATGGTCCACTAAGTTGTTCGAGGAGAGTTAAGCGCCGAAGAGCCGTGTTTTCCCTAGTTTGATTTGTCGAGCTACTTTGCTCTCCATACTATCTAGGAAGCTACCGAGCTGATTAGCCCACACTTGGAGCTGACCCTTCCATGCACCCCAGTTCAATCACCAAATTAGGAAAACAGCCATCTCTAGAGTGCCAAGGCCGAGCCAACAATTGTGAACGGTTGACCAGTTGAGGTTGACTCGAATGTGAGTTATCCCTAATCCAACACTTGTCTAACCCCAGCCGTCAGGGCACCAAACTGTCAACACTGAACAGACTTGATCAAAGGACCACCTTTGTTCGGCTTACAATATTATTAGAATTGCAGATTAAGTAAAACGCGTATGCACTGTCCTTTTCTGACAATTGTACTGTCCTTTTTGATAGAGGAAATTCGTTTGCATGATTTCATTTCCCTGAAAATTCTTCTTCTTTTTGTTTAGCAAATGGGGATCCATTCTTTATAATTTTTGTAACTTAGGACTTACCTTAATAAGGTACTATAAATGCTCACATAATGTAATAGTTGACAATTGTGGTTTATTTTAATGACATTCTAATCTATAATGCTGACCTCAATCTCCTATGTTGGATATTTAAGATTCATGTTCGACATTTTCTATGTTAAGAGATTATTTGGCAACTTGAAGAAATACGTGTTATGCCATAGTGAAGTTGTATTCCTTAGTTATGTTGTTTCGGAGGGAGGAGTTTGAGTAGACGACGAGAAAGTTAGAGCTATTCTCGAGTGGCCTATGTTGACTAATGCTGCTGAAGTTAGGAGTTTCCATGGTGTAGCTTAATTCTATTGGAGATTCATTCGAAACTTCAATTCCATAACAATACCATTAACCGAACTAACTAGGAAGAACTCTAAGTTTAAGTGGTTGGAGAAAGCTCAAAAGATCTTTGAAGATATGAAATCCAAATTAACATTAGGCCCATTACTCACCCTATCGGATTTTGAAAAAGATTTTCAGGTAAAATGTGACACGTCTAGCATCGGCATAGGTATTGTCTTTATGCAAGAGCATCAACCCATTGCCTATTTCGGTGAGAAACTCAGAGGAGCTTCCTTGAATTACTCAACATATGACAAGGAGTTTTATGCCCTTACTTAAACACTGCAGAACTGGTAACATTACTTATTATCAAGAGAATTCATTATCTATTCAGATCATAAATGTCTTAGACATCTCCAAGGGCAACAAAAACTTTCTCGGCATCATGCCAAATGGCTCGAATTCTTAGAGTTCTTTTGCTACGTCATTCGACATAAGAAAGAAAGCACCAACATTGTGGCTAACACTTTTTCTCCTTGTCATAACCTCATTATGACTATGTAAGCTAAGGTACTTAGATTAGGTACACTTGCTGATTAATATGAGCATGATTTGTATTTTGGGCACTTAGTGGCCAAGTGTAATGTTAGAGGAGTTGTGGATGGGTTTTACATAAGCTAAGGGTTTCTATTGAAGGGCAAATAGGTTTGTGTGCTTAGTGGTTCGATTAGAGAACTACTCATCCGAGAAGCTCATGATGGAGGCTTAACTAGCCATTTTAGGGGAACAGAGAATGGCTGAAATGTTGAAAGAACATTTCTACTAGCTTGGGATGATGAAGAATGTGCTCCAAATTCGTGAGTTGTGCAAGGTGTGTAAATATGTGAAGAGGAGGAAGGAGCCATATGCAGAATACACACCTTTACTTATACCTGAGCATCCATGGATCGACTGAAGCATGAATTTTATGCTTGGCCTACTTCGAATCTCAAGAAGACATGACTCTATTATGGTGGTGGTTGATCGGTTTAGTAAGATGAGCCACTTCATTCCTTGCTATCGAACTAATGATGCTTTATTTATTGCTAACCTCTTTTTACAGGAGATCATGTGGTTGCATGGAGTGCCTAGAAGTATTGTATCCAACCGTGACTTGAAGTTCACTAGCTTCTTTTGGAGAGCCCTATGGAAAAAGCTTAGCACTAAGCTTTTGTACAGTACTTCTTGCCACCCTCAGAAAAACGGCTAGACCGAAGTTGTGAATAGGATAGTCAAGAACCTCCTCTAAGTAGTTGTTGGGAAGAACTTACATGATTGGGATCTATACCTACCCGTCATTGAGTTAGCTTCCAACCGTTTAGCTTACAACTCGATAGGATGGTCACCTTTTGAGGTTATCAATGGACTTAACCCGAACTTACCCCTAGATATGGCCATTAGCTTGGCCATTCAATGGGAAAGTTAATCCTATATGCAGCATATCGAGGAATTCCAAAAGCTAGACCAAAAAGTTACTAAACAACGATCACAGATTGTAGCCTAATAGAAGGAGCAAGGAAGCCGAGGGATGAGACGAGTAGTTTACAATCTCGGAGACCTTATTTAGGTTTACTTCAGTAAGGAGTGTTTCCCTAGAAACAGGATGAGTAAGCTTTCCCTTAGGTTGGATGGACCTTTTAAGATCCTTAGGCACATCAATGACAATGCATATGTGCTTGAGCTACTCAAAGGATACAGTGTATCTACCATTTTCAATGTTATTGACCTAATACCTTATGTACTCGATGAAGAAGAGAGCTAAGATTTGATGGAAAATCTTCAACAAACCTACGGAATTGATGGACTACCAACTACTGGCCCTCTTACCCGTGCGTGACTTCGAAGCCTTTAGTTACTCAGTAGAAGGATTCTCTCTGATTAACTTGCTGAAGACGAGGTGCAATTTATAAGTGAATAGTTGAAGAACTCCTTGAGGGCTCATCTTGGCCACATCCTATTTTGTCTGGCTTTAAGTGCCGAACCTTATTTGCCAAATGCTGATGTTGAGGCATCGATTGCTGAGGTCAAGAACCTTAATCATACAACATTGCGTCAATTACCAGGACCCTTTTGTATTGAGGTTGACTAGCTAAGTGCTGATATCCCCTTCATGCCAGCTCTAGCTCTTCAAGCTTGCTATCTCTATTACTACTACATAAAGATGCTTAACATTTGTTGCCAGTATGGAACCAATGTCTCACTACCACCTGTCCTTTCACCTGACATTGCACTATTTTTTCCTTTTTGTCATTTGTCCTATTTACCTTTTTTCATTTGTATTAGGAATCTTTTTTTCATGTATGCCTTTTTATAATTTTCCTTATTTGTAATATTGCTTTAAGGACTTGTTATAAATATTCCCTTCTCCTTCTAGCTAATATCTTACATTCTTTTCAAACATTGAATATACTTGTTCTTTTGAGATTTTCCTCTCTAAGTCCATTTTCATAAAATCTTATCTAATCTTATCGAGTAACTCAAGATTAGTGGCGGGTGGACCTTGGCATTAGCTTGTGCATTACATTAAGTGAAGTGTCAAGTCATGTTGTGTTTATTGATGAGTCATATCCTCTGAGTAGCTTCATGTTAGCTCTTGCATTCAATTCTTTAACCTACCTATTCTATTTTCTTCAATATTTCAAAGGACTCATTTGGTTATTATCATCTACGGTAAGTCTTAATGATTACTAAGCTCCAAGGCACATCACTTAAGCATAGGAGTAGCCGCATCGAAGCACCCTCTAGCGTCCCTCACAATTGTTTGTTGTTTTGTAGGTACTCACATACTAGTACAAAAATTAGCAGTCAATAATTAGCGTTGTCTATGAGAATGAGGAAAAAAGCAAGACATAATCATAATCTTTAACAAAGCAAGGAGATATTTCTTCTATGATGGATTCTTTTGGATTCGGTTTGCTATATTTGGGTTTCTCCATTTTTACTTGAAATCTTGGTAAATTAATTCATGGTTTATTGGTTTATTTTTACGTCATAGATTTCACTTCATTCTTTCCTTCCATCTCTTGACATGGTTACTTCTTTTTTCTATAATTTTGTAGTTGTTGTTATAAGAGTCTTGATTGATTTTTGGTTGACAGTTACTTTGAAGCGTACAATTATCATATTTTCCTAAACTTGCTTATGCATAGGTGTAGATAACTATCTCTGTCACCACCACTAAATCACACATGTAAGAAATCGGGATTTCATCTAAGATAGCCATATAGGATCGGTGCGGCATTCTTGTTTTTCAAAAACGTAATCTCTATGATGCACTAATTTTTGAGAGAGATGCAAAGCAAAGGAAAGGAATCATGGCATTTTTCTCTTTTCAAAAGTAATACTATCTCTTATACTGCCAACTTGTTCTTAACCGCTATCCTCAAGCATAACCACCAAAATTCATGTTGGCTTGATTTCTAAGTATTTAGGACTTATTTGAGAATTAATTTAAATTTTAGGCTTTAATTGAAGGATTGATGAAGATTTTATGATTTTCAAGTAGAGTATGATGAAATTTTGAAGCACTAGTGAAGAATACATTTGGGGATAGTGGCAAAGAAGCAAAATTTTGTTGAGAATTGAATGTTGAAGAATATCATACATCATGCTTGTGCTTCTTACTCGTGATTCTTTCATCCAAGAATTTCAAAGAATTTTAAGAGTTTTAAGTGTAAAGGAAAATCACCCCTAGGTTCATGACCGTACTTCTTGGGGTGCAAACATGTTATTAATAAAAGACTTCCTTATTTTGGGGAAGCTTCCTTACAACCTAGGTTTTAAGTTTTATAAATAGGAGTTTAGGTTTAAGTTGTAAAGAGAACTCTTTTAGGAAAGAGTATGTAGGGAAAAGTTAGATGCTAGGATTGTTTCTTTTCCCTTGATCTTTTAATTTTATTTCATGTTTTAATTTAATTCTTCTCTGTAAATTGTTACTAAACCCTATTTCTTCTATGTAAGATTGTTCTTTATTTATTTATTCAATTGATGATATTTACTATTGAGATCTAATTACATTGTGCTTTGATGTATTAAGTTGATAAGTCCAGGTTATTAATTCAAAATTTGAATTTGACATAGAGTTTACGAGATCCTATAATAAATAGATTGGTGTAATTAGAATGAATTGCAATAGACTAAGTGATTAGCTATTTGATTGCTCTAGATTAGGGTAACCTAATAGTATAATTCAAGAACTTAATGCGATCTTAAGATATTTTGTTACAAAAGCAATTTGGGTAAATTATACTTAAAGTTTGGAGTTAACTTGTTGAAGTGATTTCGGTTAACTTATATAAGAAATTCCTATGGTCCAATAAGTAATTGAGATTGAAAAGTTGCATAGAGTTAGGTGCTAAATAATTAATTCACTAAGGATTATGTTCTTAATAGTTTAGTTTGAAATCATATTTTATTTTATTGCATTTTCTTAGTTTACATTTATTAGTGTTTATTTATTTAGTTAGGGTTTCTAATTAATTTGAATTTAATTATTGACTTAGGTAATTGAAAAATAGGGAGAAATACTAGTAATTTGGGTATTTTATCTTAATCATATAAGGTTCCTTGAAGGATTAACATTCAGACTTAAACTGTTTATGGTACTATATTTTGACAAATGCACTTGCCTCTAATTAAGTTTTTAGTGCCATTGTGGAGGAACCTCTTTCTTAAAATTACTTAGATACCAAGAATATCCCTTAACTAGTTATTTTGGATTTTTTTTTTCTTTTGGTATACTATATCCTTCTTATTCTTATGGTGTTATATTCTTTTCTTGGTTGCCTCTAATGTTTAAAACATTTCCAGTTTATGACTAGGAGGAGCGGAGATGATCATATAGAGTTTGATCCTAAAATTGAAAAGACCACTCATTCTTTATGAAGGAGATACGTAAAATAGTTGAGTTAATCAAACAAGGTTCTCCATTTCAGTTTAAAGAAGATAGAAAAGGAAGAAGAAGAAGAATATTTAGAAGAGATGGATAGAATTAACGATGATGCCAATAAGACTATATTAGAGTACCCTAAGCCAATTGTGATTGGAGTGGACTTTAGCATCACTAGACTTGCTATTCAGGCAAATAAGTTCCATATTTAAGTCAATATGATTTAAATGGTCCATTAGTTCATTCAATTTGGTGTGTTAGCTGATGAGAATCTAAATAATAATGTCTTAAGTATTCTAAAAATCAATGATACTTTAAAAAACAATGGTGTTATAGATGATGCAAATAGGCAAATATGATTTCCTTTCTTACTTAAGGTAAAAGCTAAATGATGGTTGAATTCATTATTGAAAGGATTGATTACCATCTGGGATGATTTAGTAAAAAAATTCTTATGGAAATATTTTTGGCCTGCCTAAATAGCTACGTTTAGGATTGAAATATTGTTTAATGCTTAGATTGACAGCAAGACTCTATATGATATACGGGAAAGATTTAAGGATCTCTTAAGGCTCTGTCCACATCATAGTCTTCCATTGTAGATGAAAATTCATAATTTTTACAATGGGCATAATTATCTAACTAGATAGATGATTGATGCACAAGCTATTTAATTAATCTATTTAATTGGGTGCATCAGCTTTCACAAATTGTTTCAAGCAAAAGACGATTTTAAGGAAGTTTTTAGCTTCAAAAGTTAGAGAGAATCATAAACAAGGTTCATGCTTGTAAACCTAGGCACGATCCCTTTCTAGGGAAATACGATAAAGTGGTTAGAGAGAATCATGTCTAAGGATCATGCTTAGGATCTAGGCCATGATAGCAAATAATTAATCCATACGTGTAAGGTTTAGAATCGTAGTCACGAATCATAGCTCCAATCTTAGATGAGATCCTTCTTTATTTCAAATATCATGCCCATTCTTTCCATCTTCACTCTCCATGATCATGCTCTCTAGTATGGTAGTAGATCTCGAACCATAATGGGTATTTAGGGATTCAAGTAGGTGCGAAGAACGGAAAGTAAAATTAGAGGTTTTGATAGTGAATGTGTATGGATATCATGCACCAAGACACAAACATAGTCGGGGATTAAGCTTGAAATAAGGTTCAATATGACTTATGAACACTAAATAAGAACTAAGGTTACAAATGAGAGGGTAGATGTGACTCATTGACTCACTTAAATGAAGGGGTTCACCATAATCTTAAGAAGAAGATTCATAAGAACATAAGAAAGATTAAAGAGTTAATCAACACTCAATAATCCGACCAATGCAAGCTTTAAGAGCTAAAGAATGACTTTGCTTAAAAGAGGAAAGTTCTAAGTGTATGTGCGTTCTTCACTCTGTAATTATGTTATTTTGTTAATTAATAATGTTGCTATTTATAGCAAGTCCTAAACCCTAGTGGAAAAAACAATAGATAATGTATAAGGCCTTAAACCCTAAAGAATGGGCCTATAACTAAAAATAGGAAAATATTTACAAGAGTATAAAATTGTGTATTTAGTAGAAGACATTGGTAAGCAGTCGTTTGGACTGTTTAGGAAGGAGCAAGATTCGAATTGGATGTCCAAGTTAGAGGAAGAGTCCCTGAAGTCTTACGGTGATTGGCCGAGATACCTGAAAGGTTGGCCTATAGTTGCTGAGTACTAAAATTAGTCGGCACTGCTCTCTTTGTGCTACTCTACCGTGAATGTTATTAAAACTCTCTTATGTACATAGACCATACCTTTGTCATTAAACCACTTCAATTTGTACGGTTGGGGATGCGAGTAGGTCGGTGATTTCATCTTCTCTATTAGCTCAGCAGAAATGACATTGGTGTAGCTTCCTACATCAACAACCAAGGAATAGGTCTTCCTATTCACCAAACATCAAATATGAAATAAATTTTCCCTTTCTTTGGGATCTACCTTTAGGTCAGATCGTCAGCTCATCATGGCTAAGAGTTCATTCAGATTCTTGGCATAGACATCCTCTTCTATCAACTTGTCTCCTAAACTCTTGTTGCTCTTACTCTCTATTTAGGCTTCAGGTCCTTTGCCTTTTAAGACCATGAACCTCTTATTTGGACATTGGGACGCTATATGTCCGTAGCCTAAGCATTTGAATTACTTCACTCCTCAGGCCTTATTGCCGGGTACTTTCTCTTTCTTGACCTGATTAGGTTGGCTAGACTTACCTTTCTCTACCTTCTTCTCTAGCCTTTTCTTGGCATACTTCTCAGGCTCAAGGTTGATTTGTTGAGGTCGGTTAGTTAGCCTCGAATGCCTTCTTGTCTTCTATCTCTCCACCCTTAATGCTAAATTGATTAAGTCATCTAATGAGTTGAACGGCTACAGTTCAACCACATTAGCAATGTTATCTTGAAGTGCACTTAGGAACCTAGCAATTGTATGGTCTTATGGCTCGGCAATTTCACATCTCATCATCAAGGTCTCAAACTCTTGCAAGTACTCTTCAATAGTGTTTTGACCTTGCTTCAGGTGGTTGAAAGACATGGAGCATCTCTTGCTTAAAGTAATTCAGGAAGAAGCACTGATTCATTAATCGTTTCATGAGCCTCCAAGTCTTGATTGGCTCTTCTCCTTTAGCATCTCACTTGGCAACCAATTTATCCTACTAAAGACTTGCATATTCAACAAAGGATAATGAAGCTAGCTTAACCTTTGTTCACTTATCACACTCATAGCACTTAAACAATTTCTCAACTCAAGGAACCCAGCTAAGGATCTCTTCAAGTTAGCTACTTCTACTAAAGGTCAGTAGCTTAAGCTTAATGTTGTCAAGTCTTCGGCTATGTGCTTGGGATTCATCCCTTGCATTCTTAGCTAGTTGGTTCACTTTAGATCAGCTACTTCTATTAGAGCTTTTCTCGACCATATTTCTTCTTGGCCTCAATTCTCTTCTTCAAGCTCCTTTTTGCTTAGGGCTCAACACTCCTGTCGTTGCTTTTTCTCGACACAGGTTGGTTTTCTCTTCTTCTCGGCTCGGTAACTCTTCTCAGATGTTGCTCATCATTATTAAGCTCATTGGAGCCACTTCTATTGGTAGGTGTTCATTCCTTTCTTTCACCTTGGCCAATACGTCTATAGCCTCTGACCAAACTAGTAAGCTCTTGAACAAAATCAGTAAGATTTTAAATATGATATTTTAAGTTATCAATGTGTCTCATCAAGCTTCCATGAGGACTATCACCACTGTTATTGACACTATCTTCAGATATTTTTGTTTGTGCAATAATTTTCAAAGAAAATTGAACAAACACGACTTATAATAAAACACATCTCAATGATGTAGAAATGACCACTAATTGACTTTTGTAGCTACCCATGATTGTTTAAATACTTCCACAACAACTAAAACCAACTATTGAAATTACTATCACTCAACTTAACAGTAGTACAATACTACGACTACTAAAAATTTAAACAACACACTACACTACAAAATGACAACTAATAGATGTTCAATTAATGAAACAATCTTTAAATAACACTAGCACGCGTGTCTCTCCAAAGCTCTGATATTAAGATAGTATGGTAGTGGGTCTCAAACTAGAATGGGTATTTGGGGATTCAAGTAGGTACGAAGAACGGGAAGCAAAATGATAGGTTTTGACCGTAAATGTGTATGGATATCATGCAGCAAGACACAAACACAGTCTAGGATTGATCTTGAAATAGGGTTCGATATGACTCACGAACACTAAATGTCACTTAGGTTTCAAATGAGAGGTTAGATGTGACTCATTAACTCGCCCAAATGAAGGGGTTCACCATAATCTTAAGAAGAAGATTGATAAGAAAACAAGAAAGATTAAAGAGTTAATCAATACTCAATAATTCGGCAAATGTAAGCTTTGAGAGCTCAAGAATGACTTTTCTCGGAAGAGGAAAGTTCCAAGTGTAAGTGCATTCTTCACTCTATAATTATGTTATTATGTTAAGTACAAATGTTGCTATTTATAGTAAGTGCTAAACCCTAGTGGCAAAAATTGTAAATAATGTATAAGGCCTTAAACCCTAAAGAATGGACTCATAATTAAAAATAGGAAAATATTCACAAGAGTACAAAACTGTGCATTTAGTAAAAGAAGTCAGTAGGCAATCATTTGGCTTGTTTAGGAAGGAGTAGGATCTAAACTAGATGGGATTGGTAGTTGGATGTTCGGGTTTGAGGAAGAGTCCTTAAAGTCTCACAATGCTTGGCTAAGATACCTAAAAGATTGGCCCACAGTTGCTGAGTACTAGAATTAATCGACACACCGATCTCTTCGTGCCGTGTCGAGTGGATCTTTGCCCTTAAGTCATCGATTGCATGGTCTCTCGGCTTTTTGGTAGAAAACAGACTTGATGCCAAGTGGCTCCCTTTCTTCCTCTTGATCTTTTGGTATTAGTTTAGGCTTGATAAAAGCTAATTAGCCTCAGCATTGAATAATTTGGCCTTTGGTTAGGACAGGTCGGCTTCGACTTTTGGTAGCTCAGCGTTAGCTTTGAATAGGTCAGCCTCGGCTTGGAGATAGTCATAGGTTGATTTCCATCACTCTCTATCTATAAACCTTTATTTAAGCAATTTTACTCTCTAGAAGTCACTCTTTACTCTAATCTTAGTGTAATTTCTTGTGATTTCTCAAAAAAATCAAGGTATGTTTTCTTTTATCTCTAGTTTATATTCTTGTTACACTGCAATTCAATGTTTAGATTTTATAGGCTTTTGAAGATTCATGAATAAAAAGATATATGCCTGTTGAGTAGAAATCCATAGTTCTAGGAGTAATTCTTGGTAGATTATGTAACAAAAATCAAACTTTTGTTGACATCAATTGTACTACACTCCTAAAGATGCAATCTTGAAATGTTTTAAGGGAAGAGTATTGACTAGGAGTTGGAATGGTTCTTGTTGAAATACATGCATCTAGTTGATACTATTGAGGATTTTAGATGACTTGAGTTGTTTTGATGTACTTTATCGAATATGAGCCTATGTTGGGCATGTTTTGTTTAGTAGAATAGATTCAAAATCAATTCTTGAATCTTTGTGAAAAGGGAATGATAAGTTTTATTAAGAAGGGTTTATTGTGTTCATGTTTCTTTTATTGAAAGATTGATTCATGGTATTGCCTATTTTAAATTTGTTTCTAAAATATTGTAAACTAGTAGAACATTATTGTGTATTTGCATGAAGTTAGTTCATGGGGTTGAATTCTGTTTAATAAAGCAATAGAACTTCTCAATGTGTTCAGTTGATTTTGATTGATAACTTGTATTAGTAGAAGATATACATGAGGAATTAGTTGAGAAGTCATGATCTTATGATAGTCATGTTTTGTGACTTTCAAGAAAACAACTAAAGTGAAGTAAGTAGATAAGAAAGGTGCCTCAAGGAGTGTACCTCATCAAACCAATAATGACATGCTATGCGTTACTGTGCAAGCCCATAAGAAGAGATGTGCTAAACTAAGATGGAGATATTTTAAGAGTTCAACATGTATTGGTTGGGATTACCTAGCACAATTGTGTTATGATGCAGTTGTGAGAAAAATACTTGCAGATTGGTGGTTGGGATAGAATTCTCGGTGACGTGAATTTAGTATATATTTTCTATGGGTATTTTGCACTGATTTAGACTTAATTCTTGTTAATTTTTTTTATTTTAAGCTTTATTTGCTTAATTATTGTTTTCTAAACTTTAGGAATGTTTGATGAAGTTTTGAAGGATTTTATGCAATTTTGAGCCTAAATGCAGTAAAATCATTTATCAAAGAGTGAAGCAAAGGAGTTTTGAACAAGAATCAAATCTACTAGAGACTACTATCATGGGGCATGCTTGTGGTCTCTTCCTGTGATCATCTCTTTGTGAATTTTTGTTCAAAATTAAAGTTTTCACGCAAAGAGCAAGGACATACAGAACCTTTACGGCTGTATACTTCAGGAATGGAGTTGTAGTGATTTCTAAAATCTCCTATTTTTGTTAGGTTTTTGTTGTAATCTTAGGTTTACCTCTTATAAATAGATAGAGAGCCCCTTAAGCATTAGTTGTTAGGCTTTTAGAATTGCAAGGGGACTTCTCCATTCTTCTTTCTTTTCTTTTAATACTTAGTAAATCTCTATTGACCCCTATGTTCAAAGGATGATTTTTTTTTTATTTATGAAATTCAATCTATGATTTCACTTATTGTGATTTGATTACACCATTCATACTATCATTAAGTTAATATTTACCTAGGTTATTAGTTTAATGTTTGAGTTTGTTGTAAAGACACGAGTCTTGTAATAAACAAACAAGTGCAATTAAAAGAGATTAATTATTGACTCTTTTTAGATTAGGGCAACCTAATAGAAGGATTTAAGTTCTTGATGCAATTCTACAATGCTTTATTTGGAAGTGATTAGGTAAAGTGGGTTTCAAGATTAGGAATTAGATAGAGATGCAAGTTTGGCTAATTTAGAATCTAATTTTCATAGGAAAAGCTTTGGGAATCTCCATGGTCTAATATAGTGGTTGAGATTAAATAATCCCTTACAACTAGGTAATAATCAAGAATAAAAATTTACTAAGAAAAATGTTATTTCTTAATTAATTTATATTATTTTGTTACTATGTTATTAAGTTGTTTAGTTATTTAGTTATTGTATGATTAGTTAATAGTTTTAATTCAAATTCCTTGCTTTTAGTTTGATATTTTTTTTTATCTTATTGCAATCTTTATTTTTTGCTCTCAGTTTCTTTCATGGAATCTTTATTATTAGAAGTTTAATAATTGAATAAATTAAAGGTATCAATGGTAAAATTAATTAGATATACTTACATAACTAGTTCCTTATGGGATCGACACTCAGACTTAATATCCGGTTTATTTATACTATAACTTAATTAGGTATACTTGTCTATTAGAGTGGTATACGCCCTACTAAGTTTTTGGCGCCATTGTCGGGGAACCAAAAATAGAGTAGTCTAATTAGGAAATTAACAAAGCCTTAGAACTATCAATTACCCTAATAGAATTGTAATATTGCTTTTCCTTTGTTATTTTGATATCATTCTCCTTTTGCAATATTACTAACTACTAAATCTTTTTAGCTTATGAAAAGAAGTAGATGCAGAAATTTGGTAGATTTTGACCTAGAAATTGAAAGAATAGTGCAACATCTTCATAGAAGAAATCATGACACTATGGATCAAAGCTTGCCACTTGGAATAAAGGAAGAGTACAAAAATTCAGATTGTGAACAAGATGATATGGCCTTGAACATTGGAAACAAAAACGACAATGATGACACCAACAAGATGCTCATGGAATTTGCAAAGCCAACGGTAACTGGAGTTGAAGAGACCTATAATTCAAATAAATTTTTAGATTTAACTCATTGTCAACCAAATGGTCTAAAAATTCATCTAGCTTGATAGATTGGCAGATGAGGAACCCACTATCTCAAATTTCTTGGAAATCTGTGACACATTTAAGATTAATAGTGTTTTAGACGATGCGATACGGTTAAGTTTATTTCCATTCTCTCTACAAAGTAAGGCTAAATAATGGCTAAATTATTTACTTAAAGGCTTTATCACTATGGGAATCATTACTAGAAAATTTTTTAGGAAAATATTTTCTGCTCGTTAAGACGGCGAAAATTAGAAATAACATTTCTGTTTTTGTTCAATTTGATGATGAGACTCTTCATGTTACTTAGGAGAGATTTATGGAATTGTTGAGAAGATATCTACATCATGGACTACCTCACTCGATGCAAATCTAAATGTTTTGCAATGGACTTAATTATTCTATATATCAAACCATCAATGTCGTAGTTGGAGGCACTCTGAGTGTTAAGATGCCAAGGAAGGCCTAAAAGCTGATTGATCGATTAATGAAACTTGTTAATTCAGTGTAAGATGAAGTTTTAATGGAAATTGAGGATGTGAATTTTGTCACTAACCATTCTACTAACAATCCTTTTAATAACTCTTATCATATATGATGGAGGAATTATCCCAATTTTCTTGGAGGAGGATAGTAGCAACAGTAGAATTGCAATGTATAACTACAAAAGCAGGTTCCTTAATGTTAAGGAGTTATTAAATCAATTTATCTAGAATTCAGAGATGAGATTTCAAGTTAATGAAGTTGCACTAAGGAATATAGAGGCATCATTGAGGAATTTAGAGAACCAACTGAGACAGTTGGCGAGATCAATCACTAAAAGGCCATGAGGAGGCTTACCTAAAAACATTGAATCAAATCCCAAACCACGAGTTCAGAAGAAAACTGAGGGAAAAAATCGTTAACCATTAAGCTAACAACATAAAACAAAGTGCTCTTTAGGAGATAGCCTATGTTTGATTAATTTTTATTTTCAATATTTTAGTTTATGATGTTTGTTTTTCAATAAGTTAATTCAAGTTCTCAGTGTTGAGTTAGTTTTATCCTTCTTTTAATCTTCTTTTCATTAAAGTAGTAGACGAATTTAGTTAGATAGTATTAGTTATTGAATTTGTCATCCAATTTGATTGTTATCCAGTTAAATTTTGGGGCTTTATCTGATACTAATTTTTAATTTTTCTAGAAATTTCATGAACCGAGTTGAAGGATTAAGCCTGGCATGAATTTTCAACTTATAGAGCACATCATGGCCAAAGTCCATGCCCTTAGACATGGACTATATTCACTTCGTAATTTAATTTTGGGATAAAGAAAAAAAAATTATGGATGAAGAGAACATGGCCTGGACTATGCCTATTGTCCTTAGTCGTATACATATAGTGTTTAATCTAACATGAAGGGAAGGAACACAATCACAATCTACGACCATGGTTCCCACCTATGGTTGGCCCTGATTTCAAGAAGCATGGGTATTTCTCCTCCATTCTCATTATACACTTACACTATCTCTCTAACACACATATTTCTCTCTATTCTCTCTCTATGCTCACTTCAATCACTCACAATGTCCTTCAATTTGAGCACAAAAATAATAAATCCGAGATACGTACATCAACTTTACTTTATTATTTTCTTAGATTTGTTGTTAAACTATGTAAAAATCTAATCTTTAGCTAGGTTTTCAAGGAACACACTTTTGTATGCATGTGTGAAAATCTAGGCTTCTAGGAGTGATTTAGTGTAGATAATGTAATGTAGTGTTTTATTCATCTATTATCTACTAGAAACTTTGAGGAAAAAAATGCCTGCTTTGTGAAGATTAGATGAAGGAAAGTAAAAGAAAAGGTAAGAAAGAGAGGGAAAATTATTGCTCTTACATATTAATGACTTTGATTCATGATGAAACTAGAAACTTGAACACTTGATGTTTGTGTGCAATGTATATACAATTTCTATGCTAATTACTCATACATAATTGAGTAATCTAAATTGTAGATGAATGATGGAACATAAAGAAGCAAGTTTCTAATTGAAAAATATATTGAATGTTAGTGTTCATGCTAATTTAGGTGATAAAATATTAGGTTGGATTTTAATTCAAAAAAATTACTAACTTATAATTTTATTAATCAAGAATGTCAAGTACCTAACAATTCAATATAAATAAGCTTGTTAGTCCCACTTATTGAACCAAATCCTTGAAGATTTGCATATTCAATGCTACAAGATATAAGGATTAGGCATAATCGCTAGAGCTCATAGGATTTAATTTTGAAACTATCCTATAGATGCACTAATCCATGATTTTAGCACTTTTACCAACGTGTGATGCAAACTTGTTGAATTACCTTAATCGCTTAGTACATTAACTAGCAATGAAATGTATGATTGCTATGGTTCAATTCTTGATTAACATTGATACATGAATTATTGTTATCACATTTTAAACTTCTCTTTTTTTATGATTTCTAACAACGCTAAGAGTTAATCATGCAGTTCGCAAAAGCTTTGGTGCTATTCCACAACTCCTTCAACTTACATTCCAACATAATTGACAACATCAAAGGTTCGAGCACCATTCCAAGAAGGAGTTTGGTGAGTTCATGTACATTAACTAGGAGGAATTAACACAAGCTAACTATGAAGCTAAAGTTAGGCAATTAATTGGATTTGGAGGATAAGATTAGCTATTGACTATCAACAAGTTGGTATATAAAGAACTCACTCTAGAGTTTCTCAACACTTTTAGGTTAGGTATGGATAACCTTGCTTAAGGTAGGCAAAACACTATTCATTTCAGATGCTGTAGTCATGAGGTCACAATGCCCATTGACGATTTTGGTGTTTGTATCTATATTTATTCTATTGATTATATTATGATGCAAGTGTATATGGAATTCCCATATCAACTACCCCGAAGTATGTCTAAGTCCTTTGTATGGAGTGATATGACTAGAGATGAGGGAGGAGTTTATAATCTTGGAAAGTCAAAAGCATCCAATTTAGTTGATTCTGCTCTTAGGCTAATATATTATGTGGTGGCTAGAAACTTTACTAGTAGAGTGAGCAGTCAAGGGGTAGCTAATGAGAGGGATACTTTGCACTTGCATAGTATTGCTAACTATTAAGCCCTTAACTTAGGAGTTAGGATTGTCTAGTTCATGAGGACCAAGCCATTAAGAGTCGGTTTAAATATATTTTTGTAGGTCCCTTCATAACTTATGTGGGGAAGAACTTTCTTAGCCTTCGTAATGAGGTACAGATGCAAAGGATGAAAGCCCCTATTCTTCTCACCCATGATTCAATTAAATCCTTGCAACTACCACCAGTACCATAGGTATTACTTGAACTGGCTAGTGAGGTTGCCTCATCATCTTCTAGGCTGCAAGCTCTATTTTCCTTAGTGATTGCCACCTTTAAGATATTTATGAGGAAGCTTTTCAAGAAGCATTAAACCATAGAACATAAGGTGGATAGCACCTTATTATAACAGGAGGCAATCATGGGTCACTCAAGAATTCAACTACATCCATTAATAAGAATCAAGCCATTGGATCCTTTACTCGAGCTCATGTTAGAGGATATGAGAGCGTAGAAAGGGGTATCCTTTCATTGTAGCCTATGCCTAAACAATTTGAGCTGCTTCTAATTATCGATTTGCCATGACTACCGAGTAGAGCCCCTCCCTACTTGTCAATGACTGCATGCCAACCTAAAGACTACTTTACTAACAGCTCGGTCGACTTAATCATCAATTTAGCTATCTTTGCTCTGAGCTATATAGATCTAATCTGAGTTGACCTAATCTAAGTGCACTTATAGCTTAGCTCGGCGACCACCTAATTTGATTGTACTCCTTTATCTGTTTCCTTAAGGGTTCTTTAATATTTGCTAGTTATGTGTCCCAATCCCTACGTGATAGAATTTGGCATTCAAAGTCTTTATTTTTGCGTTTTCTTTTATGCCTTAGTCTATTTCTTGTATTTAGCTTATTTTAGATAGTATCCTTTTTTTCTTTTCCGTATAGATAAAGTAGCCCTAATATTTCAAGTATAAATACCCTCTTACATGTAGTTGTAAGTATCATCTTCCTTTACTTAATATGCTGAATTTCCTTTTTATGTGAAGCTTTTCAGCTTATTACTTCCTTATTCTTATCCTTTCTCTTGAGCAAGGTTAGGTGACAAGTGACCTCATTGAACAACTCATGCATCATATTAAGCTAGTTTGTAAATCCTCGAAGATTTCTTAGTGCATCATATCCCTAGAATTGCATGTGGTTTTTGCTTGTTTTCTTTCACTTTGCACATTTAGCATTCTTCATTTCAAGCTTTCTATGACCCTAGACCTAAACCCCCCGATATCACTACCTTCATCTATACTTAGCACAGCGTATCATCTTGGTATCAAAGCAGAGATTAGTATTGGGTAAGTTACTATTGTATGTCTTATTGAAGTTGTTTTTGATATACTTTATTTTACTCTGTTTTGAACAATGGAAAACAAAACAAAGTGTTAGTTGGGTATTACTACTCTAGGTTCGATAGAGTTAATTGTAGTGTTGATTTTTGTGGTAAAGCGTAGCGGCTCCTTGGTTTGGTTTTCGACAAAGAAGTATGAGTGTGAGTGAAATTTGATTATTAGAAAATGGCTCATATTATTTCTAGGTAGTAAAGAGGAAGTTATTATTGTTTTGTTGTCGAGTGAATTGAGACCAAGTTAAAGGAAGAATGATTGACTCGAGTGTGAACATTGGAGTAAGAGATAATGACAGTAGCTTTGCTAAACAATTTGATGAATAACCCATATGTTAGCTGAGTTGACTTGAGCTATTCATATGTTAGCCTCCCGACCTATTGAGGTCATCTATAACACTCCATAAGTTACCCCTGAAGTTAGAAATACCACTTAAGATCTTTGGCCTACTTAGAGACAATTCCCAACTTGATAAGACAGAGGTGGAGGAGTAGGAGGAAATGTATGGAGGAGGATAGACTTAGGTGAGGAGAATGTAGAAAATGGAGAAGAGCACTATGAAGTAGAACAGAGAGGTCACATGCCCCGAGCTATTGAGCACATAAAGCTCCAAATCCTAAACTTCAATGGTTCCGGTAATGCTAACGAATAGTTGATTGGGAAGAAAAGATCGAGCGAGTCTTTGACTATTTTTAGTTCTAGGACCATGATAAGATAAAAATGGTCACAGTAGAGTTCTTTGGATATATTGTAATGTAGAAGAGGAACTTTCGGAACATGCACCAAAGAGATGGCTATAGAGAAGCTAATAATTGGCTCGAGATGAAAAGAGTTTTTAAAGCATAGTTTGTATTAGACACTTAGTTGCAAGATACATTTCCTCGACTACTAGAATTGAAACAAGGAAGCTAAACTATTGATGAATACATGTGTGAATTTCAAATGCTCATTATCGGATGTGAAGTTAATAAGCCCTTAGCCTGGACAGTGTCTAGATTCCTTATTAGGTTAAGACCCAAAGTTCCAGATGTAGTAGAAAATTTAGCAAATCACCACTCTAGATGAGGTTATAAGAATTGTTAAATGCGTAAAGAGGCAAAGAAGAAATAGAACTATTGAACCTCAATTAAGTTAACTTGCCTTATTTAGCTGACTTGTTTAAGGAAGTTACCGAACTCATCATATCATTGACTTGGATAGACGAACTGATACCATGATCGAGTAGAAGAGTTGACATGTCGATATTGATGTGAGGACATTTGAGAAAGGGTAAGGATTAGGACAAAAGATAAGCCAAATTCAGTACTTCAAGTACCAAGGTTTTAGACACATGGCCACCCCATGTCTAAAGCAATGTACCATGGTCATTAAAGTTAAGGTCTCGAACATTAAAGTAGAAATTATTGACGAAGAGCTTGAAGAGAAGATTGAACTAAAGGAGGAAGTCAAAGCATGTAATGAACTCATAGAGGAAAATGTGTTTGTTGATGACCTAGATAAGTTAGTCTTAGTTGGTTGACGAGCTTTAATCCTCAAACCCTCTATCGAGGAAGAATAACAAGAAAACCTGTTCGATATCACATGCAAAGTAAACAAGTAGGTGTATGCACTCATTGTAGATAGTAGGAGCTACACTAACATTGTATTTACTAACCTAGTTTGAAAACTCAAATTGCTAACCTTATCACATTTGAGGCTATACAAGTTGCATTGGTTAAATGAAAAGGGAGCACTACAAGTCACTTAGCAAGTACTATTGCTAATCTTGATTGGGAATTACTTTGATGAAATCCTTTGTGATGTGTTACCCATGTGTGCACCTTACATGTTGCTAGGCCGGCCTTAGCTATTTGATTGCAAGGTCATGCATGATGGGTTTAGGATCACATATGCGTTTGAGGAGGATAGAAGGAAGATCACTTTGAACCCTATAACCCTAAGTCAAGTGAGCATATTGTAAGATAAGTTAGCTTAAGGATCTAAGAAGACCTTGGTTCTTAGTCATTTCGAGCTCTAAGAAGCTATCAGGTTTGACAAATCGACCTTCTTGTTAGTTAGGAGATTGTTTAATAGGGATCAAGGACTGATTACACGTTCCTGAGCTCGAAGGCTTTCTTAGGTGGTTTACCGAGCTGTTCTAGGTGAGTTAAGCACTGAGGAGTAGTGCTTGCCCCAGTCTGATTTGCCGAGCTACTTCACTCTCCATACCATCTAAGGTGTTGCTGAGGTGACCATCCAACGTGTGGAACCAAACCCTCCGTTATGCACTAGTCTAAGTGCCAAATCCGAATACAGCAATCTCTAAGGTGCCGAGTTTAAGTTGACAACTGTCAGGAGTTGACCATTTGAGGCTGACCTGAATGTGAGCCATTCCTGAGCTAACCTTAGTCTTGCCCTAGCCATCAAGGTGCTGAACTTCTAATGCCGAACATACCTAAACGGAGACCTACCCTTGCTCAGCTCACTATACTATCAGAATCACAAAGTAAAACATGTGTGCGTTCTCTTTTCTAACAAACATACTATCTTTTCTAACAACCGTACTGTCCTAGTACGATTTCATATTTTCCTTGTAAATTATTTTTGTTCTTTTTAGCAAATAAGATCCATTTTTGTAATTTTATATAATATAGAACTTATCCTAATAGGGTACTATTAATAATCACATAAAGTAATAGCTGCAACAGAATATACGAAAGAATACACTAAACTTTTTACCCTCTCTTAAGCTAAGAGTCATCTTGCTTACTCTTGAGCTACTCTTATCTTGCTCATTCAAGCATGGACTAGTGGCGAGTGACCCTCGGCCATACTTGTGCGTCATATCAAGTGTGACTTAGGCTCATGTGAGGTGTTGGTGCATCATATCCATTGTCGATGAACAGGAATCCCCTACTTACCCTTGACTATCATTTACTTTTTAAGCCATCTTATGGCTTGGACTCATCCTTTTCGTTACGCGTGATATTGGGTTTGTGTGTTCATCCATAAGTCCGTATTACTGTTGGAATTGAAGGAGCAAACTATATTGCCTAATGAGACTCAGGAGTTGCTTGATGATTATGTTAACCTATTTCTTGAACAGTTGCTTGAAGTGCTATTACCTTTCCAAGGAATTGAGCATTGTACTAACTTGATACCTAGAGTTACTCTGCCTAACAAGCTTACTTATCAGATGAATCCTAAGCAAGTGATTGAACTATAGTGGCAAGTCATTGAGTTGTTTGAAAAGGGTTATGTGAGGGAGGATTTAAGTCCATGAGTTGTACCAACCATACTTATGCCAAGGAAAAATGGTACGTAGCATACGTGTGAAGATAGTAGAGTCGTTTATCTTATCCCAAGGTTAGATGATATGCTTGATGAGCTGAATGGTGCTAAGATTTTCAATAACATTGACTTGAAGTCTAGTTATCATTAAATTTGAATGAGATTAAGGGAGGAATGGAAGACTACATTTAAGACCCAACATAGTTTATATAAGTGGTTGGTAATGCCTTTTGGCTTATCTAAAGCCCTAAGTACTTTCATAAGGTTAATGAACTATGTGTTGCAAGATTTGATAGGATTTGTTGTAGTCTAATTTGATGACATCCTCTTGTATAATGCCAACCTTCTTAGTCACATTCACCATCTCTAAGTTATACTCGATATACTCTAAGCTGAAAAACTATATGGCAATCTGAAGAAGTATTGTTTTTGTCAGGAGGAAGTGGCATTTGTAGGATATATAGTTGATGGAGGAGGTTTATGAATTGATAATGAGAAAATCTAAGCTATTTGGTCAACCCCAACTACTTATGCTGAGGTGTAAAACTTCCATGGTTTAGCTTCCTTTTATTGACATTTTATATAAGGTTTTAGGACCATCACTACACCTCTCATCGTGCTAACGAAAAATAATATATAGTTTAGATGGGGAGAGAAAGAAGAGAGAAGTTTTGTTGAGGCGAAGAAGAGATTGACTTCTACACCTGTATTGGCTTTTTCTAACTTTAATAAGATATTTGAGCTTGAGTGTGATGCATAGGGTCTTGGCATAGGAGTTGTGTTGATGTAGGAAGGCCGACTTATTGCCTATCTTAATGAAAAGGTAAGAGGACCACAATTGAACTATTTTGCATATGATAAGGAACCTTTGGCCTTAATCTAAACTCTCTATGTGTGGCAACATTACCTCCTTCCAAGGGAGTTAGTCATATACACCAATCATGAATCCTTAAGATATCTACGAAGTTTAATTAAGCTATCAGGGAGCTAAGCTCAATGGGTGGAATTTTTAGAAGGGTTTAATTTTGTGATCAAATAGAAGTAAGGAAAAACCAATGTAGTTGTTGATGCTTTGTTAAGAAGGCACAATCTTCTCACTAAATTACAAACTAAACTTTTAGGGTTTTTAAGCATCAAGGAGCAATATCCTTAGGATCCTCATTTTGGTCCAATATATGGATGATGTGAAGAAGGGAGGATAGTAGATAAATATCACATGGAGGATGGAAATCTTTTATGAAGTGGCAAGCTATGTGTGTTGACTTGTTCTCTTAGAGAATTGTTAGCAAGAGAAGCCCATAATGAGGGACTTTTTGGACATTTTAGAGAGAAGAAGACCTATGGGTTGTTGAAGGCCCAGTTCTTTTGGTTTAAGATGAGGAATTGATGTGCACCAAGTGGTTAAGAGCTATATAAACTATAAGAAGGCAAAAGGTTGACTTGAATAAGGGAGAACAATGCCCCTGCCCTTCTTGACAAGGCCATGGGTTGATTTGACCATGGATTTTGTCCTCAGTTTACCTTGAATTGCCTGAGGCAAAGATTCAGTAATGGTTATTGTGGACAAATTTAGCAAGATGGCACACTTTGTGCCCTATACTAAAACTAATGACACTTTGGCTATTGCTTTTTTGGTTTTGTAGGAGATTGTCTACTTGTATGGAGTACTTAGAAGCGTAGTGTCAAATTGGGAACCAAAGTTTCTAAGCCATTTCTAGAGAATCTTTAGCATTGGTTAGGAACCAATTTACTTTTTAGTAGTTCCTGTCACCCCCAAACTAATGGCTAAATGGAGGTTGTTAGCCACACTTTGGGTTCATTACTCCGAGCTATAGTGGAAAAGAATTTGATTGACTGGGATGTTTGTTTGCCTGTGAGAGAATTTGCTTACAATCAGATAATATACGACACCACTGGGCATATACCCTTTAAGGTTATCTATGGCTTCAATCTCGAGCTTTTACTTAACTATACCTTAGTGCCCATGTCTGACTAAGAAGACCCTAAAGCCAAAACTAGAGCTTGATCCTTTTAGTAGATCTATGAGAAAGTTGCTCAATAGATTGACTGGGCTACTAGGAAAGTAGGGGAAAGAGGTAAAGGAAGAAGGGCAAAGCAGTTTCAACTCGATGACCTAGTTTGTTTGCACCTGAGCAAGGAAAGGTTCCCGAGTAGAAGGAATAGCAAGTTATCTACCTAAGCTAAAGGAACATTTAAGATACTTTAGAGTATTAATGATAATGCCTTTTGACTGAAACTTCCTGAAGACGTTGAAGTTTCTGATGTGTTCAATGTTGCTAACCTTAGCCCCTATTGATCTAAAGAAGAACATATTAGCTAGATTTGATCCAAATCTCATTCAACCTGGAGGGAATGATAGGAATTGAGCCACTAGACCCTTGACTCGAGCTTGTGTTCAAGGACTTGAGAGTGTGTATGCCTAAAGAACTTGAGTTGCTTCTAACTATCGGTTTGCCATGATTGTTGAGTTGAGCCCTTTCTTGCTTGTCAATGACCAATTGCTGACCAAAGGACTACTCTTCTAATAGCTTAGCCGACTTACTCATCAGTTTGGTCGTCTTTGCTTTAAGCTATGAAGATCTTATCCGAGCTAACCTAATCCAACTACACTCGCAGCGTAACTTAACTGCCACCAAATTTGACCATACTACTTTATCTATTTCTTTAAGGGTTCTCTAATATCTACTAACTATGTGTCTCGATCCCTATGTAATAGAATCTACCATCTGAAGTCTCTATTTTTTCATTTTCTTTTACGCCATAGTCTATTTCTTATATTTAGCTTATTTTAGATAGTACCCTTTTATCTTTTCCATTTATAGAAAGTAGCCCTAATATTCTGGATATAAATACCCTCTTACATGTGGTCGTAAGTATCATCTTCCACTACTAGATACACAAAATTTGCTTTTTTGTGAAGCTTTTTAGCTTACTACTTCCTTACTCTTATCTTATCCCTTGAGCAAGATTATGTGACGAGTGACTTTATTGAACTACTCATGCAACATATTGAGTAAATTCATGAGTCCTTAATGATTCCTTGGTGCATCATATTCTCATAATTGTCCATGGTTTTTGCTTGTTTTCTTTCACTTTGCATGTTTGCCATCCTTCATTTCAAGCTTTTTGTGAGCTTAAACCTAACCTTCCGATATCATTGCTCTCATCTAGCCTTTACGTAGCATATTAACCACTACCACCAATGCTTGACTCAAACTCTGTAGAAGAATCTACTGCAAATGAGATTGAAGACAAGGAGGAAGAAGAGTGATCTCTTCTTCATTTTCTTAAAAAGACTTGGTTTATTTTATTTGCTATTTTGGATGGTTGTATCACTTAATTATCTTCTTATTGCCTTTTTAACTACTTTATCTTTTGTTGATCTGTAAGATTGTAGGATATTAACACTTTAGGTACTTGAATTACCAATAGTTTTACTTAATTATTTTTTATTTGTTAACTTTTTTCTTTCTTTCTTTTTCCTTTAGTTAGTTTTTTTTATGCAAACAGAAAACCATGTATTTAACAGTTTAGTGGAAATTAGCTTTTCAACTTTCAATCTTTTTGAAAGAATCCAAAAACAAAACCAAGGAATTCTTCGTTTCTTTTCTTTATCTTTAATGTTTTTGTTGTTATGTTTATAATCTCCCACTAGATTTTTGATTTACATAATAATGTACATTGAGGACAATTTGTAACTTAAGGGTGGGGGAAGGATAGACTATAAGTGCTATTATATACTCGCTTAAGCTTTTCTTAAAAATTTTCAAAATTCTTAGAAATTTTCAATCCCATATAGAAGCAAGCATAATTTTTCTTTCTTTAAATTTACCTACATCCTTTATGAATTTAGAATACTTTACTGAATTTGAGTAGTTAAATCTTTAGGATTCAAACTTCCTTGTCACTTAAGCAGAGACTTCGACTTGGACTCGAGATTAGGATAGATATGAATGGGTTAAGGACTAGTTATTTTTTATTTTAAGCTTGATTCTAGAGAATAGTTATCTATCATTCTTTTTCAAAAATCTTTAAATTAGATGAATAAAGGAGATTTGTCCTTTGAATATTAGTTGGAGGTATAAAATAAACAATTGAATTCATAAAGTAATTGCTAAGGATTGGTATAGATTGATCTTAGCCCCTAAGAAGAGCAAGACTCTTTCTTACTACCAATCACAAAAGTAGAAATTAATTAAAGTTGTTAAGTATCGGCCTTAATCCCTTAGAAGAGTAGGGTGCTTTCTCGCTAGCAATTGCTAAAGTAATTAAAAGTGCCAAATTAGTAAGGATCGACCTCAACCCCTTGGAAGAGTGAAGTACTTTCTTAATGCTGATGGAGCATCAAATAAGAAAGTCAAATTGAATTAATAAGCCTCTTAATGAAAATTGAATGAAGTAAAGGGACAATCAAAGGATGATTGATGTAATATGTATCTTGTCTAGTTTTTCAAGTTAAAAATAATTAAGGGAGATTTCTCTCCTCTTGAGTTAGAGTAAGGAAATCCTTATAACTTTTTATCGATTAATTTATGTCTATCGTAATCTCTAGTTTAGTTTCTACATAAGTGTTCTGGTTAACTCCGAGTCATTTAAACTGATCATTAAAATTCAATAGGTCTCAATTCGCTACTATTTTAAGTGTTATAAAGGCATTATAAAGTTAAGAAACAAGGGTGATTCAAAAAGAATTTTTGCTAACTAATTCAAATTTTGAGGGTATACTTTTCTAGGATTGTGGTTAATTATCTTGTCCTTAAGATATTTTCCTTTGATTTTCATCATTTTGAGTGAAGATAAGCAAAAATTTAAGTGTGGGGGCATTTGATGACATGAATTTAGTATATATTTTCTATGACTATTTTGTGTTGATTTAGACTTTATTCTTCTCAATTTTATGTTATTTTGAGCTTGGTTTACTTAATTATTGTTTTTAAGGAATTTGATAATGTTTGATGAAGTTTTGAAGGATTTTATGCAATTTTGAGCCTAAATGAAGTAAAAGTGTTGATCAAAGAGTGAAGTAAATGAGTTTTGAACAAGGCAAAAAGTCCAATAGAGACTATGATCTAGGACCATGCTTATAATCCCTACCTGTGATCATCTCGTTGAGAATTTCTTTTGAGAGCATGCCCAACCTTCATGGCCATATACTTTAAGCATAGAGTTGTAGTGATTTCCAAATCTTCTATTTTTGTTAGATTTTTGGTGTAGTTTTAGGTTCATCTCTTATAAATAGACACTTAGGCCTAAGGAGGATCAAGAGAGAGCACCTTGAGCATTTGTTGTTAGGCTTTTAGAATTACAAAGGGGGCTTCTCCATTCTTCTTTTTCTTCTCTTTTAGTTTTCATGTCTTTCCTTTAATACTTGGTAAATTGTTGTTGAACCTTATGTTCAAAGGGTGATTTATTTTTTATTTATGAAATTCAATCTATGATTTTACTTATTGCAATTTGATTATACCGTTCATATTATCATTAAATTAATATTTATCTGGGTTATTAGTTTAATGTTTGAGTTTGCAATAGAGACACGAGTCCTATAGTAAATAGATAGTGTAATTAGAAGAGATTAAGTATTTATTGTTTTTGAATTAGAGCAACTTAATAGAGGGATCTAAGTTCTTAATGCAATTCTATAATGCTCTATTCATAAGCAATTCAAGTAGAGAGGGTTTTAAGATAAGGAATTAGCTAGAGATGTGATTTCAGCTAATTCAAAATTTGATTTTCATAGGAATAGGATTAAGAATTTCCATGGTCTTATATAGCGATTGAGATTGAGTAATCCCTTAGAACTAAATAGTAAACAACATTAAAGATTACTAAGGAAAATATTATTTCTTTGTAGGTCCTAAAAGTAACAAGAGGAGGGTGAATTAGTCACATCAAAGTTTTAAACTTTTTCATAAAATAAAATTAAAAATTTTCCATTTGATTACTTTAGCAAGATTTGGTACAAAATAATAACAAAACACAAAGTAAATTAAAGTAAGGTTAAGAAGGTCAAGTAAAAGATTTATAGTGATTCAACTTTATGCCTACTGTACTCTTTTAGCTCAAATAAATACAAGTCTTTCTACTCTATCTTACTAGATTAACCTTGCCTATACATAGATATACAAAACTTTGTGTCTCTTCTCTAACACATGATTAATAGAGTTTATAATAACAATAAGGATAGAATACAATGATCCTCTCAATGAAAGTACAAGAAAAATTAGAATATAAAATTAGAGAAGATGTTGTTGTCTTTGAATTATATTCTAAATATAACTCTAGATTTTCTCGAGTATCAAGTTTTTAGTAAATAGATGCAACTTAGTTGTATGTCAAAAATTTGAACTCCTTTTTCTTTTTATATCTTCTGATATAACATCTCTTTGCTTAAATCTTAGATAAATCTTTAACACTTCTTGATAAATCTTGAAATATCTTGATTTAGCTATTGGTAGTTATGATCCATTGAATTATGGGAGATAAAATCACTTGTTTTGATCAGTTTAACTTGAACATTATACTGTTGCACTTATATTGAATGAAGTTTTCTTATATTATTGTATGTATGCTTTGGTTTCTTGTCGTATATTATTTTATTTCTCCTAGAAATTAGGACCAAATTTTGATGCTTGATAATCTTGAATTCTAAATTTGAAGCTTTGAATATATTCTTGATGAATAACTACACAAATGGCCTTGTAACGAATTTGATTTGCTTAACTTGATCCTCTTCAAGATATTTGTTATCTCAGCTCAGTTCGAATTTAAAATTCTTGTTGCAATATGGATAAGATTCATCCTTGTCTTGAACTTGCTTCACATTTTCAACTTGATTTGAACTTGATAAATATCTTTGTTATCTCTCTACAAAATCTTCTACTTATCTTGATAAAAATACTTCAACTAATTTGTAGAAGATTTATTGATTAGACTTTATCAAAAATTTGTTCATTATCATGATAAGCATGTCTAAATAAACTTATCCTTGATATGATCAACTAATCCTCCTTAATTCTTGTTGATTTAATTGTCCAACTTAGTGGAACGAATTGGATATATTACCTAAAGATATCCAATAAGTAGATTGGGGACTTCAAACAATGATAAGTCCAAATAGCTTTACAGTTCAATCTATTCTGCAACTTCTGATACTGTACTATGCTTCTGAATTTGGTTTTGAATTTTAAATTCAGTTATAAAACAAAGTCTTATCCTTCGCTTATTGACCTGCACACTTAACACACTTGTTAAATGTCTTCACTCTTTTTGTTATCATCAAAACCATGATGAGAGAACTTAACATTCCCTTCCATTTTTATGAGAACAAAATCCTTTCTCAAAAAAATATTGATGGTTTTGTAATGCAAGTCATATCAAATCACAATAGTTGAAAGCACGGATTAGCAAAGAATTTTTGTTGTCCAAAAATTTCAAAATTCTTTTATATATCAGAACTTTTCCTTAGAGATTCATTAATTTAGAATTAGCTTATTTCTCGATTCAATATTTTTCCTTATTTCTCCCCCTTAGTGTTATCATCACTCATGTTTTACTTCCCTTGAATCTGATATGGATAAAATGAATAGATAACAAACTAGAAAATAAAAGATTGATATTTCATTGATAAGTTTGATTACATTAACTTAATCTTAAATTTGACTCTAAACATGATTATGAATCTAAGGAAACTAGGACATTGAACATAACAAAATAGAATAGACTTAGACAACATAACCTTGAAATAAACTTAAACATAAAAGATGCAAACACAGAAATTGAAATGATCAAGTTGACTTTTTCTTCTTTTTCTTCAAGCAACTCTTCTTGATCCATAGAGTGCTAGAAGAAGTTGGTTGTGGTGGTGGTGGACTAGAATTTTTACATGGAAGCATTAGGACTGTTGTTAAAGGAACTTGTGGTGCTAGTTCCTTTAATGTATGGGCAGGCTCAGTAACTATTGGTGTGGGAATAGCAGACAAGTTGAGTTTTACTTATGGAGTTGGATGATCAATTGAAACTTATGCAGTTGGACTCAAGGATTGTTGTTTAGATGCAATTGGAGATTTTGGAGATAGTGGATGATTAGATTATTAGATTGATCATTTAATGGAGGATTTGATGGTAGAATTTCAAGTTCCATAGTAGGTTGAAGGGACGACTTCATAGGTGGTGACTTCTCTTTTGTAGAGGGTGATGCTTTGGATGGTGTAAGCTTGGCAATTTCCTTAAGAGATGCCCATAATTTTTCTAACAACCAGTCCATATTAGTCTTTACAATATGTTTAAATTCTTTCCTTGAAACTGCCTTTGCCTTGGATGTTTTATTGGGTCCTTCTTTCACCTCAGCTTTTGAATGAGAGTTTGAATCATCTTCTGATTCAAGTATCTTTTTTTTTTTTTCCCTTAATCTCAAACTTCCCTCTTGTCCTTATCTCAAAATCCTTCTTAGACTTCTTTTTCTTTCCTTTGATGATCTCCTTACCTTTCCTCTTTCTGTTGACTTTCTCTAATGGCTCTAATTTAGGTTCTAAATCATACTCTGAAATTGGTCCTAACAACGGCCCCTCAAATAATGATATGGGTAGTATCTTTTTATGCTTGTCATGTACATAGAATGCCCTTTTTCACATTTATACCGATATGATTAAAGTGATCTCCTACTATTACTCTAATGGGTATCTTCTTCTTTGTAATCTTTGGAATCTTAACCTTTTTATACTCAAATAACTTCATTAGAAAATTGCCATAGGGCCTCTTTCTCTTAGTCATGAATGCATGCCTCAAAATTTGTGCAGTTATGCCTAAGTTCTTGTTCCTTAACATGGCCAGTATAACTATTTCATCTTCTTTAGAGATACTTGTCGTACTTCCATTCTTTGGAAGAGTACAACTAATAACCATCTTGTGCAACATATGCATAATCAACCTAAAGTTAAAAATAGTGACTTCTTTCCCTAGCCAAATTCTTTCACCTTTGTTTAACTCCTCAAAAATTTGTTTCTAAGTCCATTTCATCAATTCCCTATCATTAGTAATCTTAGGAATTCTAAAATACTTTTGAATGTCTTCTTTTGTAATATTAATTTTTTTCCCATTCACTTTAGGTAGTCTCATGTTTCTTTGATCCATATCAAGATTTTAATAGAATTCACTCAGCATATCTCCATAAACAATAGTTTCTATAGAACATATGTTCTTACATCTTAAAACATCTAAAAATTCATCCCAAAAGAAGCCATTCTTTTTGAAGTATTTAAACTAAAAAATACTTGGATCTATATATTATTTTTGTTTAGAGGATGATAAAAACACAGTTCGAGGCTTTACCTTTTTCTTTTTAGCCTTAATCTACTTGAATCATTCGGCAATTTTCTCTAATTCTACTTCATATTCTAGATTAGACTCTACTTGTGATTATGACCTTGGTTCTGATTTGATACCTTTTTCCTCACTTGTGGATTTTTCCTCGTCTTTTGTTACTTCATCATTCCCAGACTCTTATTCAGATTCTACCTTTGTTTTAACAATTTCATTGAGGAACTCACTCTCTTATCAAGATTACCTTTTCCTTTGGTTGAGATTGAAAAGTTATATAAAGCTAGGTTGTAAACAATAAATTTACTAAGGATGATGTTCTTCTTATAAGGGTTTATATATTTAGTTAGGGGCCTTAATTAATTTGAATTTAATTGTTGAGTTGGCTAATTAGAAAATAAGGCGAATTACTAGTAATATGTATGGTGAACTTTTGATAATCCAACACTTCCCTAATCTCAAACATTAACCTACTAATGAATTTGGAAATAGTACGGACTTCTAGTTCCTCAACCTTACATCGGTCATTAGCATTTGGAATTCCTTGACATAATTGTCTATACTAAGTCATCATTACCTCAACTATTGCAAATTCTTAAAGGTATCTTACCTGTAATGATTAGGAACAAATTGTCTCCTCATGGCCCATCTCATATCTTGCCATGTCCCAACCTCTGGTTCTCCTTCTCTTCATCAATTGGTTTGCTGATTCTTCCACCATAGGCTAGCATTACCCATGAATATGAGTGTAGCTAACCTTACCTTAGTTCACTCATCGTATTGATAGCACTCAAATATTTTCTTGGCCTTATCTTACTAATCTAGATAGTCATTGGCATTACTTGATCCTAAATAAGGTTGGCATTCATAATTTCACATTTTCAAGGCATCGACCAGGTAAGACTCCCCTCTTCTTTGCCACATAATACCCTTCTTCATCACTTTGCTCAACATCATCGAAATCTATCTTCCTTTTAACTCTCCATTCAATATCAACACCTCATATTTCTATCTTAGATACATAACATCCTCTTGAATAACATTATCAGCTTGGTATCCTATTCCCTATCTTCTTCTCTACAGGGAATAGCTCAGGCATTCATAAGATTATCTTTTGTAAGTCAGCCAACAGTTAGCCGATTGATGACTTGAGTCGACTCGGCTATCATGGTGGCAAGTTCATCATTTTAACATTTGAAGACCAAAGGGTAATACTGCTTAGCCGCCCTTGGAGAGGAACACCACTCTTGTTATCTCCATTACAGTGTTTATACTAGAATTAGTCACTTTCTTCACAAAAACTGTAGTGATGACCGCACAATATTGAAACACCATTACACTACTTGAATCATTACATAACACAATAAACAACTCACAAACGTAACTCAACTTTAGCTACTACTTTAGATACAACAGCAATACACTTTACTTCCCGTCTCAACAATATAAACACACTTCATAAGCTAGAGCACAATTGCACTACTTAGTTTAGCTTAACAACCAACACAACAATTTCAACAATACTCGATAACTCATAACATCAGCTCTATTAACTTCACCATCACCAAAGCTAAGGTACCAAGATGATAAGCCATGGTATAGGTAAACACATTTGTAATAGTATCATACGAACCAAAGGTAGGTCCTAACCTCAAGACAATTAGAAGGTTGAATGGAAGTCATTAGTTTAAATAAATTCTATACACTAACTCTACTAATATGGCACACTGTAGAATCATACATTGACTTAAGCTAGTTTCTGATATGATGCATGGATACTAGACTTAAGGTCACTCACAATTGACCTTACTCAAGGGTTAGATAAGAGTGGGGCTTAGACTTATGGGTAACTAAACTTAAGCTAACACATAAGGCACAAGGATGAAGAAGACATAAAATGGATATTACTTGATTGATTTTTGGTTATGACATAATGAGGTATATATACAACCCTATTAGGGCAACTATTACGATTCTTAGATTGACTAAAAAGGGTACTATAATAATAACAGATCACACATTCGTAGGGGAGAATATGCACTTGACAATCCATACTTGTTAGAAAAAGGTAAGGACATGTGTTGTTGCTTCATTGGTTGGAAATTGGGACAATTATTCAACCTTCACATAGAGTAGAGTGTAGATTAGATTATTATGGGAAAGTCAAAAAGCTTAATGAGTAGCTCAGAGATAGCTTGACTAAGTTATTGGAGTAGCTTTCTAAGTTAGTCTTAAACAAGTGATTAAGGTAAGAAGTCAGCTTAGGGATTTTTGGGGCTAAGTTGAGGATTTCTTTTTCCTAGTTGAGTTGGGTTAGGTTAGTATATTGATGTTTCTCCACTTGAGAGATGGCATAATTTTAGTAGGGGCTTAGGTACCTTAGCGGATTAGTATTCTAGAGAAGCTTGACTTCCATATCCATGAATTGTTGAGAGAGAGCTTGGTGGACCATTATGGCTATCCTATGAGCTTAGGAGTAGGTAAGAAGGCCTTAATTCCTATCATAGATCCTAACGTAGGACCTCTAGGAGAGGATTATGGATGATGGCAATACATGATCTCTTATGGAGATTCAAAAAAGAATTAACCTCCCTTAAATAATAGAAGTGATCTACCTCCAAAGTGGGAAAGTACTTCAAGCCAAACTAAGAAGTTCTTTTATATATATATATATATATATATATATATATATATAGATACCTGTAAGAATTGAGAGTTTAGACGAATGCATTAGTAAAGCCTCTCAAGAAAGGGATACTTTATTGTAGTATGGACAACATACAATTGGAAATGAAGTGGATTCCTAAGAATCAACTACCCCCTAAAAGGCAAAGAAGGGATGATGCTTCATCTTCTAAACCCTT
This sequence comes from Lumnitzera littorea, assembly GCA_024138015.1. Taxonomy (NCBI): domain Eukaryota; kingdom Viridiplantae; phylum Streptophyta; class Magnoliopsida; order Myrtales; family Combretaceae; genus Lumnitzera; species Lumnitzera littorea. The sequence continues at coordinate 73,172,593 of JAMXBB010000005.1, read as the reverse complement.
TGAAGATAGATTAACTATTAGAGAGTCAAATGATGTAGAACAACATCAAAAGAAAGCAAAGTTGAAGAATAGTTGGATAACATAATCCATTAAGCGTCTAAAGATGAGTAAAATAAACTAGCCTTACTATCCTTTAAAGAAAAAGAGGCTTAAAGACCTCTTCTCATGATGAAACTAATAGAAGAAGTTAAATATTTTCCATCTCTACAAGAGTATTAGGTGGATAGCTATCATTACACCCTAAAGATAAGGGATCCTAATAATTGAGATAGCTAAGAAAACTTGAAGAAATGTAGTGTAATGAAAGTAGTCTTAAATTGCTAGACTAATAATGCCTTGGCTTAAAATAAAATGTTGAAGAGGATAGGATCAAATGTTGAAAATATTCAACAAAGGCTATCTATTGGAAAAAAAAAAAGAAAAAAATTAGGTGACTATCCCAAAATGGAAATCATTCTCTGAAAAAGATTAAATGAAGTCAAAAGATTGATACATAGTATGGATCTTACATTAGATGAACTTTTAGAGCAAAAGGAAATAGAAATTAGAAAGTTGAAATGTTAGATAAAGATCTTAAAAGCCAAACAAAAGGGATTACCTTCTAAGTTTGATCCATATATTACTATTGAGATGCATAAGCCTCACAAGACATCAATCTCTATTTTAGGAGGACAATTGTCTCCTAAGAAAAGTATCAATTTAGAGACCAAATAAGAGAAATGTAAGTGGCTAAGAAAAGAAAAGGAAAAGCCAATCACACCTCCAGCTTTAGATAAAAATTAGGATTTTCTATACTCACACAAGATCCTTATGATAGCCAAAGATTAGGTAATGATGATGATATGGTTGAACCAAGCCTTAGCTTAGGAGCCTATATGAAGAAAAAATAAGAAAAAATGATCTAGTTAAAACTTTCCTCAAAGAGTACTAGGAGAATAAAGTTCCTAGAGTTGCTATAATTTATCTAGACAATGAATCAATGCTTGACTCCTTTTGTTCTTCAAAATCTAAAGAATCCTCATAAGAAGAGATAGGATTAATTAGTGATCTATCAAAGCTAAGTTAGATTTAGATCCATATTCAAGTTATGAATTTAGTTTAGATGAAGAAGAACATGCATCCTTTAGTCTTGAAAGCTTGTAAGCATCCAATGAGAAGCCCCGATCCTTTAGTCTTGAAAGGTTGCAAGCATCTTTAAAACATTTGTTCCTAGACTACCAGTCATAGAAAGAAGATCATCTAAGGGGACCTTGATGACATGGCTTTTTCAAAGTAGCCAAAAAGACTTCAAGAATTCTTTTCATGGTTAATGACAAGATTATTAGCTTAACCCAATCATTTTGAGGTGCTTGTAGAATTTTTCTATGGATTCATAGGAATTCTAAAAGATTGGTGGACAATAGTATCCAAATGAGATTGGCTTACTTTCTTGAATCAAATTGATTTTAGCCAAACTATTAATAGACTACATCATTTTCTAATAGGAAATCATAAGGACTCTAAGGAAATAAAGAGGAAAGAATTTTATGAGCAAAAATGTTGCTCATTTAAGAGGAAAAAAAAAAAGATCTAGGCCAAATTACATGAACATAGTTTAACTATTTTGTCAATTTGGAGTCAATTACTCTTTCAAGCTTGTGTTTCTATCTCTATTCTAAATGTACCTATTGGAGAAACACAACAATCTTTGCACATTTTCATAGAAGATATGTACAAAAAGAGGGGGATCCTAAAATACTATATTAAAGGACAAAAAATCATTGATAAGTGTAAGAAGCTCGATTTAATACCAAGTGAAAACACTCCAATAGTGCTTGTAATTGCTCTTCTAAGAAGAAAAGCATTGTAAAAGAATTGTGACCCATAAGCCTTTTAAAACCAAGAGAAATTGGAAACCAACTAAGTGGAAGCATTTTAGAAAGAAAAGTAGAAAAGGAAGGAAGCCTTTAAGGTGATTTCTACAACAAAATAGGACATTATGGAAAACAATCTCCTAACAAAAGATCTTAAAAGATGATTGAAGAGATTACTCGAAAAAATAGGCATCTTAATTAATCAAGATGATGACCTTGTGTCATTAGTCTCACCTATTGAAGCAATTTCAAAGAAAACTTTGTTTTCTCTCCAAGTCTCTTTAAAGACCTTTAACTTGGATTGGTTAGACTTTGGAAATAAGTCATACCCAATTTAGCATAAGCAACAAGACATCAAAGAAGAAACTATGAGTATACTCAAAATACCCCATGTTCTAATCCATATTCTCATATATGCTAGACCAATTACTATAATTGCTTTTATCGATACAAGAGCAACTAAAAGCATCCTAAATGTAAAGATATTATCAAAAGAACTTTAAAGTCCATACCTAAGAACTTTTGTGATTGCATTAAATGAGGAATTCAAAGTTCACTTAGAAGTAAGCCATAAAGATCTAGTTCTTTCCAAATTACAGGATCATAACTCTCGCACTTAAATCACAATCATTTAGCAAAGATATTGTCATAGGATAGGATGTACTCATAAGACTGGCATTCACCTTAATGGAATAAGATACGAGAAGTATTTCAAGCCATATACTGATGTTCCCAAATTTTATGCTAACAAAGGCTTAATCATCTTATAAATAATAGAAAGATTAAAGTAAGAAGCTTATGTGGAAAATCACATCGAATTTTTCAAAAAGCACGATCAACGAAGAGTTCTTCATAAGGCTTAACTTAAAAAAAAATGAAGACATCAACCTTACAAAAGCTAGTCATGTAGAAATGAATCTAAAGCATGCTTGTCAAGCCTGGTTTTTCACCTTTTTGGTTCTTTTTATAAAATAGGCTTTCTTTAAATTAACTAGTATTAAAACCTACCTATTTAATACTAGCTTTTAACTAAGGTTTAAAGAAAACCGTTTTTTTTTTTCTTCAATTTGAGGTTACTTTCGAGTTGCCACTTAACCGGAGTCGCCACTTGATCGAAGTCGGGAAAAATAGTGAAGTTATATTAAATTGGGTGGATTGGTTATAACTTAGTCACTAGTTTTATTATTAAAATAAATTTTTTGTAAAATGATTTTTGGAAACTAGAGATTTAGGTTTAGGGTTAGGAATTTTAAACCCTTACCGGTACCATCGACTTTCCAAAATTAGAATTAATCTTAAAAATCACCTTTTAATTTTGCAAGACAAGACTTAATTTAATTACTCTAATTAGATAAACAAAACAATCTAAACTAAAGGAAAAAGGGAAATTAGGTTTTTTCGTTTTATACTAGCACTCCATAGGTGCCTATGTACCCACTATATGGGATCAAAACGTACATAGTTCTTTTAATGAAAACTCTTAGTGGGTTAAATTGATTTAAAATTTGAAAATATGTCAATTTTATGTTGTTAGTTCAATGCAGTTTATTTGAGGAAATTTCTAAAAATGAAAGTCTTAATTTGAAATTTTTATTTTTGGAAAATCTAAAAGGAGCCCTAGTTTTGAGAAATGATTGATCTTTTATATTATTATTTTTTATATATTTTTTTGGAAAATCGATTTTTTAAGTGATAAAAACAATTATTTAGCCTTATTTTATTTACTTTTTCCTTTTATCTTGTTTAATCACTTAATTTATTTATTGCTTATTATATCTTATTTATTTAAATTAATAAAATAAAAAAAAAATTACTCTTTTTTTTTTCTTCTTTTCATTTCTTCTTTCTTTTTCTTTTCTTCCCTTTTTTTTTATTTGATTATATTTACATAAATAAGTAAAACAAATAAATAAACAAAAAAAAAAGGGCTTCAAACAGGTTTGAGCGCGCGAGTTGGACCTAGGCGGGTCGGATCAAGTCAAACTTGTTGGATCAAGTCGGTTGGGTTGGGTAGAGTCGAACTCTTCTTCTTTGAGCTTTAGTGACGGCAACCAGGGTGGTTCAAGGTGATTTAGATAGATTTTCTTAGGTGTAAGGGTGTATTTGTGAGTATTTTATTAGGTTTATGAGGGGTAGGCGAAGTGCTACAACTAAAGGAGCTTGAGTTGGTGGTTTTCGAAAGTCAAGTGTAGGTGGTGGTGGTAGTGGTCTAGCTATGTAAGTTTTGCTAGGTGTGATTGGTTAGTTAGAGTAGGCTTTTTAGAGTGTAGAGAGTTTGATTCTAGGTTTAGTTTAAGCCGAGGGTGGTTGACGATGGTGGTTTGAGGAGAGAGAGGGGCAGTGGTTAGGGTTTGATAGAGAGTGGCTTGGGGAAGTCGTTAGGGGTTACGGTGGTGGTTGAGATTGGTCAGTTTAGAGGACCTGAGCTAAGGGGAGTTCAGTCGTGATGGTGGTTGGGCTCGGGTTAGGGTAAAGAGAGAGAATCGAAGAGGGAGAGTGCAGGTTAGTGAGACAAATGGCTGCAAGAGAGAGAGAGAGAGCTTGGGAGTTGCTCATAAATGATTGTGTGTGTCGTATGAACTCTTCGAAGCTCCTTTTATACTCGAGTTGTTCTTGGAAAACATGGAAAGCTCGAATTAGATTATTAAAGAACACTTAGAAAAATAGCTTTTTTCCAATTTTTGGAGCTCAAATTGAATGCTCCTTTGACTGTATTTAGACGTGTTAAAAGGCTCAATTCATAGTAGGCTATGTCTAGTTTGCAATTTCGCCATTGATTTAGTGAAATTGCGATGAGAAAAGGTTCAAATATCGTGTTGAAGCTGGCTGTCCGAAGAGGAAAGTGCTGGAAATCTGGAGAAAAACGAGGAAAAGAGAGGAAAACAAAGGGAAAAGGAAATAAGGAGAGGGAAAAAATGGGTTAACGTAGTGTTGACGTGGCGCTGCGTCAACTGTACTGGCTAACCTCGACGTGTTACATAGCGGCTGATGTGGCATGCCATGTGGCTGGCACATGACTCCACGTCAGCATGTTGTCCAATCTGTCCTGCCACGTGTCAAGATACGTGGCATAATCAGATCTTGACATGTGGTAGTCTCTAATGTGATTGAAAACAAAGAAAAAAAGGAAAATGCCTCCCTGCCTTTACCAAGTTTCGAACCTAAAACCTTATGCTCAATGCTAATGTTATGTTCATGTGTTTAACCAATAGGCTATTGGTTTATGCCTTGTCCAATTGCACATATAGACTAAGTCAGCTTAGGCTATATTTAAATCTAAGCCTAGGTACAATAATATTTTTTTCAAATTTATTTAAATTAAAATTCTATTTTATTTAAATTAAAACAATCTAAAAAATTTATTATATTCTAAATTCCTTATTTTTTTAAATTTTCTATTACTTTTCAAATTTCTTATATATTTTCCTAAATTTTTCAATTTTTTGTATTTTTTCTAAACTTCTTATTTTTTTGTGCTTTTTCCTATTTTCTTATCTTTTGTATTTTTCTAAACTTCCTATTTTTTCTAAATTTCTTTATTTTTTTTGGGGTTTTCTTTAATTTTCTATTTTTTTGAATTTTTTCTAATTTAGGACCTAATAACCTAATTTGAAAAATAAAATGGAGCAAAAATTAGGTGTCTATAATGCCCAATTGGCTAAGCAAGAATGTTAGAAACCCCTTTAGTAAGTGGTGATAAAACTAGATTCACAATGGGTTCGTGATGCCTTTTATGAGAAGAAGATGGTTAAATAAGCATGAAGATAATTAAGGTTGGTATTGATTATGACCCTTTAATCATTTCTTATAAGATGATGAATTCCCAAAAGGAATACATTATCTCAAAACATAGCTAAAATCAAAACATCTTCAAAGTTTGACCTTAAAGTTAGATCTTGGCAACTAGGGATTCATCTAGGAGATAGACCTAAGATGGGATTCTATATCCCTAACCACCACTACCAGTGGAAAGTTTTTCCTTTTAGGCTCAAGATAGTATTGTCACTATTTCAAAAGGCCATGATAAGTATATTTAAGCCCATTATGAATAGTACTATCATTTTCACTGATGATATCTTACTCTATAGCTTAGATGAGAAGTTTTATGAAGTGTTTTCCACAAAGATTTATGAAATAGTAATATTCTGTAGCACTACGCCATTAGAGAAAAAGATCAAGATTGGAAAAACCGAGAGAGTTTCACGGCATAAAGATCAAAGATGGATGTTATCAACTAGAGTCAATTATAGCATAGAAATTAATGCAATTCTCAAACAAAGACCTCAATACTAAATAGATTTAATAATTTTTGCATATATAAATTATCTCATAGATTTTGCACTAAGTATCTCCATCTATAGGAGTGCTCTTCCAAAAATGTTGAAAAAGGAGCATCCACCCTAAAGAGAGTAATAGATCGGGTGATAAGCTTAAGCAATTGCCACCATTAAGAGTTCCATATGGAGGATAACCTATATTATAGATTGATGCAAGTAAAAAGCACTAGGGAGCCATCCCAATAGAATAAAGTGATGGTAAGAGACAAATTTGTGGATATAGGAGTGGGAAATTTAATGATTTTGAAATCCATTACCACTCTACCTTTGCAAAAGTACTTGCAATTAAGACTATCCAAAAATTTGAATACCATCTTATAGGAACTCATTTCAAGATTCGAACGGATATGTCTTCTTTCCCAAAGATGCTACAATTTAAATAGAAGGTTATAGCAAATCCCATATAGCTAAGGTGGAAATACTGGTTTTCTTGGTATTATAATTTTAAGCATATTAAGAGAGAAAAACATTCTCTTATGGACTTCCTCTTAAGACTGCAAAGATCTTAAGAAATAACTAAAATCTCTTTGATCATAATGTATAAATATGCGTAACTTCATAATACCAAAGAAATCTCTTTGGTAATATAAGAGTGGGAAATTTAATGATTTTGACATTCATTACTACTCTACCTTCGTAGAAGTACTTGCAGTTAAGACTATCTAAAATTTTGAATACCATCTTAGAAGAACTCATTTCAAGATTTGTAAGGATATGTCTTCTTTCTCAAAGATGCTACAATTTAAGTAGAAGGTTATAGTAGATCCCTTATAGCTAAGGTGGAAAGATTGGTTTTCTTAGTATTATAAAGTTAAGCATATTAAGAGAGAAGCATTCTCTTGCTGACTTCCTCTAAAGACTGCAAAGATCTGAAGAAATAACTAAAATCTCTTTGATTGTAATGTACAAATATCTAGACCCTAACAATCTAAGGTCATCTCAATCCTCTAATCTTGCACCTAAATATAAGCCAAGAAGATATTAGGTGATAAGATCTTCTAAACACAAAATAATCATAGCAAGAAGAAGATTTGGAGAAGAATCTAAAGAGAAGATATAGAGTTATCAATTAATAATATTTTGATTATATGGGGGACTAAACTTAAGGCCATTTAGATTACAACGAAGGTACCCATTTATTCATCAACACATCTATAGGTTCAGTCTAGAAACACAATTCTAAAATGGGTTAAGTACTTCTATTGGTCATTAGTACATCATTATCCAATTGGCATTTAATTTCCTACCTTAAAGACATACTGATTTTTGTGAAGGGATAGGCAAACAATAGGTGTAAATCATCTCCATCACATAACATAATTCATGGGATGGTTTAAGTCCTTACTCACTTAGGAGTAGATTATTTTAGATTGGATTAATCATGTGATTACCAAAAACCCAGGGATTAATACCTTCAAAATCATACTTTTAGTACAATTGAGACAAGAATGGGTAGGGATTAAGTGATTTTAGTATTACCTAATTGCCACTTGCATTTTCCTTGATGGATATGCACATGTCATAAGAGATCATGATGTTTAGTATTATGAACTCCAAAGGAGATTATGCATCTACGAATCTTAAGATTCTATAAGAAATATGGGTAAAACTTGCATGAGCAACATAGAGATAGGATGGAATTAGAATATCTTGCAGATGTAGCAAAAATCTTGATGATGATGGCTCTAATTACTTTCCACTGAGTAATCTATCAACTTCTCATAAGCCAATATGCAAATAATTTGCTAATTGGTAATTTCTACACAAGATAAGTCCTTAAGAAATCTTACAGTGTTAGTCTGGAATATTGCAACTTTGGAATGTGTGGTTAGTATGAGGAAAGAAATGAGTAAGGCAACTTTATAACATGTGTCGAGAATATATTTTGTGTAACATCTTTAATGTTATTATCCTTAAAGGATGCATCAAGTAGACTTTGTGTGCCAGTTGTTGACAATCTTAGTAATCTTTTATAATTATGACATGCTTAATGTGTGGAAAATTGTGTCCTTTTGTGTACTCATTTTTCTATAAAATGGAAGGACTATATAACTAGAAGGCAAACTTAGCCAATTTCAAAATAAATTATTGTATGCTTTATCTCTATGTTTTCTAAATTCTCCCTAAATCATATTAGAAAGAAATTGTTTAGATTGTCAATCTATCTTCTAAGATTCAAAGTATGTTATATACTTGCCCCTTATTAAGATCCCGTATACTAGAAATGAATCAAATGGTTTGAAAATGAACATATAATTGATTCATTACTATAATCCATGCCAAACAATTGATCTGAAGTCAGTTGATGGTCAATGTAAGAGGCCATTAAAGGCATAGTGAGTAACCAGTAGTTTAGCTAGTTTTAGAATAGAATATTATGCGCTCTTCTCATTCATCCATAATTATGAATCCTATGTATGTGAATGGGCTTATATGGTATCAAAACCAAACAATTTCTTTTCTTTAGGAGGAGTGGAGAGTAGGTATAATTATGGAAGACAACACCAACCGCAGTATCAATGATAATACTATAGTAACCTAAAATTTTCATTCTAGCCACTACTGGCAATCTCTTCCTTCCAAGAGAAATATGGTGAGGGCTATTGAACTAGAAGTACCATAGGATTGTAGTGGGGATTATTAAGAAACTATTCATTAGATAAGGTAGGCTTAATAGCTATTGCAATTCCCAAACAAAGACCTTAACACTAAATATATTCAATAAATTCTGGGTATGGCAAATTATCTAAGAGATTTTGTGTGAAGTATCTCCCGCTATAAGGTCCTTTATTGCTTTGGTTAAGTATGGTGTGGAATCATTATAGGGAAGTGAAGGAATTTAATTAAAAAAGATTTGGTCTTCTTAGTCTAGTTTTAACCTTTTACTTTGTTGTCTATTTCCTTTGTGAGATTTTCTTTAGTTAGAATGTTGATTTTTATTCTTGATATAAAATTTGAGTTGTATAGGAAATGGTTTAACTACTAGTCATTAAAAAGATCTATCCATTCTAGATATGGTTTATTGATAATACATACCATGAGGTTTACTCAATCTACTTAGTTAGTTTGTTGATAATCCATACTAAAAGATTATTCAAATGAAATAAATTTCTATTTTCTAAGGAGGAAAGGAAAAAAAAAAAAAAAAACTAATCATTTTATGTAGCTAACTGATCATCTTACATATATTAGCAAAGAACATGCAATCGATTGTTAGAATTTTGTCTTATGGTTATTATCATATGACTCGAAGATGACAATATATATTGAATTTTATGCATAATAAAGTAATGAAAAATGCAAATACATTGTTTAACTCAAATCGCTTTAGATACTAAAGCTTTAATTATTTCTATTCACGTATGTCTTTTCTATGATGCATTTAGAAAGCATTTGGTTACTAAAATTGGATAGGATAAAAAGAATTTGACAGTACGGTATAGCATAAGGAATATAGTAGTATAACCTTATTAAACTATATTTGATATATGCAATATTGAATATAGATTTTTGTAGTTGAAAAAGTATATAAAAAATAAAAGAAATAATTTTTCATAATATAAATTATAATAAAGTTTAACACTGTGATTTGGGATTTTGATGTGGGTTTATCTTTAAAATATTAAAGAAATATTTATTTTACGCTATGTGTGATAGTTTTTTGCAGTATAAATTTTTAAATTATAGCAAATTATACAAACTAGATAGGAGATAAAATGTTTTGTTTAGTCCAATACCACTTAACTATAGCAAGCAAACAATACCTTAATTCTAATAAGTACAAAATTATTTATAAATTATAAAACCCAACATTAAGATGTTCCAAATCCAATAACATGAGACTCATTATAAAAATGCGAAATAAAAAATAATTAGCTTTTCATCTACTTATTTCTTTATAAAATCTAAGAAAGAAATATTGGAAGAATATAAAAAGTTTTACGTTTTATATCTTAATTAGCTGGAACCACCTGTTAGCACCCCCATTAACAGACTTACCGAAATATATTGAACAAGACAGCGATTCTAGATATCCATTCAACACTGGACATGATCGCGAGATTTCTCTTTCATGACTTGGAAGTCATATCACCAGCTCGACCTTGCCTACTGTACGATTGTCCTTTAATAGTAGCAAACAATATTTTTATTCTCACTTGTGAATGATAATGTGACATCTAACAAGACCTCTATTATGTGTATATACACTAAAAACGAAACATAATAATCAAATCACACCGGCTTAATTCAACTCAAATCCCTCACATGATCAAATGGATGAAGTTGATAATTTTTATTCTTTTAACACTACCTTGTTTGAGTTAGTCACATGAGTAAGCATATATGTAAAGATGTTTTTCTTTTGTTTAAACGAAAGTATGCAAATTAATTAGTAATCGAAATATTTTAATTAGAATGTTATTGTTTTCTTAAAAGGTTATTATTGTATTTTGTTCGCATTACAGCCGTCGGAAGGAAATCCTCTTGCTACTAAAATGAGATTTTGCAATACCATCTTAGGACTTCAAGAAAAAAGAAAAGAAAAGAAAAGAAAAATTGTTATTCCTTGACTTTTTCTTATATAATTCCATATTCTATATGCTAAAAATTAAGCCATGGTTTAGAACAATAATATACGAGTATTTTTAATTATATTTTTAATATAGAACACATAAGCTTATTATTATTGTTTCTCATTCCCAATTTGTTTCTATTTAATTCTATTTTACCAAAAAAGACATGCCAAGTTATATGTTTTTCCCGTGAAGCCATATGGGTTATCAAAAATGTCAAATGCAGATTTCGAAGAAAAACAAGCCAAGGAATTGCTGGAGGATTCTGGAGCAATGCTTTGGTTATAATTGTCTGCAAGGCTGGACAACAATGGCCTATGGTGTCCCACAATATGAAGGAAAAGTGGCAATGTGACACTGAATGATAATGATAGTGCCAGCTTATTCAGTCCTAGATTATCCAACCATAGACCTGGCTTTTTTTTGCTAGGCTTCAACTACAAGCTTATTGACTTTTTTTTACGTGTGCTGCGGGAGCGGATACACTAGTTTCAAGCTTGATCTCTCCATTAACCATTTCTTTATTTGATTTAGGTGACTTATGATTACCTTCTCGTATACTATTTTCCTAGATGCCACCCATCATCACTCTTTCCCACGTAACGTTGTCATTTTCAGAGGTTGAAATAGATTGATTAGGCACTCATTATTCTCTAGGTTTATATAGATTTTCATTGCTATATTTACTTATACGGAAAATATGGAATTTCTCCGGGCTCCCTAGTCATGTAGTCAATTTAGAAGTATCTTTTTTTTTTTTTTCATTTAATCGGCAATTGACAATTTAGAAGTGTCTTGTCTAATAGGAATTCACAAATTAGAGAAACAATTATGATATGTTTTTACTGATATGCTTAGTTTTTCTTTATGAAAATTTATGAATTAGATAAATGATTACATATGTTTCTTCTGGTATACTTGGGTGCTAAATTAATCTTTCACGGAAGAATTATGTGTATGTATTTAGTCATTTTTGCCTAATTGGCTTCTTACCCTTAAATACTTCCAAATATGAACAAAAAATAAAGGTTTTCCTGTTGTTGATCATGAATTAAATATTTTTACAATATATACATATAATATTTATTTATTTAGATCATACATCAAGAAAGTTTTTTTTTTTTTTTTTAATTATCAAAACAAGTGCTGATGACACTCATTATTCCCCTTGATTGTATGGAGATATGTTTCGAGGAGCTGCCTTGTCCTTGTGATTTATTACTAACTACGAAGCACTGAGTGATAAACAAGAAATAAAAAGGTGACAAACAGTCAGGGGAAGCGCCCAGCCAATCCATTTATGCGCCACAAGTAGTAGGTACAGTGTCAACATCTCTGCCGTTGATGACCAACTGCCAAACACAAAGTGTCTATATTTGTTTGTAATGTAAATGAAGAAAAGAAAGGCTATTTTAATCTTATTTGGCTTTTGGTACCAGAAAAGGTAAAGGGTCTTAAGGGAAATTTGTTCTGTTTATAGGAAAATAATGGGAAATTCAAGATGGAATACGAAAGAATCTTTTACGTTAAGTTCCTTGAAATGTAAATAGTCTAAAGTACAATACATCACTTAAGAGGGTTATGAATGAACTAAACCTGCTTATAAGCGGATTTGATTACATTGGTACGAGATTCAATTTAAGTAATTCGAGTAGTTTATTTAACTCCCGTCAGTCTACTTGATTTCAAAAGCTTATAAGCCTAATAAAACACTTATTAAGTATGTATGGATTTTAATAGAATTTGAGTTAAGTTTGAGTTTCAATATAAACTTATCATTTCTTTAAAATAGAGCTTAATTTATGTTTGTTGAGTCAAGCTCAAACTCATTGAGTAATAACACATCAATTTTAATTTATTGAGCTAAAAAATTTCAATTTTATCACCTTGCTTTCTTTCAAATTGAATTGAGCCCAATTATTTTTCATTGCTTAATAGCCCATTAATTTATCAAGCTTTCTTAGCTGGGGCAAAATCTTTGGAGAAAAGAACTTAGTTAATATCATAGAGATGCTTATATGGTGTAAGGTGTGTATTTATGGTTTTTTTTTTTTTTTTTGGTTTAATAAGATTGCAATAAAGAAAAAAAGGGCTATGAATGCAAAGTATAATAGCTAGAGTGCAAGTTAAATGAAGGAACAATGTTTTTTATTTTTCATAACTTTTTTTAGTCATCAATACATACATACATATATACATATATATTATAGTGACTAGGTTATAATTTTGATTCCCCATATGATATTATTGATTTTTTCTTTATGGTGATGTATCACCCTATCATGCTTCTACCATATGTTGTAATAACGGTACATTACAATTACAATATAAAAGAAATATCTATTAAGGAGTATTGTCCTTATAGTAAATCTTATCTTGCCTATCATAGGCCATTATTCGAAGAATCCCCCTTTTAGTCTTTTCAACTTTTGGTGCATGTAGTTGAAGTGGTGCGTGTCTCGAACTTAACTCCCATCTACATACCTATAGGTCCTTCAAAAACTTTAACATTCAAAGAAAACTTGAACCCAAAAATTGAGCTTAATCTTATATCATCTTCCCTCCTTTCCAGAACCCTTATGCACAAGGGCATTCTATGGAATTTGAGAGCTAAGTCATGATACTTCTCTCATGTTGTTTCACACTTAGGTTTATTTCTCAATTTCACTAATATCATTTTTCTGCTACGAGTCCATGTCTCTCTATGTTGTAATCTAATATCACTTTAGGTTTAAGCAACAACCGGTCGTCTACCATGGGAATGTCAGTAATGTGCTGATCTTAACCAAGGATGTACAAATTGAGTTGCGATATATGAAATGTTAGGTAGATAGTTGGATACTCAGGGTATTATAGTTTGTAAGCAATCTCTCCAATTCGATTTAAAATCTTATAGGGTCTTTAAAGTCTCAATGATAATTTTTTTAAGGCTAAGTACTCGGTCCATTTCTTAGGGTTTTCTCTTGTCATGCATCTTAAATAAGTTTATAGGCACCGATTCACAACTTTGGTTTGGCCATTTGATTGAGGGTGGTAGATAGTTAAAAATCTCAATTCTACTTCTTGCAACAACAACAACAATAATAACAATAACTTACTCTAAAAATGACTAATAAACATTGGATCCTTATCACTTACAATAGTGTTAGATAATCAATGCAGCTTAAAAACATGTTCAAGGTAGGTTTAAGCTACCTATAGGGTAGTGAAGCGATGAGTTAAACTCATGAAGTGTACATACTTGCTAAGTTTGTCAATCACCAATATTGTAACATCTCTTTCATTTGATTTAGGTAGTCCTTCAATAAAATCCATGCTTACATTAGTCCAACTCCCTTTTGGAATGGTAATGGCTGTAGTAGCCCTAGATTAGCCACATTCTCATATTTGTATGTTTAGAAAACACTACACTCCCTCACATATAGCCTAACATTCCACTCTATTCTTGTCTAATAATAAATAGAGCTCAATCTCTTGTAAGTTGCTTGTGCTCCAAAATGTACCCCCCCCCAAAAGTTCCATCATGGTATAACGAGATCAATCTCTTTAGTAGATTTAGGTTCAGTCCAACTAAGATCTTCTTGTATTTTTTTTAGCATATCTTGTTCTAAATTGTAATAAGTGACATTATACCCCCTTTTGAGTCTACTAAGCAAGGCTTAGTAATAGGCTTGATTAAGGAGATTGTTCTATATTTCCTGTGAAAGCTCAGAACAAATTGTTATAGTACAAATAAGTGTTTTAAATTCAACATGTTGTGCTTTTGATAAAGCATTAGCCACCCTATTGTGTATACCACTTCTATATTGGATTTCGTAATCCAAACCCAAGAATTTTGTTAACCATTTTTGTTGATAAGGAGTGGTAAACCATTATTCCAACAAGAACTTTAGATTTTCATAATTTGTTCTTATAATGAAGTATCTCCCTAGCATGTAGTGAAAGCCACCTTTTTACTACCATAACCAGTGCCAACATTTCCTTTCTATACATAGACAACCCCCCTTTGTTTTGGAATAAGTGCTTACTTAGATGAGCAATGGGATGTTGCTCTTGTATCAAGACTGCCCCCACTTCCTCATCACTTGCATTAGTTTCAATAATAAGAGATTTTGCATAATCTGACAGTTTTAATATAAGAGCTTATATCAGGTCCTTCTTGACCCTTCCAAACACATTTTCAACTTCTTGATTTCGCAAAAAATTATTTTTCTTTAAGAGTTGTGTTATGGGCTTAGTTAAGGTATCATACCCTTGAATAAACCTTTGGTAACATTTTACCACCCATAAGAACCCTCTTAATTACATGATTGTATATGGTTATGTCCATTTAGATATGTCTTCAACCTTTTTAGAGTTAGTTTTCACCCCCATATTTGGAGATGATGTGCCTTCAATACTCAATGTATGTTACCCCAAAAGTACTCTTACTTTTCTTCAAATATAACGACTCTTTCTTCAACACCCTCAAAATTGACCAAAGATGTTCAATATGTTAGTCCATTATACTGCTACACACCAAGATATAATAATTAAAAAAAAAATTAGCACAAATTTCCTCAAATATTCTTTGAACAATTTGTAAGCTCAAAGGATATTACCATGAACTTGTAATGCCCCTTCATGAGTTTTGTATGTAGCTTTGTAGATATCCTTAGGATCTATTTGGATTTAGTGATACCTATGCTTCAAATCCAATTTGCTAAAATAGCTTTCCCCATGTAATTTATACAAAAAAAATTATCTACTAATGGAATAAGATACCTATCTTTAATAGTGATCTTAATGAGTTCTCTATAATCGAGACATATGCTTCAAGTATTATCCTTTTTCTTAACCAACACAAGGCCAAATAAATCCGTGCCTCAACAATTCTTCAATCATTTCTTCCAAAGCATATTTTTGAGTCATAGAATGCCAATATGGGTACAAATTGATCGGTTGTGCAATTTCCTGCAAATGGATTTTATTGCTATGACTTCATGTAGCAATGCTTGTGGCTCATCAAATAGATCACTAGAATTTTTTTATTAATTCTAGAAAATGAGGATATATTTTATATTCATGATGCATAGTAAGAGTTACCTTTACACAACAATTTGGATGAGGAGCTACTATTAGCGTTGGATACTGGTTTAACATCCCCTTGTAGTAGGTAACTTTCGGCTCCAATTTGAAATCCCATTGTAAGTTGTTGAAAATTTCATGTAATATCCCTAGAACATGCTAACCATGGCACTATAAGGACCATATCATACCCTTGTAATAGCAAAACATATACTTTCATTGCAAAAATTTGCCCTTGAATTTTCAACTCAAACTTATTGATCTTCTCTAAGGTCTTCAAGGCATACCCATTAGCTAATGTAACCTTTACGAGTGTAGTGTTTTTAACCCAACATCCTAACCCTCTAGCTACTCTTGCATCTAGAAAATTAGTTGAACTTCCATTATCAATCAACACTCTAGGTTTTCTCTTTTTATGATAACCTAACAATGTCATAGTATTACTAATCTTTTGTTTTCCCATAAAACATAGTGTCAACCTTGACAACTCCTATTTGAAGTCATCATACCCTCTTCCTTTCCTAAACCCTTAACCACTTCAATATCACCACTTTCTATCACCATCATCAATAATCCCTTGCTTTTGCACCTATGTTTAGGTCCAAAAAGTTCATCATACCAAAAACATTGTTTCTTCCTTCATTTTTCCTCTAACTCCTCAACAATAAGTCTCTAAGTAGCTTTATTTGAATTGTTTTGGTTGTTGTTAATTTAGCTAGTGTTAAGCTTAGGTATGTTGGTGTATGTGGAACTAGCAAGTATGGTATGAATGAAGGTTTATTTAGTAAGGGAGAGAACTAGTTGTACGCATGTATGGGATATGTGGAAGCTAGTCATATGTTTAGGGCCATTTTTGGTAGCTAAAAGTGTGGCTTCTTGGATTTTGCTAAGATAATGGCTTGAATAAGGGTTTGTAGCTAGAACATTCTTATGATGTATTATATCTCTCTTTTTAAGCCATTCAGAAGGTACCTTACGAGTTGGTGCTCAAGTAAATGTACAAAGGTTGATAAATGTGTAAATTCTCCTGAGTAGTCCTATAAAGAGCTTTATCGAAAAAGTTCCCTAAACTCAGACGTTGGTTCTTTGTAGGCTTTTACCCCAAATTGTGCTTACATCTCCATAACCAACTCCTCCCATGACAAAGTGGTAGGTAGAGTGTGATTTTGAACAAAAATACGATACCATTTTAGTGCTTTCTCCTCAAAATGCATAGTTGCCACCCTTACCTTGTATTGATCAAGCGAGACATCAATGCTAAAGTAACTATCAACCTTAATAAGCCATGACTTCAAAGCTTCTCTTAAAAATTGAGGAAATTCGAGTTTGTTGGGTCTAATAGGAACTTGATAAGGTAAGCCCATGTGTAGACATTCTATAGTGGAATGTTGTTAGAAGAACTATTTATATCTCCATCCAATGTTAATTTAGCCTTTGTAGTAATTGATGGTTTAGTAATATCTTGCATTTGTTGTTTTCAAGTCTAGCATGGTAGAACTAAAGCATTATTGTTGCTTATGGAACATTTCATTGATGGTGTCCATTAGTTCTCCATGCCTCTCCTCTTGAAATTTCTTCTACTAATATTCATGTTCATCCAACATAGTATGGACATTGTCTTCCCTCTTGGTTGTCTGAGTGTTGACCATCTACTAAGAAGAGGCTTTGATATGAATTGGTATAATAGCTTAAATGCAAGCTGAATTAGGGAACAATTCTTTTGATTTTTCATAACTTTTTTTTGTTACATACATGTATATATAATGACTTGGTGTGGTTATAATTTAGATTCCAAATATGATATTCTTGATTTTTCTATGGTAATGTATCATGCTTCTACCATGTGCTATAATAATAGCACATTACAATTATAATATAAAAGAAATATCTATCAAGGAGTATTGTCCATATAATATAACTTCCTTAGCCCATCTTGAGGCCATTCTTCTAAGATGCCCCTTTTTAGCCTTTTCAACTTTCAATGCATGTAGTTGAAGTGGTGGGTGTCTCGAACTTAACTCCCATTTGCCTACCTATTTTAGATCCTTTAAACACTTCA
Organism: Lumnitzera littorea; assembly: GCA_024138015.1. Taxonomy (NCBI): domain Eukaryota; kingdom Viridiplantae; phylum Streptophyta; class Magnoliopsida; order Myrtales; family Combretaceae; genus Lumnitzera; species Lumnitzera littorea. The sequence goes on along the minus strand of JAMXBB010000005.1, from coordinate 73,154,703 downwards.
CCATTCAAATCAAATTCTAACCTTAAAATCAAGCTTAACCTTGCATCATCATGCCTAATTGCTAGTAGGTCACAAGTGACAATAGAAATAGGTTAGTATTAGACGAGGTTTAATCATTTGAATGAAATTCTAGACCTTACTTCAATATTGTACAAAAGAACTTTCTCTTTAAATTCCATAAGATTAATCTAATTCAATTAATACTTATTTTGGACTCCATAAAATTAGATTAGTTCTTGCAAATAATTTATTTTCTTCATACACATGCTCATTTTTTATGTTATTAGTACTTTCTTAGTAAACTATAATGATAAATATTGTAGATTATATAATAGAGCATTTGTTCTAAATTATAAATTGAATAATTCTTTTATTAAGTGTTTTTAATAATTCTTATTTTCTACATTGTTATAGGTTAATTTAGCAAATCTTATAAAGTATAAATAGAGCATGGAAATATCACTAAATGTCAAAATCCTTTCTTTGTCCATTGCTATGTTGTCATTTCTTCTTTAAAATCATTATTTCATGAACACAAACTAGATTGAATAAAATAAAATTTTAAGAATTTACCACAGCTAAATTAATTAGCAAAACACCTATAAAGGCAATTTTTTGTCCCAAAAATTATCAAATTGAAGATCAATTGACTAAAGAAACACTTTTATTTGCTTAGTGAAAATGTGAACTCTATTGTTATTTGTTGTTAGGTGATTTTGGTTTAGAACTTTTGTTCTACTAAGAAAGAAAAAGCTTTTCGTACCAGGGTTAGTTTGATGCGATCACTCCAATGCCTAATCAGTTGGTGAATGGTGTAAAAGACTGAGTAAGTAGTGGAGAGTTATCGGATATCTCTTACAATGTTTCTTCTTCCAATTTATAGGCAAATGTTGTAGTTGAAACAGTAGTTAATGGAGTGATTATCACGACACATGGAGGCCTCTTGATCAGGTATGTTGATAGTTAGTTTTTGTCCACTCAATTTGATAAGTGTTGATATAACTTCACTTACTCATCCATTTGGTTACCGACAGGGCGGGTAATCTACATTCTTGGCATCTCGCTTATTAATGCAGATTTGCTCCTAATTTGAATTCAAGTTTATGGTACGAACAGTTATCATAAGCACGGTTATGTTACATAACTACCTGTTCTCCCTATATTTCAAGGAATGTGTCTAATTACAAACCTTTTACATGTCTCGACAGTTATTCAGATAACTGCTACTTTAAACATGACAATCACCTATAAATATGGAAAGGAAATACTATAAGAGACATTTGATAACTCTTCACCACTTACTTTTACTTTCCTTACTCCTATTTACTAATTTAGACATCAAAGTGACCACATTAGACTAGCCCTTATACCAAGTGACTTTCTTTTCTTTGTAGGATATTTCTAATTACCAAAACCCATTGTCAACATTTAGCGCTGTCTATTTTTCCTTAAACACACTAACATGGTTAAAACTAGGATGACTAAGAGTGTAGGTGTTGGCACTTCCTCCTAACACCTTGAGAGGGGGGGGGGGGGGGGGGGGGGGGGGGTGGCGGGGTGGAGGGAGTAGGCATACGAATGAGTAACGTTTGGTTAGGCTTACGCAACTTTGTCTCAATTTAGCTAAAGAAAACTAGGAATTAAACAAAAAACATAAATAGATCTTTAACCTCCTTTATAGTAGTATTTATCCAAATCAAAACAAAGAGCATGACAATCATGATGTTGAGAATAGTGATGACTTAATTTATTCACTTGAGTACCGAAAAAGCAAGTTGAGGTTGTGGAAGGACCCTTGGCTCCTGCATTCAAAAAGAATGATAAAGGCAAGGAATCGTAGTAGGTCTACCATGCAAGGTCCTTATATGTTGGAACCACTGCTGCAATGAGCAAGCAATTTTGAATTAAGAAGAGTCCCTTTATTCTTGAGATTTTAGAGGAAGTGATACCTTGATACATCAAGCTACCATAATTTGAAACTTATGATAAAACGAAAAACCTCGAAGAGCATTTGGAGTATTACTGCATGTTAGCCAAGTTGCATGGTTTGAATGATGTAGTGGTCTATCAAGCTTTTCCTTCATTCTTGAGGAATGCAGCCAGTACATGGTTCAAACACTTGAATCTAAACACCATTTCTTGTTTTGATGAACTAGCAGTAGTGTTTCTTCAAAACATCCTTGTAAGTAAGCTTCTTGTTAAGGATTCATCAATCTTTAACACAATCAAACAAAGATTAAATGAGTTAATTAGAGACCAATTGGCCAGGTTTATGGCTAAGAATTGGATATGAATGTGGCCTTGAATGTCGTAATTGATGGAGTTAAGCCCTATGGAGACTTTTTCAAGTCTCTCACAAAGAATAAGTAGAGCACTTTTGATTGGAATCAGTCCATGATGATCTTTAAGCCAAGGCCAACCTATCAAAAGCCAACGTTGACCTGTTAGAACTAAAAGATGACTTATCCTAACCCCAAACGAACTTGCTCTTATTGAGGCCAAACTGATAACTGAAGGACTAAAGGTTGGAAAGGAACCATTTGGCATCAAGTTTGTCATCTATTGGTATGGCAAGAGACTAAGTGACCAAGGCCTCAAGGCTAACGAATAGCTTGGCATAGAACAGGAAAGCTAGGACCTAGCCATCTATGAGTCCAGCAACTATGGGTCGACCTCACTGGGAGCTCAACCTAGCATAATAAGGCTTCTAAACATCCTACCCCTGCTCGGACATCCAACTAACCATCAGCCTCTACTCGGGCCTATAGATAGCTCAGGTGACTGCATGTTGACCACTTTGTTAAAAGCATAGTTTTGTATACTTTCTAAATATTTTCCTTATTTCAATTGTGGGCCATTCTATAGGGTTTAAGGCCTTATATATTATTTACAATTTTTGCCACTAAGGTTTTAGGACTTGCTATAAATAGCTACTTTTGTAATTATCAAAAGACTAGATAAGTGAAGAATATTCAAGACAGTATGTTTACACTTGAACCTCCCTTTTTTAAGTAAGGATACCCGAGAGCTCTTAGAGCTTGCATTTTTTGAATTATTGAGTGTCAAATAACTCTTTAATCTTTCTTGCATTCTTATCAATCTTAACCCTAAGATTGTGGTGAACCTTTAATTTGAATAGGTTAGTAAGTTGCATCTAACCCTCATTTGAATCCCGAGTGACATTTAGTGTTCATGAGTTGTATCGAACCCTATTTTGAGCTCAAACCCCTGATTGTATTTGTATCTTGGTGTGTGATGACCCCGAACACCCATTCCTAGTTCAAGACCCGCTGTGTGGATTCACATCAACTTTCGTCGAGTTTAAAGCCAAGGCCACCTCATACATTCATCAGGAAGATAACATAAAGGCCTCGTAAGAAGCCGATTGAAACAGAGGAGATAGGAAAAATGATAGGAGGAAAAGTGCAAAGGCAGACTCGGTATAGATGATGATCAAAGTTCAAATGTTGAGAGAAAGAGACCAAGGATTCCAACATATTTATCCTACATGCTTGTCAATTGTCTAATTTCAGACATATTGATGGAGGTACGTGGGTAAAGAGGCGTTTTGCAGTAGCCAAAAAGAATGAGAGGAAATCACTTAAGGATAAATTTAAAAAAATACCGTGATTTCTACTACGATAAAGGTCACAACACAAATGAGTGCATCCAACTCAAGAATGGGATTGAGGATGTGATTCAACATAGGCATTTACGAAAGTTGTTTGCGCATGATGCTTAGAATTTTGAGAGACTGTCTCAGAGGAGACGTGAGGAATAGGAGAATGACACTTAGCCAACTGTTATTAGGAGAGATGCAAGGGATGTGAATTCCAGTAGAGCACCTAACAGAGTGATTAATACTATTGTCAGTAGACTTATTATAGGCTAGTAAAGCTCTTCAAGCCTAACTAATGCTAAAAATTACGTTTACAACATCTAAGGCAAGAAGGTTAGAATCGATAACACAAGCTCTTTCGTAGAGGAAGACTTTGAGGGCATCCAAAGGTCACATGATGATGCACTCATTATAAGTGCAAGAGTCACCAACTTTGAGGTTAAGAAAATTCTTGTTGACATAAGAAGTTTAGCAGATATCATTTTTCAGCATTCTTTGGACCAGATGAGACCCAAGATCAAAGCATAGCTAAGATCTTATAAATATGATCTATATACCTTTAACAATCAACCTATCTATGTAGCTAGAGTAATTTCTTTACTAATATAGATCGACAATGACAAGCATGTCATATAAGATAAAGTAGACTTCCTCATTGTCAAATGTTAGTCCCCATGCAATATGATCATGGGATGGTCGTATTAGCACCTATTTGGTATTGTCCCTTTAACTATACATCTTAAAGCCAAGCGAGAGGACTTTTAAGGTCTCGTACAGAAAATACTAACTCTAAGCTATAGTTAAGATAAGGACTCCTATCCCGATCTAACCACCTGCTGACTTATCTCTCATATCCTCACGTATGTCTAACATGCTCTTACTCAATAACAAAGTCAAAATCCAAAAGACAGCCTAGAATTAGTCGAGTCGAGCTACTAACCTAACCTACTAGTGTCTAACTTCAAGACCGTTGACCTTCAAGCTAATTGGCTTTTGACTTAATCCAGATTAAGTCAGCCCCTGACTGTAGCACATTCCTACTTCCACTTACGTTGTACCATATCCTAGATGTCCAGCTACTAAGCGATACGTGTCTTTTAACATAATGTTCTAAAATGATTCTTTCTTTTCCAAACTATATATTCTATCTTTTTTACCCTTTTTAGTATGTCTTATGTAACCTAATGTAGAATACCTTTTTGTCTTTTCATACATGTAGAATAACCCTAGTAGGTAAGTGCATAAACCCCCACTTTTCCTTGTATGCACATTGATATCCTTTTCAATACAAAAATTACTCATTTGAGTAACCTTAGTGTTTTTATCATCTCTTAATTGATATCTATTCCCTTTAGCAAGGAGTAGTGGTGAGTGACTCTTCAGTTCGAACCGATGTGTCATATTTAGCGAATTGTAGGCTAAGTAAGATCGAGTAATGAGTCATATCCATTCGGTAGCTGCTTAGTTTTTGCTACTTTCTTTTTTATTTCCTTTTCGATTCGTTCATTGTGGTGCTTCTCTATGTGTATGACCTTGAGACGCATTAGCTTCGTTAGTATTAGAGTACAGTTCCGTAAGGGAATATGTGAAGTTGCAGTAAAGTTTTTGTTCGCTTTACTGTTAGTAGCTGCTGTGTTCCTCCCGTAGCTACTATAGTGTGTTGGTGTGATAGCAAGTTTTGTTTCATTGTTACTCTGTTTTTCATCACAAAAATAGAGCAAGTTCATTTCTACTTTGTTTAGTAACTGTTGGATATCAAGGTTGTTAGTAGTTTGTTAATTAGTTCAAAAAAGTTTTATACTATGTAAAATTCAAGTGTTTAGGGAGTTATCGGTAACCAAAGTAGTGGTACTTAACCTGGTCATGGTCATAATGGTAGTAACGCCCCAAGGTCCTTTGATGACAGACTTGATAGGCTCACAAACCTTGTTGAAAGTCTAGTCATAGTAATGTAAGTAAGCAAGCAACAATCCTATGGTGTATAGTCGCCGAACTTATAAGAGAATGCCCCTGCAAGACCCCATGGCCAAGGCAACTAAACCAATCACCCAGTTTGACCACAGCGAGTTGGAAAAGTAGTAGGCCAAGCTGTTAGACGAAGATTGGAGTTAGAAGAGATTGAAGAAGAAGATGAGGAACTGGATGTTGAAGAATTTCAAGAGGAAGGAGAGGAAGTTGACTATTACTCATTATTAGGATAAGGATGCCGAGCCTCTCGAGGGTTAGATAATATCAAGGTTCAAATCCTACCCTTAAGTGGAAGGGTAGATGCCGATGAATACTTAGAGTAGGAAGAGAAGGTCGAGATGCTGTTTGACTATTACAGATATATGGATACTATTAAGTTCTGACTTGCTGCATTAGAGTTTATTGGGTATTAGACAATGTGGTGGAAAAATCTAAATGCAGCCCAAGCAAGGGGTAGAAGACTAGGTGTCAGAACTTGAGACGAGATGAAGAGGTCATTGAAGGGTAGATTTGTACCTAAGATGTACCTACAAGATATGTTTGCAAAATTGCAAGTGCTTTGCTAAGGAAACCGATCTGTTGATGACTATGTTAGACAGTTCCAAATGTTAATGATCCAAGCTAATGTAGAAGAACCAGAAGCTCGTACAGTGTCAAGATTCATTTCTGAACTCAAGTATGAGATTTGCAATATCTTTGAAGTACAAAGGTTTTATACTTTAGAAGAGGTGATCAAAATTGCGTAGAGGGTTAAAAAGCAAAGGAGAAATGATTCAAGTCAACCTGAGTAAACATTCTCCCAAGCTCTCGTATTGTGCTGACTTGTTCAAGCCAACCTAAGGAGGCCATACCGAACCGAGGAAAGGAATGACCGATCTGATGAACGCTGAGTAAACTAACATGGTTGAACAGGATAGTTGAGCCGACTTGAGATTAGGCCAACCCTGAGAACTTATGAGTAAGGCCAACCATCCAGACAGAAGACTAGTGAGGTAAAGTATTTTAAATGCTTAGGCTTCAAACATATGGCTCTTGAATGTTTGAACTAGCATGTTATCATACTCCGAGGAAACATGGTGGATAGTATCGATGAGAGCAACCTTGAGGAAGAAAAGAATGTTGGAGAACCCAAAGTGGGAGAGGAAGAGGAGACATATGTCTATGCCGACTAGGGGGAAGTAATGACCTTAGTCTTGAGACGAGTCCTGAGTTCCTTGCCGAACTTTGAGGAGGACCAGAGAGAGAATTTGTTCCATATCAAGTGTACCATCAAAGGCCAACTGTACACAATCATCATAGATGGAGGAAGTTATACTAATGTCATTGTACAGTCTTTTGTACAAAGATTGGGTTTGCCGACCTCAAAGCATCCCTAACCTGATAAGCTATATTGGCTTCATGATAAGGGTGCTTTGCATGTAATTGAACAAGTAACTGTACTGTTTAGTATTGGGAATGTGTACAGGGACAAAGTAGTATGCGATGTCATCCCTATAGGAGCTTCACATCTACTACTTGGATGACCTTGGTTGTTTGACCGACATGTCACTCACGACGAGTATATAAACACCTATGCCTTTGTTGAGGATGAAAGGAGGATGATGTTACAACCATTAACCTCATCCTAAGTAAATGAAACCTATAATCAGCTCGCCTAAGCTAATAAGAAGAAAGCCCTAGTGATGAGCCGTAAAGAGCTTCGATCTGCTGAGAAGGCTGATGAACCAATGTTCATGTTGGTAAAAGATTAATGGAGATGAGGGAATTGCCGAATGTCCCAGAAGAAATCCAAAGATTGCTAAATGAGTTCATTGACCTGTTTCTAGAAGAACTGTCTAAAGGATTGCCACTAATCTGAGGCATAGAGCACTGTATTGATCTATACCCAAGTGTTACCCCGCTGAGCTGACCTGCGTATAGGATGAACCCTGCGCAAGCTGCCGAACTAAAGAGACAGGTGGATGAACTCATTGAGCGAGGATATGTGAAGGAGAGCATAAGCCCTTGCGCTGTACTAGTTTTGCTCGTTCCAAAGAAGGATGCTTAATGGCATATGCACAATGATAGCCGAGCAATTAGTCAAATTACTGTCAAGTATAGATACCTAATACTGAGGCTCGATTACATGTTAGATGAGCTTAATGGTGTAAAGATATTTTCGAAGATAGATTTTTGAAGTAGCTACCACCAAATTTACATGAGGCCAGGTGACGAATGGAAGACTGCCTTCAAGACTAGACACGGACTCTATGAATGGTTAGTTATGCCATTTGGACTTACGAATGCGCTGAGTACATTCATGAGGTTAATGAACCATGTGATGCACCTTCTACTTGGAAGATGTGTGGTCGTGTACTTTGATGACATATTGGTATACAGTGCTGACTTGAATGACCATGTTTGATATCTTTGTGAAGTATTTGACGTTTTACGAGTAGAGAGGTTGTATGGGAATATGAAGAAGTGTACGTTTTGCCAGAGTGAGGTGATTTTCTTAGGGTTTGTAGTGTTAAGGGATGGAATTTGAGCAAATGAGAAGATTCAAGCAATTCTGGGATGGCCGACGCCAAATATTGTCACCGAAGTCTGAAATTTCCATAGCCTAGCTTCTTTCTATAGGCAATTTATTAAAAACTTCAACATAATAGCTGTCCTATTGATTAAGCTAACAAAGAAGAATGAAGGGTTCAAGTAGAGCGATTGAGCTAATTGAAGCTTCAGGGAGATCAAGGAGAAGCTTACCTTAGCCCTTATACTTTCACTATCAAATTTTGACAAGCCATTCGAATTAGAGTGTGATGCATTGGGAATTGGAATTGGTGCTATCCTGATGCAAGAGTGATGACCCATTACCTACTACAGTGAGATGCTTAGTGGTCCTATCCTAAACTATTCTGTGTATGAGAAAGAGTTGTACTCTCTTTATCGAGTCCTTACTGTTTGGCAACATTATTTGCTGCCGTGAGAGTTTGTTATTTACACTGATCATGAATTGTTGAAGCATCTTGGGAGTCAGAACAAGCTCTCAAAGAGGCAAGTCAAGTGGTTAGAGTTCATAGAAGGTTTCTCATATGTCATCCGATACAAGAAGGGAAGTGCAAATGTGGTTGTTGACACTCTATCACGGCGACAAACCTTACTGACCACTTTGTAGACAAAATTATTGGGATTCTCACTAATTATCAAACAATATGCTCATGATTCTCACTTCAGCCCTATCATAGGACAGTGTAAGGATGAAATTGCTATCAAGGGATATTATCTCAAGGATGGCTATTTATTCAAGGACCACTGGCTATGTATTCCAAGCTGCTCCATACGTAAACTGTTGGTCCAATAAGCTCATAACAGTAGACTTTCAGACCACTTTGGGGAGAACAAGACAGCCAATCTACTGAGAGAAAACTTTTATTGGCTAGGCTTGGCTAAGGACGTCCATAAGGTAGTTGGTAGTTGTGAGGTGTGTAAGCGTGCTAAGGGGAAGAGAGAACCCTATGGAGAGTATATGCTTTTACCGAGGCCAACCTTATCTTAGGCTGACCTTAGCATGGACTTTGTCCAAGGTTTGCCTTGGACATCCTGAGGGAAAGATTTCATTTTTGTTGTAGTGGAACATTTCTGCAAGATGGCACACTTCATTACATGTCATCGAATTAACGATGCTTTATATATTGCTAATTTGTTTTTGCAAGAGATTGTCCGACTACATGGAGTACCGAAGACTATTGTCTCAGATCGAGACATAAAATTTTTGAGCTATTTTTAGAAGACTCTTTAGAGGAGACTTGGAACCAAACTCGTATTCAGCTCCAATAGCCACCCTTAGACCAATAGCTAAACTGAAGTGATAAATAGGACACTAAGCAATCTGCTTAAAGCTGTCGTAGGAAAGAACTTGAGGGATTGGGATCTGTGCCTACTAGTTGTAGAGTTTGCATATAACCGGACCATCCATAGTACTACTAGGAAGAACCCATTCGAGGATGTCTATAGCCTTAACCTTACCATTCCCCTGGATATGATTGGAACCCTAGTAGCTATTGAAGAGAGTTAATCTGGAATAGATCGAGCCTAAGAATTACATGAGCTACATTAGTTTGTTACGGGGAAGATCACTAAGTTCAATAAAAGACAACAAGAGATTGGTAGCCGAGGCCACCAAACAATTTCTTTCCAACTAAGAGACCTAGTATGGATACATCTAAGCTGAGAATGATTCCTGCACTTAAGATAGAACAAACTATTACCTCGAGCTGATTGTCCATTTAAGGTCCTGAAGAAAATCAATCGCAATGCTTATTAGATCGAGTTGCCTGATGATTATAGTGTCTCCTCCACCTTCAATGTATCCGATCTGATATCCCATAAACCAACAGAAGACCTTACGAGTACCCTAAAAGAACGAGTAGAAACTACTTCAAATTTGAGGACAAATCTTTCTAACCCCTAAGCAAATGATAGGAATCAACCCCCTGGATCGATCACAAGAAGCCGAGCTAAATGACTTCAAGGGCTCATATGGAAAATACTAGTTCTAAGCCATATCCGAGATGGGGACTCCTATCTTGATTTGACCACTTGCTGACTTGTCTCTCAAATCTTCATGTGTATCTAACATGCACCTACCCAACAGCGAAGTCTTAATCTAGAAGACAGCCTATAACTAGCTGAGTCGAGCTACTAACCTGACTTATTAGCGTCTAACTTCAAGATAGTTGACCTTTTAGGCTGATTGGCTTTTGGCTAGATCCAGATTAGGTTGGCCTCTAACTGTAGCGCATTTCTACTTTTACTTACGTTGTACCATATCTCAGATGTCCAGCTACTAAGCAACACGTGTCTTTTGACACAATGTTCTAGAATGATTCTTTCTTTTTCGTACCATATATTTTTTCTCTTTTACCCTTTTTACTATGTCTTATGTAACTTAGTGTAGAATACCTTTTTGTCTTTTCATATATGTAGAATAACCTTAGTGGGGAAGTATATAAACCCTTACTTTTTCTTGTATGTACATTGATATCCTTTTCAATACAGAAATTACTCATTTGAGTAACCTTAGTGTTCTCGTCATCTCTTAACTCATATCTATTCCCTTTAGCAAAGAATAATAGCGAGTAACCCTTTAGTTCGGACTAATGTGTCATATCCGGTGAATTGTAGGCTGAGTAGGATCAAGTGGTGAGTTATATCTATTCGATAGCTACCCGGTTTTTGCTTCTTTCTTTTCTATTTCCTTTTCGATTTTTTCGTCGTGATGCTTCTCCATGTGTATGACCTCGCAGATGCATTACCTTCAGACATGCCAAGCATCTCAAGAGAAGTCATGGTATATAAGCTCTAAATTGATCTTAGTGGGGAGGTGATCCAACAAAAAATGGCATTCTATACCAGAGAGACAAGCAGTAATAGAAGAAGAAGTTTAGAAGCTATTGAAGGAAGGATTTATTTGAGAAGAGCCATATTCAACTTATCTAGCCAATTGTGTATTAGTCAAGAAGTCTAATGGCAAGTGGCGAATGTATATAGACTTCATGGATCTCAGTAAGGCTTATCCTAAGGATTGTTTCCTACTATCGAAAATTGGTTAAATGGTAGATTCAATTGCTGCACATGTGCTACTTTCCTTTATGGATGCCTTCTTTGGTTATAACCAAATCAAGATGTACAAGGAAGATGAAGTCCATACATAATTTGTTACTAATTTTGGAACATATGGTTACACAGTGATGCCCTTTGGGTTGAAAAATATGGTGTAACCTACCAGAGACTTGTTACCGAGATGTTCAAACCCCATATCTACAAAAACGTTGAAGTATATGTTGATGACATGATTGTGAAAAGCATAAAGGAGGATTGGCATTTTGCTGATCTTAAGGAGACATTTGTTACATTAAAGTGATACAACATAAAGCTTAACCCATAGAAGTGTCTTTGGTGCAATTTCAGGAAAATTTTTAAGATACATGGTCACTCGATATGGCATTGAGGCCAACTTATGAACGATTGAGGTGATAATAAACATGCAATCCCATCGTATTGTCAAGGAAGTGTAGGAACTCATTAGGTGAATAGCTTCCCTCAATAGGTTTGTATCGAGAAGCATTGATAAGTGCATAGAATTCTTTAAAATCATAAAGAATCTGAAAGAATTCAAATGGTCCAATGATTGTAAAATAGCTTTCAATTATCTCCATAAATTCCGTCACCCTTAATACTCTCAACACCCATCTCTGGAGAGAATTTATATTTGTACCTATCAGTCAGCGACCAAGCTCTTTCTTCTGCATTGGTTTGAATTGACGACAAAAAGCATTGACTTGTTTATTATGTAAGTCATGTTTTATAAGGGCTAAAGCTTTGGTACACGAAAATTGAAAAATTTGTTTTAGCAGTAGTTCTCTTGGCAACTAAGTTGAAGCCATAGCCATATTTTAAGGCTCACCAAATCATAGTTCTCATTAATCGACCATTGCCATCGGCATTGCAATGGCTTAACTCCTCTAGGAGAATGATGAAATATGCCCTAGAGTTAAGTGCCTATGGTGTATAGTACAAACCCATAACGGCACTTAAAACTTAAGTGTTGATAGATTTTGTAGCCAAGTTCACTGGTAAGAAAGATAGTGTAGAGGTTGTCAAGAAACTTATTTAGTACCTTTGTGTGGACAGTTCTTTAACGAGAGAAGGAAGTGTTGTAGGCCTTATTCATCAAGGCTCCTACAATGTCAAAGTTAATTATGCTTTAAAATTTAAATTCCCAGCCAACAACAATGAAGCAGAGGATGGAGCTTTGATCACCAAACTAAAACTGGCAAAAGAAATTGGCGTCGAGAAATTTGAAGTGTTCTCTAATTCACAATCAGTAGTGAATTAGGTTATGAGAAGTTATGTAGTAAGGGAAGAAGAAATGAGTAAGTACTTGTTGATGGTACAAATGTTCATAAAAGAATTTCAATCTTTTTCAATCCACAAGGTTTTAAGAAGTAAGAACATTGCCATCGATAAGTTATTGAAATTGGCTAGTATGGCATTCCCTAACTTGAGTGACAAACTTTTTGTTAAATTTCTTCTGTAAAAAAGTTTATCTACTCTTTTGTAGAGCTATGAATTGGGTCCTTGCCCAAAAAAAGAATCTTGGATGGATCCCTTAGTAGATTATTTGAGAGACAGGACTCTCCTTAGTGATAACAAGAAAGGAGTACAAAGATTGGTTTCCTAAGATGTGAATTATATGTTGATTGATGGTCAGTTATATAAAAGTAGTATATCATAACCTTATCTTCGATGCCTTCCTCTAAGAGATTCTTAGAGGGTGTTATCTGAATTGCATGATGGCATTTGTAGTAACACGTAAAAGTACAGATACTATATGTTCAAGCTTTGCGACTTGCCTATTATTTGTTGACCATGAGAGAAGACACAAAGGAAGTTGTTCAGCATTGTACACGGTGTTAGAAGCACGAGGTGTTGAGTTGAGCACCTACAACTAAATTATGCATCTTATCTAGTCCTTGGTCTTTCACCTAGTGGGGGTTAGATATTCTCGGGCCTTTTTTGAAATCTACTACCCAACGACAATTTGTCATTATTACCATGGATTACTTTAGCAAATTGGCAGATGTCGAGGCGGTAGTATAGATCATTGAGTAGAAAATAGAAGCATTTGTTTTCAATTCCATAATATCAAGATTCGAAGTTTCTTACATGATAATCACAGGTAATGGCCCGTAGTTTGACAATAATAACTTTCGAGCATTTTGCGAGATGTATGGCATCCGCTTGACCTATACGTCTATAGCATACCCTTGGATGAATGGACAAGTTGAAGCTGCGAATAAGATTATCTTGTATAGCCTAAGGGGGAAAGTAGATCAAGTTCAAGGGAGATGGGCTAATGAACTTCCAAATGTCTTATGGAGGTGCCGAACTACCTATAGAATTGCAACAAGAGAAACTCCCTTCAGGTTAGCATACATTATGGAAGTAGTTTTGTCGATTGAGTTGGATCTGCCTAATTTGCAGATGTAGAACTTCGATGTGATGGTTAACCAAGTTAGATTAATGGCAAATTTGGACATCATTGATGAAATTAGAGATATTGCAAGAGCTCGAGTTACTACATACCAGCATAAAGCAGTTAAGTATTACAATAAAAATGTAAAGCATAAGGTTTTTTAACTTAGAGATCTGGTTTACCGAAAGATGAAAGCAACTAATGCGTAAGAAAGTTAAGGAAAACTTAACACAAATTGGGAGGATCCTGTTAGGGTCTGGGAAGTTGTTGGTGAAGGTGTTTATCGATTTGAAAGGTTGTATGGATCAATCATCCTACGAGCATCAAATGTTAAGAATTTGAAACTCTATTTCAATTGATGGCTTGGATGATATTCATCTCCATTTGTAAGGTGATAACCTACTTGCTTGTAAGATGACGACCTGTTTGTTCATGAGAATTATATTTGATGTTACATTTTGTTCTTTTTAATCTATTCATGACTACTAAGTTAGTAAGTTCAACCTACATGTTGAATGAACTGACGTAAGTTCTAGCCTATTGTGATTAATGAACTTTAGAAATTAATTCCATAGTCGAATAATACGGTTAGTCCACATCTCAAATGGTTACCGAACAATGTCTATAAAGACGTATGAATTAGGCATGTGAAATAAAACGTGCCAAAATAATTAGGTGTGTGAAATAAAACATGCTGAGAAATAATTAGGTATGTAAAATAAAACATGTCAAGAAATACTTAATGTATGAAATAAAACATGCCAAGGAATAAGATCGTGGAAATAAAATGCATATTATCAGATAAATATACATGCCAAGAAAACGTGGTGCATGGAATAAAATGTATTGGAAACATAAAGTTATATGAAAGGTACTTTTCATTCATCAATGTAATATTGCAAATATCCAACCTATTTTTAGTACACAAAGTATAAGGAATGAAAGTACAAAGATAATCCTATGGCCTATTCTTGGAGTAAGCAGAAGCAATCTTTGGATCAGAGGCTAGGGCTTTTTCCAAGCAAACTTCTTTCTCGACATTTAAGGTCTCCGAGCAGGTTGATTTCTCTTTGTGCACATAGGGGATTTCTTTTGATGGACGTTCTTCGTCTTCCCCTGGATCCTCAACATGAGCTTTGTTATTTACCGTCATAACCATCTTAGTACATGATTCATCATCGTCAGCCTTATCGCAACTATTGACTTTGTCATCGATGTCGGTGAAATCAAGGCAGGAAAAATCGTATTCAGGGTGAAGCTTTAGGATATTCTCTGTCACCACCTAAACCCCCTCCAACAACTTCTTCTGTAAAAGTCTCTCGTATTGTCGACTAGGAGTGACTATGTTTAGTGCCTCTTCAATAGAGGGTCCTCTCTTCACAGTATCCTTTAGCTCGGCAATACGGCTTTGTAACTTCATGTTATTTGTCTCCAACTCTTTAATTTTCATTATGAGCTTATCCTCTTCGTCGCTCATTATACAAAGAGTTCGACTTAGCCCTTAACACTCTTCTTTCTTTTTCTATAGCTCCTCCTTTAGACCTTTAGACTCCTTGTATTGCTCTTCAACCTTGGCCTTCAGGCTTAAGACTTCATCAGTAGCCAAAGGTATGTGCCAACTTTTTGGTAGCTAAGTCTTCCTAGAGCTTTCTCGCCTCCATCTCGACCCTTATCCTTGCATTCTCAATAGTAATAGTCTAGGCTTTAGAAGCATTGTTTGCATCTTTGATTTTCTACAACAATTTCACTTAGTATGGTGAGTATTAGAAATGACCCAGTAGAACACATAAAGACTAACTATTGTCATTACCTTCTTCATCTCTTTGCCAGCTTCATCTAAAGCCGTTAGAACATGGCTGCTTATCTAAAAAGAAAAGTAGTGTCAATAACTAAACAAATGCAATAGTTAAAAGAATGGTCATGGATACTCACATCATATAGCTTGGCTACAATATGGGCCTTATTGTCACCATCGACCCTATTGACGTCCTTCTTGGTAATCTCTTTGTCTTTTGGAAGAATAATTCCCTCTATTAAGGCTAAAGATTTTATCCTATCTCCCAAGGCCAAGTCTGTATGTGAGATAGAGTAGCTTTAACACGAGATGAAGTACTCACTGACCTCCTTATTGGGGATGAATTTAGCACTACTAATGTTGAGAGCTTTGCTGTGCATTGCCTCTTTCGTTCTCTCATCCAAATCTTTAGACCTTTTGGTAGATAATTAGCCGGTAAGTTCCTTCCTGAGTCTATTATTAGCATTCGGCATTGCCTTTACCATCAATGATGACCCTTCGGTGGTAGTAGTATCTTGGGCCTCACTATGGGGTTGGGTCTCTTGACCACCCGTTCTTGACTTAGCAATAAGTTGAATATTCTTGACCGAAGCTCCCTCGAATGAGCGACCTTGGTTGGCATAGTCTTCTTACCCACCTTCCGCTTCTCGGCCAGTTGGGAGGCCTTTTTTTGCATTGCTACTTGCTTTGTTGTATCCTCCTTTACCACTTTCTTTACGATAGCAGGCTGAGTGGTAGTGGCTGCGATGGTTGCCTGCTTATCAGCTTTTGATTTTTTAGCCCTAGCCTAGGCTATCAGCTTGGCAGGATTCACCTCACTAGCACTTATATTTGCAATATGAGCAAACATGTTAATATTAACATAAGGGAAAAGAATGAACTTATACTCTTTGTATCGAGCAAAGCTCAAAGGTAACTATTTCCCCCCTAAGTCATGAGAATGGCTTTTCTCTTATAGCTATACTTGACACGATGATAACTCATTAGTGTACCTTCCTTTTCGGTGAAGATTGGTTCTCTGCTTTCATAACGCCTAATATCTTTCTTGGCATCCCAGAAGAACAATTTGTTCCTCCTCCTCTCTTGAATTTTCTTTGTCATTACAGCATCATTTGGCATCAGCTCTATATCTTTTGTGTAGATTAGTTCAGTCCATTGAGTCCAAAAATCTAACTCCCTGTCTGACACTATTGATACAAATTTGTCGTGTAACTTATGGATCTTGGACTCCAACCCATCCATGAACTTACGCCTATGTCTCACAACGGCAACATACCAGCTGTTGGGTTGCCTCCTAATCGTAAATAAATACTGGAATAGTTGAGGCATGGTCTTGACTTCAACTTCTTCATAAACTATCTCGAATTTTGCCAAAATTCGATATGTATTCGGTGAGAATATACTAGGTGCGACTCGGAAGTAATTGAAAATGTCCTTCACGAATGTTGAGAAAGGGAAGTGCAATGCAAAATCAAGATACTTAAGGTATATAGGGAACTCGTGCTCCTTTAGAAAACACACTCTTTCCTCCTCTCTCGGCTTCCTAAGATTTTACGATCCGAGTAGTTCTTATTTGTACTAGTTATATTTCATGACAAGGACCCTGTTAGTAGCACTAACAATTCCATCTAGAGAGTTACGGAAGTAAACTACATTGTTTTACAAATATTTCATTGAGGATCTCCCTTCATTGTCTCCAAGATAATTATCTACTACGAGAGCGTTAATTCGAGTAAGTCTGTACCATCTTTCCTTAATACTATTGGCTAAGTTATTAGAAGAACATGCCGTTTTGCTCCTCTTTTGAGAGGGAGAAGTAGCCTTAGACTTGATTGCTTTTGAATCTAAAAGGATGAGTTGACGAATTACGTTACAAACCATACCTAAATGCTTATAAGAAATGATGTCACAAAAATTGAAGAATTTGAGAGTGAAGACGATATATCAGAAGCAAACGAAGGTTTAAAGTATTGAGGAATCTACATTTGATTTTGAACAGTCCCTTAAATATGGAAGATTCACCCCTTATAACTGTAAACGTGTTTCTAACGTTAATGATATGCTGGTTTGATAGTGGCATGAATTGTTGACGTATATTTCAAGATAGAATTCTGATGGTTGATAACTCTTTGACAGTTATTAGGCCTACGATGTAATGATCACCGATGTGACAGACGTCATGCCTCCTACCTTTTGGTCTCTTAGATAGGCGAGAAATTGAAAATTGCGACTTTTCAATTAGGATGCAATTCGTCTTGCTTCCTACCTCATTCGACATCTAATGAACTACTCCCCACTCAGCCTCTAGTGTATTATATGTTACTCCCTTTGTCGAATTCTTGAACACGGAAGTTAGGGGGAAAATGTTCATAGCTAGTTTTGTCAAGCCTGGTTTTTCACCTCCCAAGTTCCTTTTAAAATTAAGTCTTCTTTAAACCAACTAATATTAAACCCTACCCATTTACTATTGGCCCTTGACTAATGTTTAAAGAAAACCAGTTCTTTTTATTTTGAAAACAACTTTGGAGTCGCCGCTTGACTAGAGTCGGGAAAAATAGTTAAGTTATAACCAATTGAGTGGATTGGTTATAACTTAGCCACTAATCTAACTTTTAAAACCAATTTTGTAAAATGGTTTTTGAAACCAGAGATCATGGATCCAGGGGTTTGGAATTTTAAACCCTTACAAGTATCATTGACTTTCCAAATTTAACTTTAATCTTTAAAAATTACCTTTTTATTTCATAAGATGAAACTCAATTTAACTACCTTAATTGGATAACTTAAGTGATCTAGAAAAAGGAAAAATTAGATTTTTTTACTTTTATTGTCGCATCGTAAGTGCCTATATACCAACTATTCGGGATTAGATGTACGTAGTTCTTTTGTAAAACTTTGGTGGGTTAGTCTTATTTTAATTTTGAAAATACACTGAATTTACATCTTTAATTCAATTTGGTTTATTTGAGAAAAATTTCTAAAAAAGGGTCCTAAATTGGAACTCTTTGTTTAAAAAAAAAATTTTTTAAATGTCTTAAATTTGAATACAAGTTGGTTTATTTTTTCTTATTTGGAAAAACGCTTTTCTAGGTGATAAATCATTCATTCACCAATCTACTTATTTTTGTTTTTCCTTATTTATTTATTTTTCCTATATTTTTTCTTATTTGTTTATTTTTTTATCTATTTCCATTATACTAAAAAAATAAATAAATAAAGAAACTATTTTTTCTTCTTCTTTTTCTTATTATTTTTTTTCTTTTTCCTTTATTTTTTTTTTTACATTTTAACGCAATTTACATTCATGATAAATCAATAAAAATAAAATAAAAAAAAACAACGACAACAACAATAATAACAAAATAAATAATAAAAAAGGGCTTTAGATGTAGTTGGGCACATGGCTCAGGCTTGGAACGGGTTGGTCGGTTTGGCTAGGTCAGGTTATAAGTCAGATAGTCGGGTTGGGTCGGATTGTCTCTGAGCACTTTAGTGGCAGCAGTAAGTTGATGTGATTTTGAGGCGATTTGGGGGGAATTTTTTGTGGGTGAAGGCAGTTTGGTGTGTTTTTTATTGTAGATAGTGGGGGTAAAGAAGCTGCCTTAGTGTTTAAGGGTGGTTTAGAGGGTAGTGCAAAGTGGTAGCTGGCATTAGTGTTCGGATCCTGGCGTTTTGGGCTTGCTTGGTGTAAGAGAGGAGTGTAGTGTGGTGTTTCAAGGTGTAGGGAGTTTGGTTGTAGGTTTAGTTTGGAGTGGGGAGTAGTGGAGGTAATGGTTCGAGAAGGGGTGGTTGTGGTGGTTAGGGTTTGAATCTTGGTGGTTTGGTGGCATCACTAAGGAGCATGGTTAAAGGGTGTTTGGGCTTAGAAGTTTGTGAGGCAAGGAAGCTAGTGAGGGTAGTGGTGTTGCTCGAAGTCAAGTGGAGAGAGAGAGAGGGTAGAGAGAGATAGTGATTTGAATGAGAGAGAGGGAGCTTGTAGATTGATTTTATAACATATGAGTGTGAGCTGTGTGTGATTCCTATGTCCAATGAGCTCCTCCAATACTCTTTTATACATGAATTTAACCTAGAAATAAATGAAAGCTTGAATTCAAATTAATTGAAAATGCCCGAAAATCCAGTTTTTTCTGAATTTTGAAGCTAGATTTGAATGCTCCTTTAATTGAATTTGGATGTGTGATTGGGACCAATTTAGAGTAGGCTATGTGGTAAACACAATTAAAGTAGGGAATTACATGTATGTGTGTGAAATTCGTGTTGGAGCTAAAGTAAAGGTAGTAGATTGTTCTTAATTGGGGAAATTAGAGGAAAATCAGGGACAGGGGAAGAAAGAGAAGGAAAAAGAGAGAAAGTCAGCTAACATGGTGCCATGTCAACCACACCAACTGATTACAGCGTGCCACATGGCATACTACGTGCTAATAGTGACACATAACATGCTACTTGGATGCCACGTCAGTATGGTCGTCCAGCCCGATGCTGTTATGTGTTAAGACATGTAGCGTGATAAGATCTTGACACGTGGCAGTCCTTAAGGTGATGAAAAATAAAAAACCTTGTATGCCTCCTCCATGATTCGAACCTATGACCTCATACCAAACCCAATGCCAATGTCTATGTTTATCTGTTAGGCCGTTAGCCTGTGCATTGTCCATATGTGTAATTAAATTGCACATATGGATAAAGTTAGCTTAGGTTAGATTTAAATTTAAGCTTAGGTTCAATGGTAACTTATAAACCTATTTTAAAACTAAAAATCTACCCTAATAAAATGTTATTTTCTAAAATCTTCTATTTTTTCAATTTTTCAATTCTTTTGTATGTTTTCAATTATCTGAGTTTTTTTCAATTTTGTTATTTTCTAAATTTCTTTTTTTTTTTAGGTTTCTTTTTAGATTTCCTATTTTTCATATTTTTCTAAATTTTTTATTTTTTCTTTTCCTTGTTTTTGTATTTTTTTTTTAAATTCTTATTTTTTCTGAATTTCTTTCTTTTTTTTGGGGTTTTCTTTAATTTCCTATTTTTTTGTGTTTTTTTTTTCCTAATGTAGAGCTTATCGAGAAAAGAAAAAATATAAAAAATAAAAGGGGCAAAAATTAGGTATCTACGACTGCCTCTCTTTGTAGGAAAGTTTGAACAAATCTTTGCCACAAAGACAAAGAGACACTATATTTGGCCCTAAGATAACTTTAAAACAACTAATTAGCTATCCTAGAATCAATCTATTAGAAATTATATGAATAAGCGAAACCTGGTTATACCTTTCTAGGCTTACTAACCTAAGTGGGATTATCTCTCAGGGATAAGCAATCCTATGTTGGAATTGATTTGGAACCTAATCATACCTCATTAGGCTCACTAACTTAAGCGAGAGCATCACTTAGGGACTAGTAACCTTAAATTGGGAACGATCTAAAACCTAGTAACAATCTAAAACCTGGTCGTGCCTTACAAGACTCACCAACCTAAGCAGTAGTGTCTCTCGGGGACTAGCAACCTTAAACTGGGATCGATCTAAAACCTAGTCATGCCTCATTAAGCTCACTAACCTATGTGGGAGCATCTCTCGAGGACTAGTAACCTTAAATTAGGATCGATTGAAAAGTTGGTTGTACCTCACTAGGCGCACTAACCAAGGCGAAAGCATCTTTCAAGGACTAGCAACCTTAAAACTAGGATTGATTTAAAACCTGGTCATGCCTCATTAGGTTCACTAAACTAGGTAGGTGCATCTCTCAAGGACTAGCAACCTTAAACTTAGATCGATCTAAAAGCTGGTCGTACCTCATTAGGCTCATTAACCTAAGTAAGAGCATTTCTCAAAGACTAGCAACCCTAAACTAGGATCAATTTAAAACCTAATTGTGTCTCATAAGGCTCATTAACCTAGGTAGGAGCATCTCTTGGGGACTAGCAACCCTAAATTGTGATCAATCTAAAACCTATTGATGCCTCTCTAAGATCATTAACCTAAGTAGGAGCATCTCTTGGGGACTAGCAACCCTAAATTGGGATCTACCTAAAACTTGGTTGTGCCTCACCAGTTATACAAACCTAGGTGGGAGCACCTCTCAAGGACTAGCAACCCTAATCTTGGTCTAAAAGGTATGCCCTATGAACCTACCAAAAGGAACTGATGAATAAAAGTGCCCTACAGGCTTAGTAAATAGAGAGGAAATGCCTTATAAGCTTGCATAAGAGAAATTTAGTGAATAGAGGGGAAGTGCTTGATGGGTTTGCTTGAGAGAAATTGGTGAACAAGAATGCCTCATGGGCTTGCTTAAAGAATCTGGAAAAGTGACTGAGTTAAGATCGCATCTTTAAAGACTGGCTAAACACTTAAATGTAGAAGGTAAGTGTCTTATGGGCTAATTAGAAGAGATTGATGAAGAGAAGTGCCATATAGGTTCGCTAAGAGAAACATCTTGAACATAGGGGCCTAATGGGAACGCCTAAAGAAATCAAGTGTCCTATGAACTCACTGCAAGATATTTGCAAAAAGAAGTACCCTATGGGCTTGTTAAAAGAACTTAGTAAACTGAAGGGCCCTATGAGCATGCTTGAGAGAAACTTAGTGAATGCTATATGGGCTTATTAAGACAAACTTTGTGAATAAAGAGGCCCAATGGGCTCACTTAAAGAAATCAAGCATCTTATGAGCTCACTACAAGATTTTGGCAAAAAAGAAGTGTCTTATGGGCTTGTTAAAAGAACTTGGTGAAGTGAAGGGCCCTATGGGCACGTTAATGGTAATTGAGGAACAAAGATACCCTATGGGTTTGCTAAAGACTTTGAATGGATGGAAGGTGGGATAGCCTATTCAAGAGAGGGTTAGAATAAAAACTTATCCGAAAACACTACCTGATTTTTTAGGAAACTATTTATAGAAAAACCCTTTTGGTAAAAACCATTTATGTTGAAAAAGACATTGGGTATAATTTCCTTTATTTTAGGAAGAATGAGAAAAACCTTAACTCTTAACTTTTTTTTTTTTTTTACTTTTTAGAATGGATTGAAAACTTAGCCACTTAGGCCGACATGGACTTGAAATAAAGATACTTTCTCTCTCTTTTTCTTCTTCTTCTTCTTTTTTCTTTTTGTTACCTCTTTTTTTTTTTTTTTTCATTTCTAACAGGTAAAGATCCCTTCCTTAATAATCACATGGGGCCTCTTATGATCCCCCTAACTTAGATGCTGAGCTGTTTGGTGGGGTCTTATAATTTTAAACATCCTTAAAAGATAACTCATGATTGGTTTAGTTAAAGAGGACTTCCTTGCAAACACTTAGTCTAGATTACACGCTTGACTACAATCCTAAAATTATAGTCCATTTTTCATGTGATACGCTTTGACCAATCCATTAGGACTTATTTGTTTTAACATTATCAATTTAGGCTTTTAGTCCAACGGTTTCAAAGAGAACTAATGAGGAAGCCTATTTTGAAATGAATATTAATCTCGAGTATACAAGCTGAGAACCTTATGAACAATTAGAAATATATATGCCCCAGTTTCAAAAACAACTTTTATTAAGGATAGATTACCTTTTAAGATCAGAAGAGCTTTTGTTGCGTAAGGGTGGTATTATAGGTAGGAAGGCTAAGTGTGAGAGAGGCTTTAAAGTAGATGTAGAGATTTTTGATTTTTGAGCTTAGATTGTGATTTAGAGCTTTGTATCTTTAGGGCTATTTAGGCTTTGACTTTTGATTTGACTACCCTTACTAAGATATAATATGGCTTTTGACTTACACTGGAACCCAATTTTCTAACCTCTTTTCCTCATCTTTTTCTTTTTTATTTTTTTTATTACTTTTCCCCACTATTCTTTTGTTGTTGTTTCTTTTTCTTTTGGACCCAAGCCTCCTCTTAAGCGATTCATGGTCCTAAATCCATAGATTTCTCTTATATGGGCTCAAGTGAGGTAAGTAAAAGCTTGAGGTGTTTAAAAAGGATGTAGCTCTTCCTCATATCAATATACATACATACATATATATATATATATATATATATATACAATTTATTAGAAATAAAATTTGCTTTTGAATTTGACGTTGCTAAAGTAAGTATAAACCGATTTTAATCCCTCTCTCCTTATCAATGACCCTAACCTCCGAATTGCCTCATTATGAGGTGGTTCTTAACAAGGTTTAATTTGAAATTTCTTCAAATAGGTCCAATGTAGTGAACAAGAGATGATTGTGTTTAGGATTCCAGAAATGAATGCCTAACTTCATTTTAATCTGTATATCATATTCAAAGTGGACCTCCTTTAAGGAATGAGCTCAAAATATCCTCACCTTTATGTCGCTTAACTTTTAAAGTGTTTAAGGTTTGTATGTGGAAAATAGTTTGCCTCTTTTCATTCTAAACCTTTTAAAAGTGAGTTACCGATTCCATGAAGAGGAATTTATTTGCCTAAATAACATTGCAATCATTTCATTGAAAAGGCAATTGTATTATTCTAGTTTTTATAGACTTTATTGAAAACAACTTTCTTTGCCCCCTATCTTAACAAGCATCCAATTGGTTGAAACAACCTGTGAGCTTATTAGAAGGCATAGGCAAGCTCAAAAGAAATGGAGCTTTAGGCGACTTAGTTGGACTATCCCCATGACTTAAAGAAGGACCATCTTATTGTAGCCTTGGTTGAATCACTTTTGCATCAATCAGGTCTTGAATCTTATTCTTTAATCTCTAGCATTTCTCAATGAAGTACCCCTTTTAACCCATATGATAGTCGTATCTTACTTCTGGGTCAAAGCTACATGGTTTGTAATTCGAATTAGGGGCTTCATAAGCTATAACCCTTATTGCTTTCAAATGATAAAAGAGTCAGGTGATTGATATCTTCAATTGAGTGAATTATCTCCTTTGAGTCCCTTAGGTTATTTTTCCTCACTCCTCCTTAGCTTTTTTCTTGGGCCTCCCTCATCACTTGCACTTACTAGCACTTGATCAGTATTAGACATCAAGTGTTGAAATCTTCTAAACATAGGGCCCATTGCCATTTCTAGATCTGTAGTGTACTTTTGTAACATGGTTATCTTCTCTTCCAGATTTGAGAATCTCTTTTCCAGGTTTAAATCTCAAGATATCTGGAGAGTGGTGATAATTAGTAACAAAACTTGCCATTGTTGGGCCATTTGATGCATCATCCTTTCTAGGGAGGCAAGTTTGTCATCAACTATATAAAATTGATTGGAAGAATTTCTTTACCAATTAGCAACTTTTCTTTTATTTTTTTTAAGAGAGAGAAAGATAAAACTTTATTTTATAGAAACCAAATAAAAATGGTGGATTTTTTGTTTTTGGCTTTTTAATTGCATTTCCTTGAGTAAGAGAGTGAATGGTTAAATAAACTCTATTGAAGGATTGTCTACAAAGAAGGAAAGAACAACGAATGATAGAAGAGAAAAAATTTTATTTTGGAAAGATCAAAGTACATGGAACAAAACAAAAGGGAACCTAACAATTATTCTTAGTGAAACTTAAAATTTATTGAAAGTCCTTCAACTACATCCAAAGTTTCTAATCTAACTCTCACAGTTGGGCTTTAATCTTATTTAGCATTTCTAATGCCCAATTCATGGTCCTTTCACTCTTTTCAATTAAAGCTAACAAGGCCTTATTAGAAGCTTCAGTACACCTAGCCCTTTGCTTCTAGTAGGTAGCTTCATCTTGTAGCAGCTGCTCATGGATTCTTAGGGCATCTAGTAGTCTTTGATTATTCTCTTGTTGGTTACTTACCATTCTTAGGTCTAGATATTTCATAAACAAGAATCAGTCATCAATGTAGGAAAAGAAAGCACATGGAAATGTGCAGATGTTGGGATCATTTGGGTTAATACATTACTCCCTTAAGTTGCAACACTACTATTATTTTTAGAAACTTGATTACATTAAAACTCTCGAATGATTAGTAGCATTGCAATTTCTTAAGGGTATTGTATTAACTCAAGCTTGGAGGGGAGTATATGCAATTAGGGTAGGTTTTGAAAAGGTCCTTAAGTTTTGTGACCTCACTTGTTAAAGAACACTTTCATTGGTCACATTGAACTTAAGTGAGGTAGCTTAATCAACCCCAAGCGATGGTTACACCATAGTACCTAAAGCCTACACAATGGCCCCTCTCCTTCTAAGACAGCTTGGGTCTGACCGTATTTACCTTGCATCTTTGATGCAACAAATGACCCCCCATATCCCAAAGCATGTAATATGCAAGATAATAGTATAGATAGATAAATAAAAGCTGAGAGTGAATTATAGGAAAATAGAGAGAAAGAAGCTTCAGGTTTGTCTTTTCTCTTTTATAACAATGCCACCCTAAAAACCTTAAAGAATGTAGCAAGAAAGGAAGGTTCTAGAGGTCCTTAAACTTTGTAACTTGACACATTTCTTACAAAAACGGTTCCTTAGTCACATCAAAGTTTAAGTGAGGTAGCTTAATTGGCCCTAAACGGTGGTTGCCCCACTATGCTTGGAACTTATATAATGGCTCCCCGTCCTAAGGTCGTAAGATGGTTTGGGTTCGACCATTTCTATCATGCATTTATGGTATAGGAAATAAATCCCCCCCTTAAGACAACTAAATAAGACTATACTTACAAAGACATTAGTATAGTTATGATACAAATGAATGTGTAAATAAATTGCAGCAAGATGATTTTTAGAGACTAATTTTAATTTTAGAAAGTTAAATGATTAGCCCTCTTGACTTCTCTAATAGAGTCGCCAAGCTGTTGAGCCTGATTTTTCACCTCCCAAGTTCTTTTAAAATTAAGTCTTCTTTAAACTAATTAGTATTAAACCCTACCTATTTACTATTGGCTCTTGACTGGGGTTTAAAGAAAACCGATTCTTTTTATTCTGAAAACAACTTTAGAGTCGCTACCTAATTGGAGTTAGGAAAGACAGTTAAGTTATAACTAATTGGGTGGATTGGTTATAACTTTGCTATTAGTCTAACGTTTAAAACCAATTTTGTAAAATGGCTTTTGAAACCAAAGATCATGGATCCTGGGGTTAGGAATTTTAAACCCTTACCGGTACCATTGACTTTCCAAATTTAACTTTGGTCTTTAAAAATCACCTTTCTATTTCATAAAATGGAACTCAATTTAACTACTCTAATTAGACAACTTAATTAATCTAGTAAAAGGGAAAATTAGATTTTTTTTTTAATTTTTATTGTCACCTCGTAGGTACCTACAAACCTGTTATTTGGAATCAAACGTACGTAGTTTTTTTTGTAAAACTTTAGTGGGTTAGCCTTATTTTAATTCTGAAAATGTGCCGAAATTACGTCTTTAATTCAATTTGGTTTATTTGATATAAATTTCTAAAAAAGGGTCCTAAATTGGAACTCTTTGTTTTTTTTTTTTAAAAAAATTCTAAAACGTCCTAAATTTGAATACAAGTTGGTTTATTTTTTCTTATTTGGAAAAACACTATTTTAAGTGATAAATCATTCATTCACCAATCTACTTATTTTTATTTTTCCTTATTTATTTTTTATCCTATATTTTCTCTTATTTTTTAAATCTATTTCCATTATACTAAAAAAAAAAATAAAGTATTTGTCTTTCTTCTTTTTTTTTTTTGTTATTATTTTTTTTTTCCTTTTTTAAAATTTTTTTTATTTTACATTTCAATACAATTTACATTCACAATAAGTCAATAAAAAATAAGAAAAAAAAAATGACAACAACAACAATAAATAAATAAATAATTTTAAGAAAGGGCTTTAGATGTAGTTGGGCATGCGGGTCGGATATGGAGTAAGTCGATTAGTTTGGTCAGGTTGAGTCGCGGGTCGAATAGTCGAGTTGGGTTGAGTTGTCTCTATGTTCTCTAATGGCAGTAGCTAGGTGATGTGATTTAAGGGGAATTTTTTATATGTGAGGGTGATTTGGTGTGTATTTTATTTGAGATAGTGGAGGTAAAGAAGTCGCCTTAGTGTTTGGGGGTAGTTTGGAGGGTGGTGTGAAGTGGTAGCAAGCGGTAGTGTTCGGGTCTTAGCGTTTTGGGGTTATTGGGTATAAGAGAGGAGTGTAGTGTGGTGTTTTGAGGTCTAGGGAGTTTGGCCATAGGGTTAGTTTGGAGTGGGGAGTAATGGTAGTGGTGGTTCGAGAGGGGATGGTTGCAGTGGTTAAGGTTTGGATCTTAGTGGTTTAGTGGCATCATTGGAGAGCATGGCTTGGGGTAAGGGTGGTTGGGCTTAAAAGTTTATGAGGTAGGGAGGTTAATAAGGGTGGTAGTGTGGTTCGAATTTGAGTAGAGAGTGAGAGACGAGGATAGAGAGAGAGGGTAAAGAGAGAGAGTGATTATAATGAGAGAAAGGGGGCTTATAGATTGATTTTGTAGCTCGTGGTGTGAGCTATGTATGATTACTATATCTAATGAGTTCCCCTAATACCCCTTTATACACGAATTCAACCTAGAAACAAAGGAAAGCTCAAATTCAGATAAATTGAAAATGCTTGAAAATCTAGTTTTTTCCGAATTTTAGGGCTCGATTTGAATGCTCCTTTGATTGAATTTAGATGTATTATTGTGTCCAATTCAAAGTAGGCTATGTGGTAAGCATAATTAGAGCAAGGAATTGCGCATGTATGTGTGAAATTTGTATGAAAATTGGAGCTAAAGTGGAGGGAGTAGACAATTCTTGACTAGCAAAAATGCGATGACCAATCACAGCATTCTACATGTCAATAGTGACACATAGCAACTGACGTGGCATACTACGTGGGTTACGTCAGCATGGTTATCCACCTTGATGCTGCCACGTATCAGGACATGTGGTACAATGATATCTTAATAGGTAGTAGTTCTTGATGTGATGAAAAATAAAAAACCTTGTATGTCTTTTCCATGATTTGAACCCAAGACCTCATACCAATCCCAATGCCAATGTTTGATGCTTATTCGTTAGGCCATTAGTTTGTTCCTTGTTCATATGTTCAATAAGCTTGAGCTAGATTTAAATCAAAACTTAAGTTCAATGGCCCAACTTCTAAACCTATTTCAAAACTAAAAATCTACCTTAATAAAATGTTATTTTCTAAAATCTTCTATTTTTTCAATTTTTCTATTTTTTTGTAAATTGTCAATTTTCTAACTTTTTTTCAATTTTCATATTTTTTGAATTTATTATTATTTTTTATTTCTTTTTAGATTTCTTACTTTTGATATTTTTCTAAATTTCTTTTTTTTTTTTACTTTTCCTTGTTTTTGTATTTTTCTAAAATTCTTATTTTTTCTAAATTTCTTTATTTTTTTTTAGGGTTTTCTTTAATTTCCTATTTTTTGTGTTTTTTCCTAATTTAGGGCTTATTAAGAAAAGAAAGAAAAAAAAAATAAAGAGGGCGAAAATTAGGTATCTATAAGTTTTCATCTACTCAGTTTGTCAAGCGTTAATATTACTTCACTTACTCATCCATTCGGCTGTTAATAGGTTAGGTAGTCTACATTCTCGACACCTCACTGAGTAACGTAGATTTGCTCCTAATTTGAATTCAAGTTCATGGTATGAATAGTTATCACAAGCATGGTTATGTTGCATAACTGCCTACTCTTCCTATATTTTAGGGAATATGTCTAATTACGATGCTTCCATATGTCCCAATAGTTATTCCAATAACTACTGATAACTCTTGACCACTCACTTTTACTTTCCTCACTTTTACTTACTGACTTAAGCATCAAAGTGGCCGCACCAGACTAGCCCTGGTACCAGGTGACTTTCTTTTCTTTATAGAATGTTTCTGATTAACAAAATGCACCGACAACAAGGTATATTCCTACATTTAAAATGTAAGAATAGTAGGCAATTATGTAATATAATTGTCCTAAGTGATAATTGTTCGCGCCATTTTCCTTAAATTCAAATAAGATATAAATATATGTTACTCAATGTTAGCTGAGAATGGACTTACTCAGTATGTCAACAATCGAGTGGTCGAGTGAATGAAATTCGACTATCAACATTTTCCCCCTAACTCCCATGTTCAAAGATTCGATGAAGGGAGTAAATATTTTAATATTCTCTATGGGGGTTAAGTGGGGAAAAATTTCCCAAATGCCTAGAATGTGGGAAGTTCTTGGATTTCCGTTTAGAAGGACGGATTATATCCTATTCGAAAGGTCATAACTTTTAAATTTTCCCACTTGTTAGAAGACTAATTGGTAGCACGTACGACAACTATTACACTAGCCATAATTACCCTACAGGCACTAATAACTATCAAAGCCTTGACAACTATTGGATTTTTGCCTCAAAACATGTGTCTATAATCTATGCCATCATCTAAGTAGCGCATCATTTTCGTCAGAGACTTATTGCATTTATAAGGGTAAATTATCCCTATTTAAGGAACATTTTAGTATTGAAAACAAACTTCTTTAGTTGCATCCTTAAACTTTCGTTTGCTTTTGATATCTCATCTTCACTTTCAAATTATTTGACATTCATTATAGTCGATTGGGTATGGTTTGCAATGTAATTTGTCAACTTATCTTTTCAAACTCTAAAGCAACTGAAACTAAGGCTACTTCTCCCCCCTTAAAAAGGAGCGAGACGGCATGTTCCTCAATTAGCTCAATTGACGATATAGTAGAGTTGTAAGATAAGCTTGCTCGAATTAACTCTCTTGTAGCAAATACCTATCTAAATGACAAGGAAGATCTGTGGCTAGGTATTTGTATAATAATATACTTTACTTTTATGATTCGCCAAACGAAGCAGCCAGTGTTTCACGAAGCTATCCAAGTGTGATTTTTGGTTAAAAGAGATATCCTTTTTGGGACATGTCATTTCAAGAGAAGGGATAAAAGCAGATCTAGAAAAGATAAGAGCTATCACTAATTGGAAAAGGCCTGAAAACATTACGAAAGTGTGGAGTTTCCTTAGGTTGGCTGGATATTATCAGAAGTTTGTGAGGGACTTTTCAAAGATTGCTAAACCACTTACTCAATTGACTCAAAAGAATGAAAAATTCATATGGAGTAAGGAATGAGAAGAAAGCTTCTAAGAGTTGAAGAGACAGTTAATTTCAGCACCAGTTTTGGTCTTACCCAACGATGAGGAACCTTTTTTGGTGTATAGTGATGCTTCCAAGAATGGTTTGGGGTCTATGTTGATGCAAAATGGAAAAGTGATTGCTTATGCTTCACAACAATTGCGACCACACGAATAGAGTTACCTTACTCATGACCTAGAGTTAGCAGCTATAGTGTTTGCACTAAAGCTATGGAGGCATTACTTGTACGGTGTTAAGTGTGAAATTTATACCGACCACAAGAGTATAAAATATCTGTTCACTCAAAAGGAGTTGAACATGAGACAACGACGTTGGTTAAATTTGATAAAGGACTATGATCTCAACATCAATTACTACCCTAGGAGAGTAAATATTGTAGTAGATGCTTTAAGCTGAAAGAATTATCCTAAAGTTGCATCTCTTCTTACTGAGCAAAGAGAATTGATTAAAGAATTCGAGAGGATGAACTTAGAGTTTGCATGGCATGAAGCAGATACCAAATTGTCAAACTTAATCCTTGAACTAACACTGCAAGAAAGGATTTGGGAAGTACAACAAGAGGAACCTACTCTTCAACATGTAAAGGAGCAGATGACAATTAGAAGGTATACAGATGTTAGTCAAGATGAAGACGGGTTGATTCGAATGAAGGGACGTTTATGTATACCTGACAATCTTGAGCTAAGGAAAGAGATTTTGAGGGAAGCCCACTATTTTAGATATATAGTACATATTGGAGGGACTAACATGTACTAGGATCTTAAAAAGAATCTTTGGTAGAGTGGGATGAAATAAGACATAGCAAATTTTGTGCTCAAGTACGACACCTATCAAAGAGTTAAGGCTAAACACCAATGACCAGGAGGATTATTGCAATCGTTGTCCATCCTTAAGTGGAAATGGGACCAAATCACTATAGATTTTGTGTGTGGATTACCTAGAATGATTACGAACCATGATGTGGTATGGGTGGCAGTGGATTGACTCACAAAGTTAACATACATTCTACCCATCAACATGACTTATTCCTTAGAAAGGTTGGCTCAGATATATCTAAGGGAGATAGTATGTTTGCATGGAATGCCAACTGGAATAATGTCTGATAGAGATCCAAGGCTCGTATCTAAATTTTGGGAAAGTTTACAAAAAGTGTTAGGGACAAACTTAAAGTTCAGTACAGCTTGTCAGCCCTAAACAGATGGACAATCCGAGAGAATGATTCATACTTTAGAAGACATGCTTCGAGCTTGCGTTTTGGAGTTTAAGGGAAATTAAGATTCTCACTTACCATTGATTGAGTTTGAATATAACAATAGATACCATTCATCTATCTAGATGCCACCCTATGAAGCTTTGTATGGGAGAAGATGCTGATCTCCATTGTTTTGGGATGACATGGAGAATGTAGCTTTAGGACTAGATTTGGTGCAAGAGGTAGCTAAAAAGGTAGCTATCCTCAAAAAGCGAATGAAAGAAGCCTAAGACCGACAAAAGAGTTGAGCGGATTTAAAAAGAAGGGAACTGGAGTTTGGTGTGGGAGATCATGTGTACTTGAAAGTAAGTCCGATTAAGAGCATTCATCGAGTAAGAACTCAAGGTAAGTTAAGCCCCACATACATTGGACCATTTGAGATCTTTGAGAGGGTAAGGAACCTTACATATCGCTTAGCATTACCACCAAACTTGGCTAGAATACATAATGTATTTCATGTGTCGGTACTAAGGAGACATGTTCCTGACCTTAATAATGTAATTAAATTAGAATTGATATAACTTAAAGAAAATCTGACATATGAAGAATACCCAGTTCAGATAACTGATTGCAAGGTTTAGAAATTGAGGAATAAGGAAATCAGATATGTAAAACTACTTTGGAAGAACCATGAAAGGGAAGAAGCCACTTGGGAAGCTGAGGAAGAAGTAAAGCGAAAGTACCCCCAGTGGTTTGAAGTTCCAAGTACATTTTTAAGTTTTGAGGAAAAAACTTATTTTAGGGGGGAAAGGATGAAAACCCTACTTTTGGTAGGCCTATGATTCAATTAAGACTACTTCCTGAACATTCCTAGGGATCAACTAAACTGACAACTCAAGTTAACAATTAAAAATGAACTTACTTTTCCAATTCGAAAGCCTATTATTGATAAAACCCAAACATGAAAAACTGTGGACTATAAAGTCACCTAAGACCCTAAACCCTAAGATAATTAAGGACTTTTAACCCTAAGTGATTAATCAATAATTTAATTTGAATAATTTCATTCAACTCTAGAAAATTTCATAATTTTATAAGAATTAAATCATCATTTACAAAACAATTCAAGACGTAAATCTTAAAACAATTTCCTACAAGACAATTCCTTTATCTTCATGTATAAGCTTTACATGTAAATAAGTAGACCAACTAATCACCTTAAATAACTTATCAATTAAGAGTTGAAATCATTTATCAATTGATAACCTATAAAAAACTAGTGATAAGACACTTTTCTTATCACCCATTAACTTATACTATATATGGATAAATTTTCACAAGATTTCACATGCATAACTTTAATAAACGAGACGAGATAACTCCATGCCATGAGAAGACCCTGATGGCTGGTTCTTGTAAGCAAGAAAAGAGAGGTCATGCTCTTATCTTTCATCCATCAATCACTTTATCTTGCACTCTACTATTTACCCCTTAATGCTTACATTATCAAGAGTTGCAATTGTTGACTTTTATGCATGCTATAAGACAACAAAATCAAACTTATTAAACACACTTTCCACTCTATTTCCAACTACCTACTCTTTCTCTCATTGCTCTCACTTTCAATTTCATTTTCACTTCCTTTTCTCTCACTTTGAAATCAACTCAAAAGAGGAAACAACCAAACCCCACAAAATCTTACACTTTGTTGCCATTTCCAAGCTCCAATCCTCATGGCATTCAACTTCTTCTTATGTCTTGCTTTTTCCAACATTCAAAGCTCCTTTAGGATTCTTAGAACATCCTTCAAACCCTACTTCAAAGGACTACAACTCAAGTTTCCAAAAGGGTACAAGAAGGAGGGAGTAAGACAAAGAGCTTAGGTGGAACCTTAGTACACAACCAGCATATCTTTGCTTTGTAGATGAGTAAGTGTTCTTTGTGTTTGTAGTTTAGTATTCATGTTAGGAGGCCATGATTTCTTGAAAAAATGAGTTTGATCATAAGTTGACAAAACATCTAAGACTACCCTTAGAAGCAAACTCATTAAAAACTTATATGAAAAATGAATTATGAGTATGTAAAGTTAGTGTTTTGTAGAAATACTTGTTTAACACTTAGAATAGCAGATTTTAAGTTGAGAAAATCTTGAAATGAGAACTTGAAAGAAAGGGAAGCATGCTAGACGTGAGGGTTTAGAAGTCGTTTGGATGTTTTCACTTTTATTGAGTTAAACATACTATAATCTAGACTTAGGTAAAAGAAAAATCCATCACATGAAGATTTATGAGGAAACCAACTTTGTAAGACATAAACTATGGGAGATATGATACATGTGAGATCCTCTATTTTCATGTAAAGTATGAGCCAAATAATCATCTCATGGAAAAGAAGTCAAGTTAAGATTTGAATACAAGTAGCTTAACTTCACGATCTAATACCTAAACTTAAGGAAATTGTGAAACAAGTTAAAAAACCAAGTTAGAAGCCCTCACACTCAAATTGACCAGATTTGTAACCTTCCTAAAAGACACTTAAAAATGTGATAAAAATAAGTAAACAAAGTGAAATGACCAATCAAGGCGAGTACGATAAGTGTATTAAGCCTAAAACTCAAAACCGAGTTTAAAACTTTTAAAACGAACCCCAAACACCATGTTGAACCCACCTTAAGTTTCTGACTAGCAACATAGCACAATAATAAAAGTTGTTTTAAGACTCTTAACAGACTCACAAGACACCCCCTAAGCCCAAGAAAGTGATTATCTTTGATTTGGATAAAAAACAAGCCCATTTGACAACTTAAGCCCACTTAAGAGCTCAAGAAGTGGTTGTTAATCTTAGGAGTATAAATCAAAGTTGTGAATCTAATCTTAAGGAGTATTTTAAACTTAGAATGAGATTTTAAGCCCAAGCCTAAAGGGTTCCCCAAGTTACCCAAAAGCTCCAAATCATGAGGACTACTACTATTCTTACCTATAGCAGGTTTGTATGCCTCATCTCGAAAATCTAACCTCACTATGTTAAAGTACACTAAAAAATGATGAAGATTGACTATAAGATCATAAAAATTGGATTTAAAACAAGAAAGTTATATGTG
Source organism: Lumnitzera littorea (assembly GCA_024138015.1). Taxonomy (NCBI): domain Eukaryota; kingdom Viridiplantae; phylum Streptophyta; class Magnoliopsida; order Myrtales; family Combretaceae; genus Lumnitzera; species Lumnitzera littorea. Next base: position 73,119,974 of record JAMXBB010000005.1, on the reverse strand, counting down.
ATTGAACTTTAAGTAAGAAACCAAGAAAAATACAAAAACTAGTCAAAAGTATAACTTAAGAGGTTTTAGCTTAGTTTTTAAGTCTTATTTCAAATCCTTATCGTATTATGATTGTGATGTCTAGGGGACCTAGCGTTCGGAGATGACTTACTCCTACACTACTTCGATTGACCTGCATAGCTAAGTGAGTGAATTCTTGATGACTTTTTATTTGATTTTGCTTGTAGAATAAATGCACCTAAACTTACATAAATAATTTGGATGCTTATGGGATATGGGAAATGCATGTGTGTGAACTTTTGGTTGAATACTATGGCCTGTTAATCACGTAATAATGGAAATTGTTTGTGATAACTTATATATGCAATCGTATGGAATGAAACTATCTGATCATTATGAAAAACTGAATTAATCACTTATATGATTAAAAAATTCAATGAATCGTGCATTCCCCATAATTTCATTCGGATAAGATGAAAAACTTACTACTTTACTTAGAAGATGGGAAGGGACTCATAGGAGGAAGGCCTCCTGCAGGATTGGGCACTAGCTATGTTATCATTTTATTGAGTCTCTATCTTAAGCTAACGGACTTACTAGGTACCGGGAGATACCAATTGTTGGTGAGGGGCCATGTTTTGTGGCTTCTACTTAGGGCATATGTTTGTGGACTGCGGGGGCCACCATAGTACTAAACTTAGGATTTTGAAAATATAATTTGTTGTTCAAGAAAGAAAGTACATATATATGGTTTTGTTTTGACTTAAGCACAATAGTGCAAATGAAATAAAACCCAAGGTCTAGAACTTAGATTTTGGTTTGGGTCGGTTAATTATCTCCAACCCTAACTATAGGAGACAAAATTCTAAGTTATATGTAGTTCCTAAGCCATTACATGTATTGTTTGGCATACTGATTGTTCATACATTCATATGTTTATACATCTAATAAATTTCTATCATGTGGTGTTGACGAGAGTATTTATCTCACTAAGCATAAGCTTACACTCCAATGGATTTCTTTTATTGCAAGGAAACCTCTTCGTTCATCCGGGTCGAGGCATGCCTGAGGTGAGTCTTGTATAGAGATGGGTTGGAGCAATCAGGAAGTAGAGAGGAGATTTTGTAATAGTTTTTGTAGATAATTATTTACTTTTATTTTTGTTCATAATATTGTTTGAAGTTTAGGATGTAGTTTTCTTTACGAACTGCATTTGCTTGTAATATTCTTTTGGTATGGAACTTAACGAGTCCACACGTTTATTTAATTAATTTACATCATAGAAGTTAATTTTAGTTAAATTGCTCTATTTTACTTATCTATGGGCCTAATGGTAATGTAGAGTGGAAGGAGCTTTGTGTGTTGTATGAAAGGCCTACAATCAATAAGGAGGTTGATAGTAAACCTTTATATGGTATACGGCAATCTACTACGACAACGATACTGTTGGGTCGTAATAGCTAGTGCTGTCAACAAAGTTCTTGTTTCAAAATATAACAACTACTTACAAGACCTTCTCGAAGCGTGGAACCTTTGGAGGTCAAGAGAAGAGAAAAGGGTATGTTTCTTAAGGTAACGTGAGTTTCACTTTTATATGAAATATCTTGACCTTAGACTACACTTCCCCTTCTTGGCTTTTGTCAAGTAGTTCCTCAACTACTTATCGGCTTCTTACAGCTTTCGAGATAGTCTATGAAGAAGCCGAAGTTAAGGCTATACCTAAACCATTTCAGTATTTCTTTACAATTAGGAGGTAGCCTAACGGTTAGTACTTTACAACTACTAGGCATGGGCAGAAGTTCATGGACAAGTTCGTGTCAATTGTTTTAGATGAGGAGTTAGATTTTTGGACCTAATGGACTGAGCCAATCCTTACTAAGGACATTAAATTGATATTGAATGATGTTGTTGCTACAACAAAGAAGATCCAAGATAGAAGGAAAAATAAGATGTTTTTCTATGATGCTGAGAGGATAATAAGGCAATATGAGAATAGAGAGGTAATAATTGCCGAGAAGGAAGGTACACTATTAAGTAATCACCGTGCCAAGTGTAACTACAAGAGGAAAGCCATTCTCGTGACTTAGGGGAGGAATTGTTGCCTTTGAGCCTTAATTGGCACGGAGAATGTAAGTTCTTTCTTATTCCTCGCTTTAGTATTAGTGCATCTACTTTGTATTGCAAATATAGGTGTTAGTGAGTTCTAATACTCCTGTTTGTTTATAAATCAATAGCCACGTTTGGATAACCTTGGATGAAATAGATAAATAAATGAAAAAGGTAATAATAACAATCTTTCATGTATTTTGTTAGGTGGTTTGGAGAATTCATTATTCCATATTGACTTGTTGCAAAAAATTGAGGACACATACAAATCCTCGAAAGCTTAAACTGTAGTTGTCAAGAACGCGAGAATAAGGGCTGAGATGGAGGCTAGAAAGTATCAAGATGAACTTACTACCGAGAAATTGGCATACTCTTTAGCTACCGATAAAGTCTCAAGCCTTAAGGACAAGGTTGATGAGTAGTATAAGAAGGTCGAAGATCTAAAGGAGGAGCTGCATAAAAAGAAGGAAGAGTGTTGGGGCTTAGGTTAAACAATCTGCTCAATTAGTGATGAGGAAGATAGGCTCATGATGCAAATAAAGGAATTGAAGACCAATAACTCTAGGTTACAAATTTGTATTGTTGAATGAGAGGAGGGTATGAGGAGTGGGCCCTTTGTTGAAGAGGCACTTGAAATCATGATACCAAGTTATCAATGTAAGATTATTGAGAAAAAAGTTATTAGAGGGGGTACAAGTGGCAAGAGAAGAAATCCTTAAGTTTCACCTTGACTATGATCTTTAGTGCTTAGACTTTACTGACATTAATGATAAAGTCAACAGTTGTGATGAGGAAGACGGTGAGGATTTAGGTATTGAGATTACTATATAGGATGATAACAAGGCTTGTGCTAAGGATCTTAGAGATGACAGGGATTTTCTATCTAAGGAAATCCCCTATGAGCATAAAGAGAAATCTACCTGTTCCCAAAACCCAAGCACTAGAAAGGAAATATGCTCCAATAATGCTCCAACTTCTAATCAATAGAATGCTTCTACTCAATCTGAGAATGAATCATAAGATTGTTTCCCCTGTAATTAGTTATCCTTTGTATGGACAATATTTGGCTGAATGGTCAAAAATTCATCATTGTATTTGTAATCTTATATACAGTTCCTCATGCATAATCTAGTAATTTTGGCATATTTCATTTCACGTACACTATCGTTTCCTAGCATGTTTTATTTCATACGCCATATTTTCTTGGTATGTTTTAATTCATACACCGTAATTTTCTCAACATGCTTTATTTCATACGCCTAATTTGAGTGTCTTTTATAGACATTGTCTGTTAGTCATTTTAATGTGGACCAGTCAACTTGTTCGAGCCATAAGATCACCTCTATGTACTAATACAATCATTTGGCTTCTTGACCAAATTATAACGTTCATAAGCTGTAATAGGTTTAAACTTATTAAACATTAGTTCGTTTACCATACAGTTTGAACATGATAATAATCCGTTAACCATAAAAAGATTAAGAAGAAAAACAAGTTAGCATTGTAACTTTAAACACGATTGCCTTTTGAAACAAACGGGCTATTGCCTTGCAAGACAAATGGAAATGCTTCATAACATCAAAGGAATTAATTAAAATAAAGTTTTAAGTTCTTAACATTCCATGCACAAACGATGCTTAATCCATCCAACCTTTCTAAACGATAGGCCCCCTCGCCAACGACTTCTCGAACCTTAATAGGATTCTCTCAATTTATGCTAAGCTTCCCTTGTTTTTCTCACATGCCAGTTACCTCCAATTCTCGACAAACCAAATCTCCAGGTTGAAAAACCTTATACTTTACCTTTTAATTATAATATCTAGCTGCCTTATGTCGATATGCTGCAGCCCTCACTCTTATGACGTCTCTGATTTCTTCAATTGTATCCAAATTTGCTTTCAAACCAACATAATTGATCATCACATCAAAATTCCGTTTGCATAGATTTAGCAGGTTTAACTTGATCAGCAAGACTGCTTCAATACTATATGCCAATTTGAAGAGTGTTTCTCCCATTGTAGTTATGTGAGTAGTTTGGTATCCCCATAAGACATTTGGCAACTCGTCAGCCCATTTTCCTTTGGCTTGATTAACCTTCCTCGTTAAGTCTTGCAAGATGAACTTGTTAATTGCTTTAACTTACCTGTTAGTTTAAGAGTAAGCTATAGATGTGTAGTTCAGGTGAATGTCGTATTTCTCATAAAATGCTCAAAATCTATTGTTGTTAAATTGTGGTCCATTGTCTATGATTATCATAAATGGGACTTTGAAGCTTAATATTATGGAGTTAAAAACATATGCCTCAACTTTCTGTTTGGTGATCCTTGCCTATGCTTTGGCTTCTACCTATTTTGTGAAATAATCTACAGCAACAATAATGAATTGTTGCTGGGCTGTAGACTTCAAAAGTAGTCTGAGTATGTCTAATCCTCATTAGGTATAGGGCTAATGACTGGATAAGTAGCATAATTCAGTACAAGGCGCATGACTTGGTGCCTCATGCTTTTAGCATTGTAGATAGTGTTGAATCGTTAATCTCGCATCATCCTTCATTGTCAATTAGTAATAGCCAAGTTTCAATGCATTGATATACTGTGTTTAGGCTTTCATGTGGTTGTTGCATACACCACTGTATAGTTTAGATAACACCCGTTGAGCATCTTTTGAGGAAGGCATTCAAGATAAAGTTAGGATATACTACGTTTGTACAGCTGATCATCTATCAGTGTGTAATTTGCAACTTCATAAACCAATCTTCGAGCCCCTTTCTTGCAATCAGGGAGGACACCATCCCTTCAATAATCTATAAGGGGATCCATCCAGAACTTCTCTCTTGGGTAAGGAGCTAATTCACAACTATGTGAGATAATGGATAAACTTTTGTATAGGATAAACTCAATAAAGAGTTTATTGCTCAAGTTAGGAAATGCCATCCTAGCCAGCTTGGATAGCTTATCAGTAACAATATTCTTACTCTTTGGTACTTTGTAGATTAAAAAAGACTAAAATTCTTCCACAAGCATTCATGCCATCAACAAGTACTTGCTCATTTCTTCTCCCCTCACTACATAACTTCTTGTAACTTGATTTACCACCAGTTGTGAATCAGAGAAAACTTTGAGTTTCTCAACACCAATTTCTTTTGCTAGTTTAAGTTTGGCTATCGAGGCTTCATATTCTACTTTGTTTTTGTTGACTGGAAATCTAAATTTCAAGGCATAATTAACCTTAACATTGTAGGGTCTTTGTAGAATAAGGCCCGCATCACTTCACTCTCTAGTGGAAGAACCATCTACATAAAGATAACATGTAGGTTTCTTAGCAATCTCCACATTATCTTCCTCACTAGTGAACTCAGCCAGAAAATCCACTAGCACTTGAGCTTTTAATGCTGTTTTGGGTTTGTACTATATACCATAAGCACTTAGCGCTAAAGCATATTTCATCATCCTTTTGAAAGAGTCTAGTTGTTATAATGCCTATCACAAAGGTTGATTAGTGAGGACTATGATTTGGTGAGCCTCAAAATACGGTTTAAGCTTCCTTGCCAAGAGAACCATCGCTAATACAAACTTCTTGATTTTTGTGTATTGATGTTCCAATCCTTGCTACACATGACTCACATAATAAACTAATTGGTGCTCCTTATCATCAATTTATACCAATACAGAAGATAGTGTTTAGTAGTTTACTAATAAGTATAAACACAAATTCTCTCTTGAGATAGGTATCGAGAGTATTAGGGGTGATGCAAGAAATTCTTTAAGTTCAATGAAAGCCCTCTCGTAATCATCTATCCATTCAAAGTCTCTTAGATTCTTTAAAATTTTAAAGAATCTTACACACTTGTTCGCGCTTCTCAATGCAAACCAGTTAAGGGTAGCTATTCGCTTAGTGAGTTCCTATGTCTCCTTGATAATATGAGGAGATTTCATGTTTATTATCACATCAATATTTCTTAGGTTAGCTTCAATACTACACTGAGTAACCATATACCTTAAAAACTTTCCTAAAGTAGTTCCAAAGATGCACTTTTGCAGATTGAGCTTCATGTTATATCTCCTCAAAGTAATGAATTTCTCCTCAAGATCAGTAAGATGCTGATCCTTTGTCACGTTTTTTACAATCATGTCATCGACATATATTTTGACATTTCAATGGATCAAAGGTTTGAACATCATAATGACAAGCCTTTGGTAAGTTGTACCTGCATTTTTCAGCCTAAAGGGCATCACCATATAACAATATGTTCCGAAATTATTGACAAATGATGTGTGAACTCATCTTCCTTGTCCATTTTGATTAACTGTAGCAAAAAAAAAAAAAAAAAAAAGCATCCATAAAAGAAAGCAATGCATGCCTAATAGTTGAATTGACCTTCTAATCAATTTTTTACAGTGGAAAACAATCCTTAAGACAGGCCTTGTTATGATCCGTCAAGTCTATGCATATGTGCCATTTCTTGTTAGACTTCTTGACTAAAACACAGTTGGCTAGCCATGTCAAATAAGGCTTTACTTGAATGAATCCCACCTTCAAGAGTTTTTGAACTTCTTTATGGATGCTTGCCTCTCGAGGGTAAAATGCCTTTTCTCTTGTTGGATCACTTTCACATTTGGATTGATTTAGAGCTTGTGTACCATAACGTCGCTAGGGATATCCAACATGTCTGAAGGTGACAATGCAAATACATCAACATTTTCTTACAAGAAGTTGATTAAACTTTGACAGATGTGTACCAACAAGGGTCTCCCTATCTTGGTCATTTTTCCAAGGTCACTTCCCAATGAAATTTTCTTTGTTTCATTTTTGGCAAAGTATATGCCGATTGACTTTCCTTCTGGATAAGTTTCCACTTGAAAGATTTATTTACTCTTACAGCCCTCATGTATAAAGACCTTATCAACTGTTGATCCCCTTTACAAACACTGACTCCCATAAGAGTAGGGAATTTAGCTTTGAGATGACGATGCTGAATAAGTATTGACATGGTTGTCCCATGATCACATTGTATGGGGATGAACATTTGACAACAAAGAAGTCCACTTTACCTTTTGCAACATGCTCATCAACTTTGATTTGGATTGGTGAAGAGATTACTCCGGCTACCCACATGGGTTGATTGTCGAAGGCATACAAACTATAGTTATAAGATCTTAGCTATGCTTTGATCTTTGGTCTCATCTAATCAAAAACATGTTGAAAAATAATGTTTGCCGAACTTTTACTGTCAATGAGAATTTTCTTGACCTTGAAGTTAGCAATTCTTGCACTAACCACAAGTGCATCATCATGCGGCCTTTGGATGTCTTCAAAATCTTCCTTTATGAAAGAAATCGTATTATCAATTTTTACCTTATTGCCTTAGATATTGCAAACATAATTTATGGCATTAGTCAGACTTAAGGAGCTTGATCAAACTATAGCAAAAAGTTCGCTGACAATAATGTTGATTATCCCATTAGGTGCTCTATCGGTATTCCCGTCTCTTGCATCTTTCTTGACAATAGTTGGTCGAGTAACATTCTCCTAGTCTTTGTGTCTCCCCTAAGATGGTCACTTGATATTTTTGGCATCATACGCCAGAAGCACGCGTAAGTGCCCATATACGCAAGTGCCTATGTTGAATTGCATCCTCAATCGCATTCTTGAGTTAGATGCGTTCATTTATGTTATGGCTTTTGTTATGATGTAAATTGTAATATTTGTTAGAATTTTTCCTTAAAAGGGTTTCCTCTCATCCTTTCTGGCCATTGCAACTTGCCTTTCTACCAACGAACATCCATTAATATGTTTGAAATTACTCAATTGATTAGCATATGGGACAAATATTTCAAAATTTGAGGTCTCTTTCTCTCGGCATTAAAGCTTTGATCATCATCTATCCTGAGTTGATCTTTTGCACTTCTCCTCTTATCATTTTTCCTATCTCCTATATTTTAATTGACCTCTCATTGAGCCTTTATATTATCCTCTTGTAGGATATAGGACATGGCTTTAGCTTTAAACTCGGTAAAAGTTCTTGGCTTATTCTAGGCGAGAGACTTCAAAAGTCTTTATGGGGCTTTACTCTATCAACGACAGCATTGGGGGCTACACTCATGTCCACTTCTAGAATTTGGACGATCTTAGCCATAAACTTGGCTAGGTAATCTCTAATAGACTCATCTAATATCTGCTTTATTGTGTTAAGGGCTGAAGAATCCTTGACATGAAGTTTACTTTTAAGGAAGTGTTAAAGGAACACTTTTGCTAGTTCTTCAAAACATGAAATAGTGTTCGACTTAGAGTGTTTAAACCATGTACTTGCCACATTCCTCAATGTTGAGAGAAAAGCTTAGCAAGCCATAGCATCAATTAAGCCGTACAACTTAGCTAAAGTACAGCACTATTATAAATTATCTTTTTGATCTTTTGTCCCATCATAAGTCTCAAATTATGGCAACTTAATGTGTCGTGGTATAACCTATTCTAAAATCTCAAGAATGAAAGGGCTTTTCTTAATTTAGAATTGTTTACTTATTGCAGTGGGGGTGCTAACATGCAAGGGTCTAACATAGTGCACCTACTACAGTTGCTTACCTTTGTCAACTTTCTTGAGCATTGAAGTTGAAGGTCCCATTGTAACTTCTACTTGCTTTTTGGGCAATTCGGGTGAATAAGTTGAGTTGTCATAAGTTATGATCATCGTGCTCTTTGTTTTGATTTTGGTAGATACTATTATGAAGTAAATTTATGATCTCTTCATGTTTTTTGTTTAATTCCTAGTTTTCTTTAGCCAAGTTGAGGCAAAGTTGCTCCAGCTTAGCCAAACGTTATTCGTCAATGTGCCTACTTCCCCCCTCAAGGTAGTAGGATGAAGTACTAGCACTTGTACTTTTAGTTAACCTAGTCTGAGCCATGTGGATGGGTAAGAAAAAATAGACAATGCTAAATGTTGTTAGGTGATTTTAGGTTAGAACTTTTATCCTACAAAGAAAGAAAAAGCTTTTGGTGCTAGGGTTAATCCGATACGGCCACTTTAAGAACTGAGTCAATTAGTGAATGGTGTAAAAGACTAAGTAAGTAGTAGAGAGTTATCAAATATCTCTTACAGTGTTTCTTATTCTTATTTATAGGTGAACATTGTGTCTGAAACAACAGTTAATGGAGTGATTATTAGGACACATGATTAGGTACATTCCTGAAATGCAGAAATAGTGGGCAGTTATGTAATATAATCATCCTAAGTGATAACTATTCGTACCACTTTCCTTAAATTCAAATCAGATATAAATCTATGTTACTCGGTGTTAGTTGAGAATGGAGTTACTTGACATGTTAGTAGTCAAGTGGTAAAGTGAATGAAATTCGACTATCAACATTATTGTTGTCTAAGGACTTGAAAGGTCATTAGACATTCGTTGATTTACCAAATATGAATCGTTTAATACTCATATATGACTTGCTTTCCTTTTCATCTTTAAAATTAGATTCACTTTTCTTATTTCATAATGGACTAGATTATACATATGTGTCTAAATTTTTACACATTATTGAATATAGTGCATTTTCCTACAATAGTTCTCTTTCTAATACTTTTTATGTGGCCAAGAGACACTACTCATTATTTTGACTCTATGTTCTTGACTTTACAGGAATACCTAAGAAACCATTCTTGCCACCATAGCAATTAGAGATGTGGTACAACATTTTGCTTGATGACTTCGAGCATGACCAACTCCTATTATGTAATAGGCAATGCATACAAGTCTAAGGAACAAATTCATCATCATATGATCGACCAGCAACTACTAGCATTTCCAACTTTGTACATGCAAGTTACAACCTAAACCTAGACTAAGGATAGGTTTCTGGAGTTAGCCTACCCTTGGGATCATGACCCTTTGTCTCGACCATCGTAGTACGAGTGTCGCCTAGGGCATAAGAGGCATGATTACTTGATGTCATCCTTATCTTCCTTTGGCTTATCACCAGCAACCTCCTCAGGGTTCCAAACTCAATGGCTGTAAATAAATGCATTAGCATTTCTAGAAGAGAAGACATGTCCATTTCAATCTTGAAATGGGTTCCCATAAGATAGTACTCATATTTTTAGATAGTATATTTAATTGATAGTAGTTCTTTGACATTAAAGTGATAATGAATTTTTGAATCCTTAAACTTCCCACTCTTATATTCACAAATTTCAAAATGGAACTAAAGAAAACCAAAGAAAAAGATTATTGGGGTTGTTTTTCTTACCATCATTCTCTTCTAACTAAATGACTCCCTAGTACTAATCACTTGCATCAATTTTGGAGTATAAGTTGTCCTCTAGAAGGAATTTTTCAATGGTGGCAATTGTTGATGCTTTTTTTTTTCCTTAAAAAACTTGACTATTCAACTTTTTTGTTCTCCCCATGGTGGATGCTCTTTTTTCAATGTTTTTAAAAAAGCACTTGTAGGATGTGAGATGCTTGGTACAAAATTTCTAAGATTATTTACCATACCAAGATATTGGTGGATCTATTTAGCATTAAAATCTTTTTTCAGGGGCTTACAATAGTTTCTAAGCTATGGATGGTTTTAGTTGATAGCAAACATCTTTAATCTTCATCCCAAAAAGCTCCATCTTAATTTCCCTAACCTTCATCTTTTTTCTATCGAATGATCCCATATAACTATACTTCTTCATAAAATCTTGTTAAAAGCTCCTCATAGGATTCCTCATCTAAACTATAAAATAAGATATCATCAATGTAGATGATAAAATTATTCATAATGGGCTATGCTTAGCATGGGCTTTTAGAGTACTAATTGTACTATCTTAAGCCTAAGAAGGAATTTCCATTGGTAATGGTGGTTTAGGATGCAAAATCCCATCTTGGACTTATCTTTTGGATAAATTCCTAGTTGCCAAAATCCATCATTGAGAATATTTTAGCTCTGGCTATATTTTGAAATATTTATTCTTGTTAGGAATTAGGAATTTATCATGTTGTAAGAAGTGATTAAAGGTTTGGTATAATTACCAGCCATAATTTTCCTCTTACCTGTTATCTCTTTTATTCATATATAATGTACGACATGCCTACTATGAATATGATGTTTCTACCAATTCTTGATATAAGAGTTCCTAAAATTCTTACTCTACCAATTAGGCATGCTTTAGATTCATGGTTGAATCACCAGCCTTTTGCAGGGTTGATGTCTTCATTTTTCTTTATTTATTTGTTTTTTTTTTTAATGAAATTAAGCCTTATGAAGAATTCTTCATTATCCCATAGAGGATGATAACATTTCATGAGAAATTCAGTGTGATTTTCTACATAGGCTTCTTGCTTTAATCTTTTAGTTATCTCTAGCATTGTTAGACATTTGATCGCATAAAATCTAGGAACATCAATATATGGCTTAAAATACTTCTTATATCTTATGCCATTAGGATGAATCTTTAGCTATGTTAGCTTTGAGTATATCCTACCATCTAACAATATATTGATTGGGTAGCTATGATCCAAGTATTAGGTTTATGATACTACAATTTAGGAAGAACTAGATTTTTATGGGGGTTACTCCTTAGGTAAACCTTAAATTCTTTGCTTGATGCAATTACAAAAGCTCTTATGTATGGACTATACAAGTCTTTTGGTATTATTTTTGAACTTAGCATGCTTTAGGTTGCTCTCGTCTCAATGAAAGTACTTATATGATTAGGTCTAGCATATTTACACATGAGAATATGGATTGAAACATAAGGTATCTTAATTACACTTAATTTACTTTTAGGAAGCTTGCTCCCTATGTCGAATTAACTATGACTCATCCCCAAAGTCTAGGCAATCTAGGTTAGAAGTTTCTCGATAGAGCTAAAGAGAAAACAAGGTTTTCTCTAAAATCTCTTCATTTGCTATGAATAATGACTCAAGGTCATCATCTTAGTTAATTGGGATGCCTATTTTTCTATTCTTAAATCATTTTTTATGATCCCTTGTTTAGACATCATTTTGCATAGTCCTATTTTATTGTAGAGGAAACACTTAGATAGTTTTCTTCCAATTCTACTTGAGTTACAATTCTATGGAAATATTGTTTCTACTTGGAGGAGCAGCAAATCTCTATTAGAGTGCTTACCAATAGGGATTATAGACCAATCACACCCTCCCGAGTGCATAGGCTTGCTCAGTTAACTTACTAAGCTATTCGAGATGAGTTGAACATTGAGTAGCAATGCATTTCTCAGTCCAACTTACTGAGCTACTTCACTCTTTACATCATTCAGGAAGCTGCCAAGGTGACTAGCCAACATGCCAAGCTAACCCCTCCACAACAAACCCTAGTCTAAGCATCGAAGCAAGATATAACCAACCTCACCAGTGCCAAAGTCGAGCTAACAACTATTAGGAGTTGATCATCTGAAGTAGACTGGAAAATGAGTTACCCCCAAAGTCAACCCCGATCTAGTCCTAACTGTCCGAGCTATCAAACTGCAATGCTAACCTTACCCAATCGAAATTCACCCTTGCTCGAATAACAATGTCATAAGGAGCACAGAATTAGCAAATCATGCGCGTGCTGTCCTTTCTGACATTCATATTATCCTTTATCACAAAGTACATTCTTTTTGCAAGATTACATTGATACCCTTATAAATTATTCCCCTTTTTCCTTAGCCAGTAAGAATCCTTTTCTTTAATTTCCTGTAACCTAAGACTTACCCTAATTAGGTATTATAAATAATTGCAAATTGTAAAAGCCATGGGGATAACATACAGAGAATATATTGAACCTTTATACTCTCTCAATGTAAGTATTCTTCTACTTACTCTTAAGCTACTTTTATCTAGCTCATTAAGCATGGACTAGTGGCAAGTGACCTCTGGCCATACTTGTACATCATATCAAGTGTGACCTAAGCTCGTGTGAGGTGTTGGTGCGTCATATCCATCGTAGGTGCAAGAGAACCCCTACTCAACCTTCAAATCTCATTTATCCTTTAAGCCATCTCACAATCTAAATCCATCCCTTGTTTACGCATGATATTAAGCTCATATGTTCATCCACGAAACCGTATCATCCTAGTATCAAAGCCTAGATTACATTTACAAGCTAGCTTCTACTACCTTTTCCTTTCAGTAATTTGCTATTGGTTTTGTATGTTCAAGGTTTCTGTTAACACTAGCAATTTAATAGGTGAATAGTGTTAAAGACATTCGATGCTCTATTTTCCCCTGTTTCTTATACGTAAAAACAAAGTGGTTATCAGCTTATTCACCTGTACATAGTTGTGGGAGCATTAGTTACTATTCTATTGTTGTTATTCGCAAAACTGACTTTAAGTAGTATTTTTAAACATCAATTTTGTGAGTTAAACCAACAATGTTTGATTTAAGTATTTAGGGAACTCTAAGAAACCAAGAAAGTGGTGTTTGACATGATTAAGGGTAAGCAGAAAGCTTCACACCTTAGTTAGTAGGTGACTACTTGGATAGGCTTATCGACTTAGTAGCTAGTTTAGTGACTATTATCCAAGAAGATAAACAACGAGCTAAAAATAGCCCAATTAGAGGATGTAAGTAGCGAAAGTAAGACAATGGTTAATTTGGCTAAGCTAATGTTCGACCACCCCGAATGGAAGGAATAGGTAGAGTTACTAGGCATAGGCTAGCACTCAAAGAAATCAAAGAAGAAGAGGAAGGAGATGATGAAGCGGAAGAGTACTATGAGCCTAAAGAAAGGAATGTACAAGTCCTTAGGGTTAAAGGGTTGAGGATGTACATTCTAACCTTTTTTGGAAGTAGAGATGCCAATGATTACCTAGATTGGGTAGATAAAATTAAGAAGCAATTTAAATGCCATGACGTGCTTGATAATGCAAAAGTTAGACTTGTTATGCTGGAGTTCACTGGTTATTCCACCCTATGGTGGAAAAACTTACAAGCTACCCGATGAAGGGAAAGGGAATGAGAAATTAGAAGTTAGGATGAGATGAAGAGGGTCATGAGGAGAAGGTATATGCCAAGCTACTATCTGTAGGATTCTTTCAAAAGATTGCAAGAACTAAAGTAAGGAGGATTGACTATTGAAACATATGTCAAGAAATTCCAGATATTGATGATCTAATGTGAAGTTAACGAGCTAAAAGATAGAACTGTATCCCAATTCATCAATAGATTAAAATACAAGATTAGAGTTATCATAGAAACCATGGATATTACGACACTTGATGATGCAATCTAAGTCGCCTAAAAGATAGAAAGGCATCGAATAGGAAGGTTTCAACCACTAGTTGGCTAACCTAGCAATAACTGAACTATTCTAAGCAAACTCATGCAAACGAAACTAAGTAAGGTTACTGAGATTCAACCTGCATAGACTACCTGAGTAGAGGGCAAGGAATTTTCGAGGGAGTTTGAGAAAGGCTAGAGTGTAGGGAAGAAGATGAGTGAGATCAAGTGTTTCAAATGCTAGGGATTTGGACATATAGCACTCAATGCCTAAATAAAGGAATTATAGTGATCTAAGGTGAGGTGGTGCCTATCGAAGTAGACAGTACTAATGAGGAAGTAGAGGAGCTGAAAGAGGATGGACAGGCTGAGCTATCCAAGGAAGAAGTTATCTACAGTGAGGACAACATGTTTATGCCAACCACTCTAGTGTTGAGGAGGACAATGAGTGTCAGCCTTATACCCGAACATGAACAAAGAGAAAATCTCTTCCACATTAGATGCAAGGTGAATGAGTCATTAGGAGCTACACTAATGCAACCTTTACATTTATGGTTCAATAGTTGAAATTGTCAACCAACCCCTACCTAAAACCTTATAAACTTCATTGGCTTAGTGATTAAGGAACCTTACAAGTGACCAAACAGGTATCTGTACCAATCTACATTAGCAAATATCAAGATGAAGTGCTATGTGATGTGCTGTCTATGAGTACACCTCACATTCTACTTAGAAAACCATGGATGTTTGATCAAGCTATGGTACATCATGGAAAGAGGAATATATGTTCTGTAGAGCATGAAGGCAGGAGGATGAAATTGAGTCCTATGACTACCAAGTAGGTAAAGGTCACGCAATCCTAACTTAGCCAAACCTTGAAGAAAGAAGCTTTGGTAATCAACTGAGTTCAGCTAAAAAGAGAAATGGAGCTCGAAAGACTAGCCTATTTACTAATTCAAAGGATATTGGAGATGAGGTATGAGGAGAGGGAGCAACCTGTTGCAGTGAAAACGTTACTGGAAGAGTTCGCTAATCTGTTCCTAGAAGAGCTACCAAAAGGACTACCTCCTATTTAAAGAGTTAAACATGCAGTTGACTTACATTTAGGAGTCGTATAGCTAAACAAGCTTGCCTATAGGTTAAACCCTGAACAAGTCATTGAGTTATAAAAGCAAGTAGATGAGCTGTTAAAGAAGGGGTATATGTGTGAGTCCCTTAGCCCCTATACCATGCTGGCCTTATTGGTGCTGAAGAAAGATGGGTCTTGGAGAATGTGTATAAACAGTCGAGTAATCAATTGAATCATTATCAAGTATAGGTATCCCATAACTAAGCTTGATAATATGCTAGAAGAATTAAGCGGAGCAAGAGTGTTCTCCAAGATTGACCTCAAATTTAGATACCATCAGATCTGAATGCGCGAAGGTGACAAGTGGAAGACTACATTCAAAATGCACCAAAGATTATATGAATGGCTTGTAATGCCATTTGGATTGTCTAATGCATCGAGCACATATATGCACTTGATGAATCATGTGCTTCGAAACTTATTAGGAAAATTTGTTATAGTTTATTCTGACGACATCTTGGTGTATAAGCTTAACCTAGAGACTCACCAACAACATCTTCAAATAGTCTTCACAAAACTCTGAGCCAGATAGCTCTACACCAATATGAAGAAGTGCAACTTTTGCCAACTAGAAGTGATATTCTTAGGGTTTATCATAAGTGGTTGTAACATACGAGTTGATGAAAAGAAGACTAAAGTGATCACCGAATGGCCAGTGCCGACCACTTCGGCTGAGGTGAGGAGTTTCCATGGCTTGGATCATTTTATTACAGGTTTATAAGAAATTTTAGTATGATTGTTGCCTTACCCACCAAACTCTCAAAGAAGAATGTTGAATTCAAATAGGGAGAAAAGGAGTAGAGGAGTTTCAAGGAGTTTCGAGGAGGTGAAAGAGAGGTTGACCACAACCATTGTCTTAGCTTTACCAAGCTTTGACAAAGTTTTTGAAGTAGAGTATAATGCATCTGGACTAGGCATTGGTACTGTACTAATGCAAGAAGGCCTACCAATTGCTTACTTCATTGAGAAACTTCAAAGGGCTACACTCAACTATTCTATCTATGACAAGTAGTTCTACTCTTTAATTCAAGCCCTAACGATATGGCAATACTATCTATTACTCGAGGAATTTGTGAACTACACCAACAATGAATCCTTGAGATATCTAAAGAGCTAACCAAAGTGGTCTCGAAGACAAGCCAAATGGGTTGAGATCATGGAGGGATTTTCCTATGTTGTGAAATATAAGAATGAGAAGAACAATGTAGTGGCTGATGCCCTATCAGGACAACATAACCTCCTAACCGAACTACAAACAAGGCTACTTAGTTTTTCAATAATAAAGAATTTGTATGCTAAGGATCCACACTTTAGTCCTATTTATGCCCAATATAAGGAGGAATGGACTCCGGATGACTATCATAAGGAAGGCAAATACTTGTTTAGAAAGAGGAGATTGTATATCCTGACTTGCTCTATAAGAGAATTGCTAGTGCACGAAGTGCATAGGAGAAGATTAACAAGACACTTCGGCCAAAGCCAAACCCTTGAGGTGCTCTCATCCAGATTCTTTTAGCCAAGGATGAAGAGAGATGTCCAATCCATACTGGAAAGGTATGTGACTTGCCGAAAAGCAAAGAGCCGTGCTGAGCAAGGACACTATTTACCCTTACCCATCTAGACCAAACTTTGGTCCAAGTTGAGTACTGACTTCATGTTAGGGTTACCAAGGATGTCCCAAGGGAAGAACTCCATCATGGTGGTCATGGATCGATTTAGCAAGATAGTACATTTTATGCCTTGCTTCAAAACTAATGATGCTTTGGTTATCCCTTTTCTTTTCTTACAGGAAATAATTAAGCTTCACGAGGTTCCCAAGACCATTGTTTTAGATAGAGACCCAAAGTTCATGAGCCACTTCTAGAGGATACTATGGAGGCGAATGGGAACTAAGCTATTGTACAACATATCCTACTGTCCACAAACGAATGGATAAATCGTAGTTGTCAATACAATAGTAGGAACTTTGTTACGAGTTATTTTTAGATGGAACATGGGTGATTGGGATCTATGCTTACCAATCATTGAATTTGCTTACAATAGAATAGCCCACAATGTAACGAACAAGTCTCCCTTTAAGGTAGCTTATGGGTTTAACCCCAAGCTTCTAATGGATTAAGTTCCCCTTTCGAGACTCGATGATGACCTATCAGCTGTAGAGAGGGTCGAGGCCATCAGAGTGATGCACCAAAAGGTGGTGGAGTAATTAAGCCGAGCTACTTCTATGCTCGAAAGGAGAAGTTGAGGATGGAAAAAGAGAGAATTCCAACTAGGTGATTTAGTTTAGATCCACCTTAATAAGGAACGATTCCCGAATTTAAGGAAGAGAAAGTTGTCTCCAAAGGTCGATGGACCTTTCAAGGTGCTTGAAAAGATCAATCCTAATGCCTATTAGATTGAACTACCCATGGAATATGGAGTCTTAAACTCCTTCAACATTGTTGATCTCCGGCCATACCTTCCTGAGGACAAGCAGTCTAAGGTTGAGCCAGATCTGATCCTAAATCACAAACAACCTGAAGGGGATGATAGGGATCACGGACCAATCACTAGCTCCTAAGCGCATAGCCTTGCCTAGTTAACTCGCCAAGTTGTTCAAAGTGAATTGAACGCTAAGGAGCAATGCATTTCTCAATCTAACTTGCTAAGCTACTTCGCCTTTTATGTCATTTAGGAAGCTATTAAGGTGATCAGCCAACATGCTGAGCCAACCCCTCCATAACAAACCCTAGTCCAAGCATCGAATCAAGATATAACCAACCTCACTAATGCCAAGGCCAACCTAACCACTATTAAGAGCCAATCATCTAAAGCTAACCTAAAAATGAGTTACCCCTTGAGTCAACCCTGGTCCAGTCCCAACTTTCCGAGCTATCGAACTGTCGACACCGACCTTACCTAATCAAAATTTACCCTTACTTAGATAACAATGTCATGGGGACCACAAAATTAGCAAACCATGCACATGCTATCTTTTTTTATATTTATACTATCCTTTCTAACAAAGGACATTCTTTTTGCATGATTACATTGATACCTATGTAAATTATTCCCCTTTTTTCCTTAACTAGTAGGGATCTTTTTCTATAATTTCCTATAACCTAACACTTACCCCAATTGAGTATTATAAATACTTGCAAATTGTAATAGTCATAGGGACAACATACAAAGAATACACTAAACTTTTACACTCTCTAGAGCTATATGTTCTTTTGCTTACTCTTAAGCTGCTATTATTTTGCCCATTAAGTGTAAACTAGTGGTAAGTGACCTCTAGTCATACTTTATGTCATATTAAGTGTAACCAAAGCTCGTGTGAGGCATTGATGCATCATATCCATCGCCGCTGCATAGGAACCCCTGCTCAACCTTCGACTCTCATTTATCCTTCGAACCATCTCACGGCTCGAACTTACCCTTGGTTATGCATGATATTGGGCTCATGTGTTCATCCATGGACCCATATCAACTTACACTTAATGAATAAGTCTAGCTTCTTTTGCATTTTAATAAGGATTTTGCCTCCTTTAGTATAATCCTTTAAGATTTGCCTCTTCTTGCATATATCCTTTATGACAAAATGCAAAGTTTGTTATATTTCTCTAATAAGTACATCAACAACTTTCTAATTCCTAAGTTTAAAGATCCTTTCTACTCCTTTAGTTTTACACTAGTGGATAAAAATATAGACCTAAGGGAATAATATGCTCTAAGCTAATAAAATAATTGGACCATTCTTTTGTAGTGTAGGTCCAAGCCTTTCTTCATGGAAAAACAACATTTTCACTTACAAAATTCCTTATCTTTTTCTCCTTAGAATCATCAAGATTTCTTATTAGAATGATGCATTGTTTTATTAGTTTAACTAAAATAAGTGTGATTTAAGAAAGCAAGCCAATATTGTCAGATACCATAGACTAGTCTTTAGGATTCCAATGAATCTAAAGGCAAATTATGTTTATTAATACCTTAAAGTGATTGGCTAGATAACAAATTATGTTTGGTAATACCTATGAGCGAAATTCCTGAAGTTCATCTAGCCATTTTGAGTAAGGGATAGTGTCAATGGTAAATGTCATGGTTCCCTTGGACAATTTTCTTTTTATAGCCATCAGTTTAGGATCAAATGTTTCATATCTTAGCTCTTCATTGTCATTGCTCATAACCATTAAGATTAGTAGATTCTCACTAGATACATGGGAGCTTTCAAGACTAAAAGAAGCTTATTCTTCTTCATTTAAACTATGATTCATAACTTGAATATGAATCTAACCCAACTATTGAAAGGTCATTAATTGATCTAATCTCCTATTCTAAGGAGCTCTTAGATTTTAAAGAACTAAATGAATCAGGTCTTAAGTAACCCTTCTCATTTTTTCAATGAGTCATGGTGACTTTAGGAACTACCTTCTCCTAGTGCTCTTTAAGGAAATTTTAATAAGATCATTTTCTTCTCTTTCTTTGCATGTAGGCTCCTAGCCTTATATAGGTGTAGAAATTCCCAATCTTTATCCTAAGTTGGAGGTGTGTTTTTTTCTTTTCTCTCCTTAGGACCTCCAATTCTCTTTTATGGTCTCTCAATTCAACAATGCTTTTCTTAGCAGATCATTATCCTCCTAAAATAGAGATTAAAGTTTTACAAGGGTTTTGCATCTCGGTAGTCATAAATTAATTAAACATTGAAGGTTATCCCATCTGTTTGGCTTCTAGGATCTCAAATTGGGCTGTCAACTTTTTTATCTCCATTTCTTTTTATTTAAAAATTCTTCCAAAGTGAGTCTTGCAATGGGTATGAATCTTTTGACCTTACTTAACATCTTTTAGAGAATAGTAATCATTTACGATAACCATCTACCTTTTCCCCAACAATAAGCAACCTTTATTGAACATTCTCAACATTTGATCCTATCATTTTAGACATTATGTTTTGAGGAAGATTGTCATGACCTTAAGAGAGGTATAGTAGGATTATCTAAAATTTTCATATTATATGTATACCCATTATATGAAAACCACCTTACAAGTTAAAGATTACAAAACTCTAAATAATTAATTACTAGGGTTTCCGATTTTAATTTACTAACTTATTGAAACATATAAATAATTATAGATATTCAATATTTCACAATCCATTAGAGCCATAGAGAATCGGTATCCCCTAGCAGATAATAAGATAAGGTAAAACAACTTTATAAAAATTACAAGAAATACTAAATTATACACTATCCTAAAATATAAAAATTTTCTATATAAATTGTTTTTGTACCAACTATATATTTCAATTAACTCTAACCTTATCCAAGTTATCTCCAGTTTATACTCCACTCTTAAGATTATCACAATCCTTACCTAAAGGAACCTGCAAAAAAAAAATAAAAATAAAAATAAAAATAAAAAAAAAAAACTATAAGGGAATGAGCATTCCACAACTCACTGAGTTCATTCATTACCACTTCTGTTCAAGCAAGTTATCAAACAGTATTAGCACACATGCAATCTATCTATACTCAAAATGAATGCATATGCTATAAATGAAAGCAACACATCCATAAGATTCCAAAACTATGGAAAGTGTAGATTTATGTCATCTACATGTCAATTATTCTCCATTCATACCCGGACAAAGTACCTTACCTTAATCGCATGAAGCTGCCTGAAGGTACCGTCCTTGTAAATGACACTCGACTATTATCCTAACCGAGAAAGAAATATCAATCCAAATAAGTGGACCCCAACTAGGGCCATCCACCATATCCAAGGCCCCTTAAGCACAGCAAAGCGAGTCCTCTTACTATCAAAATATATCTAAGGCCCTACGAACACAAATATGCGAGTCCTCTCGTAATCAATTAAAGGTACCATGCTAGCTTCGCCTTAATAATAAAAATATCATTCATAGGCACTACAAGACTTCGTAGAAGTCATATAAAAATATATTTAAGATTAGAAAAACGTTTTCCAAAAATATTTTTCTTAAAAATCTGCAAAATTAATACTCTCCATCAATATATTAGTTGAGTCATAGACATGCAATAAATATAATCGTTTATTTTGGTCAAATGGTTATATTTATCAATTTAAGAAGGTGACCACATGAATGATAGTACATAAAGCAATTAGTCATTTAATAGATAATCAGTGTCAACCAACAAGCAACATACAAATATCAAACAAAAAGCAAATAACAAATAATCAAAACTCCCTTACCTAGGTTAAGGCTTATTCTTCAAGCATTTGGGATTTGCAAAACTTAATAATTGGATATTTAAAGATAATAAAATTTATAAGTATTTGGAAAAGCTAGGTTACTTAATTAACTAAATATCTATTATTATTTATCTAGTTTCCTACTATAATCTAAGTATGGCATAAACATGGCTTATCTTAAACCTTTTACCTATTTTTCTCGACTTATCTTAAATTTTCAATCATATATAACTTTTTCATTTTATTTTTTATTTTTATGACTTTATAGTCAATCTTTATCATTTTCGAATGTGCTTTCACGTAACGAGGTCCATTTCGGATGTCAAAACTCACATTCTTCATTATGGTCTTAAAATATCATGAATTTTATTATTTTGACCCAAATATTTTTAGATTGTTTTTTAAGCTTTTCTTTATGAATTTATGATTCAATAAATTTCTAAATTTGATATTTTTTAAATTTTCTTATTTTCAACTCTATTTTATAATTATTTACTTATTTCACTATTTTAAGGGTAAATTCACATTTAAATCACCTTTTTCTTATATTTGAAAGTTTCTATTTAATTAATTATTTTTATTTTCTCATTTTCTTATTATTTTTATAATTTTTGAATTTAATTAAATAAATAGGAGTGCTAACGTGGCAACTTCCTATTGGTACATGTATATATTTTATAAATTCTTAATTTTTACATTTTTTAAATTTTGTGATATTACTTAATATATATATACTTATATATATTATTATAATTTATTAATTATTGAAAATTAGTCATTAGTTTTTCCTTGTAAGTCATAGTTTACTTGTGTATATGCATATATCTATATATATTATCTTATTTTAGGAAATTAGTATTTTAGTATACTTATACATGTATTATTTAGATATGTACATATACTTATACTATACAAGTACTATACATATATTTATACTTATATATATATATACTTTTATACCTATGTTTTCTTACTTTATATATATATATATATACCAACTCATAACAAACCTTGCATATATGTACAATAACTTAAATATACTAAATACTATATGTATGTATACATAATATATACACATATATACATATATANATATACATATTTCAACATATGTACAAGGATTTTGATTACAAAATAGAAGAATACATATAGTCCTAATTACATACTCCTAAAATGCATGAAATTCTACAAAATACATATATAACAAAGGATACACATAAATTGGAATTTACATAACAACTTATACACAAAATAAATTCTAATTCATTACTCTTGTTTTGGTCTTGAAATTTGGTGGAATCCAAGCTTTTCTTCCTCTTCTTAAAATGGTGGAAAATAAGAACAAATCAAGAAAGGAAATGGAGAAGTGAGGATGGAAGTATACAGTTTGGAAAAGGAAGGGTATATGTGTTTTACTTGATTTGATTTTTCAAAAAAAAAAAAAGAAAGTAAAAAAGAAGAGGAAGCATATACCTTTATGTAGCTGACACAAGGAGCAAGGAAAAGTAAAAAAATCAAATAAATAAAAGAAAAGGAAAAAGATAAAGAAGATAAAGAGATAATTTGATTTGACAATTTCCTTATCTTATGTCCCTAATCTTGATCCACAAATTAATCACATGTGAAAAAAAAAAAAGAAAGGGGTATGTAGCAACTGGAACATAGACAACAAAAGTGGAGAAGAAAAGAAAAAGAAAAGAAAGAAAAAAGGAAAAAAGGAAAAAGGGAAAAAGGGAAAAAGAGACAAGAAAATTGATAAATTATTAGGTTGACTTATCAAACAAAATGTGTACTTAATTTTTAAATAACATTTAAAATAATTCTTATGCAATTATGGAAAGAATTATAGATTATAAAATTAGTGTATACTCTTTAGCTTATAAACATGAAATATTTAGTAAAACTAACTCAAAATAATTAAATCGATACAAAACTAGCATATAAAATAGACCTACGAGTTAAGCTTTCTCAACTTGAGATATTGCTAAGCTGAGTTTTGAGCATATAAATGCATTGCTCAATCAGTTCTTGCCACTTCAAGTGGTTTTAACTAAGCCAACTATATACTGGATTTTTAAACCATAATGAGTAGTTTCTTTTCTATCGAGTTTTAGAGGTTCTATTCCCAAGCAACTCCTTATTGCATATAGGATTGGATAAGTTTTGGGGGTCCTGCTCTTAGGTAACTCCTTGTTGCCTTTAGGTTCCTAGACATTATATCTAAATACTTAAGTATGTAGACTAATGGAATGAGTAATTTGGAAGAGCATCAAATATCGATACCAATGTATGTCATGTGCATTAGCATGACATCCATATGAGGCATGAATTGTTGTGCATATGCTTAATAATAGTTTAATAACTTAAATGTATTGTATTGTTAATGATGTTGGAATTATCAAATGCAAGATATATATATAGAAGGCATAGCAATCAAGCATTCTAAATCATAACAAGTAGCATAGAAGGCATAGCAATCGAGCATTCTAAATCATAACTACTTGTTATGATTTAGAATGCTCAATTGCTATGCCTTCTATGCTTAGTTGTATACTCACTCGACTCAAAACCTAAGCTGAAGGATTATCTTATCTAACCCTAAGTACTAAAGACAAAACAAGCCAGGATCGGGAAGCTGGATTAGGTGAAAGAGAGCGATTAGCTATATAGTTTGTATCAAGTTCTTGGAAGTAGCTTTGCAAGAAGGTTGTTGTGCTACTTTTAGGTTCTTAATATAAAGGTTTTGAATGCAAAAGTTTATTATCCCAATTGGATTATGAGTTGAATGGTGAAGTGAAATTTGATACTTTGAATGAGACCTAAATTTTATAAAATTCTACCATGTTATTTTATATTAATTAAAAGATGCTTACTAGAAATCTTGTATGGTGGAGTTGACTTAACAAATTATTTATAGTTTGCACCTTATCCCTAACATGGGGATAGCATAACAAACGATCTCTTGGGCAAGTGTTGAGGAAAAAAAGGTATAAGTAAACATCTTAGGAGGTGGGATATTACATAACCAAACCTTACCCTATTTAGTATACAAAGCAAATCATACCATGAATATTTTCTTGAATATGATGCAGCTATAAAAAAACAAGTAATTTTAACTAAGCATACAATGAAATCCTAGCCTAAAAAACAAAATCCTAACATGGTGTTTTCTTTTTTCTATTTTTAAATATTCCCATTTTTTTTAGTTTTTATTTTGATATCAACTTTTTTTATAAAGAGATAGTAATGATGTAATTTAATAATTACTTTGTAATTGTTTGTATTCATGATTCTTATACATTGTCTTTGAGAAATTGTGAAATTGAAGTTTAATTGTAAACTTTACCATAACAACATAAAACTTAAAGTAATAAAACTTCATACTCCATTGAAAAGGTAAAAAGTTATCAATTTATAAAGAAAACAAAACTAAAATATAAAACTTGTATAAGTTTTGTTACCAACAAAAACATATGACGAAAATATTTAAATCGAAAACTACAAGTAAAATGAAAAGCACAATGTAATATAAATACAATTTTCTTATAAAATCTTTTTATGATGATTCAATAGAATTATTTTATTAGCAATGCCATAAAAATCCTCATTCATTTACATAATATTAATTGTAAATTAAAAAAAACTAACATATTAAATAATACAATTATCACTCTTTACTAATGTTTTATGCAATAAGACTGATACATTTAAGCATTAACCGTGTTATTATAATTAATGGTGCAACTATTAAGAAATAGAAAGTGCCTATGAGAATCTATTTTAGTTACTAGTATGTTTGAAGAATGAAATTTGATTTTATTAGTTACTGTGCAAAATAGCAAAAAGAGAATAAAAGTCAATTCCAAAGAGACATATGACAAGTATAAATTTAAAAATAAAATATTTCTATTGTATTTTCATGCACCTAACCTTATACTTGCAATAGCATGCAACTAACCATCAACTAGATCGAACATCATTATGTGGTGTGCTCTATAAAATAAAAGTGTAATGTGTATTTTCTCCTTTTTATAAATTTAATAATTTCTCTTCTATGCTTAGGGGATGGGGCCCCCTTCTATAGAAACACCTTACCTTAACCTACCCCCTAAACCAAAAAGTAAAAGAAAAACCCAAAAAGAAAGGAAAAAATAAACCTAGAAATGAGGGGGGGAAAATCAGTATGCAAATACATTCACAACATCTACAGATATGTGCTTCCATTTTCACCCTATAAGTAGGTATCAACTGAAGATCATCCATTGATCTCTTATATTCAAATTCTAATATACCAATAAGCCAAACTCCTAACTACAAAATTTATTATCTCCCTTTAGAGATTGTCAATTTTCTTTTTGGTTCTTAATACATGTTTGTAGCCTAAGGATATACTTAGGAACAGACATAGGATCATATAATTTGGTAAGGAGGGGGCAGGGGTATTATGGAATTTTATTAATTAAGTTAATATTAGAATCATTTATGAGAAAATATATGCTTCTTATTGCAATTATATTATATCTTATACATGTAAAATAATTCCATTAACGATTAGATGCCACAACATTTTCTAAAACTTTATTGGATAGAAAATTTATTTTATGCAATGATTAAGGCTCAATAAACTTTTCAATGGCATAAATACTAATTGAAATCTAACTATCAATTTATAAAAAATAAAAAAAAATTAATATATAAAACGCATGAGAGTTTTATTCAAAAAATTAATCATAAAGGATATTTGAATAATCGATTGTAAGTCGAGTGAAAAGAATAATTTGACATAAATTTAAGTATTCTATGATCTCTTTTCATATAACTATGCAAATTTTTTTAATTTACAATGGGGAAAAAAAATGAATCTAAGTTATTATGCAATTAATCAATCAATAAATCACATTTATTTTAATAATATTAATTGTGAAAAGAAATGTTACAAAACCAAATCATATGGTTGGTATTATTTTGTTGATAATTTATGTAATAAAATTAGAACAATTATAATATGAATAATATAATTATTATTTATGATGTAGTACTAATAGAAATACAATGCATCAGAATTTATTTAATTAAATATGATTTTATAATGAATGAATTTAATGTTACAATTGTCAAAATGAGTAAGAAAAAAAAATCCAAAAAGAAATGTTATTCAAGTAATAAATGCATCTTCAATAAGTAAAATGACATATACAAGATTTAAGCCTAAGACCTCATGATTAGTAAAACAAACATCTAATCAATTAACTGTGATTAATATCATGTCAAAATTTTCTTTTTAAAATATATGTAATATATATCATTTTACTTTTGGATTCAATTGATATAGAAATTTCATTTTCATGCTTTAGAGTTCCTTCTAATCCACTTAGAAGTTTTTCACTATCCATTCTTCATGTCAACTTAAATTATTGACAACTAGGGATCATCAGCCTTTTAATCTATCATGTAAGGTTAGTTGCCGTTAGCAAGCCCAATATAATATAAGCCTACTATATAATGTTTAATAACATTACTCATCATTTATTGTTTCATTAAAAAACCATTAGACATCTCTCATGAATTTTTATGATAAGAAAAAAGAGAAGAATGCTAATGAAATGACAAGTGTATAGGTATTCAAATAGTATTTCAGAAAGCTTGAAATTATAGATCAAGTTGCATTCAGAGACTTATTTAGAAAGTTTGAATTAATTAAAAAAGAGATAAGTCTGAAAATATTTAGAGAATATTTCAAAAGCTTATATAAGAAGAGCAAATACAGTACTTTAGAAATTTATTCAAAGACTTTAAAGATAAGTAAACTAAGACCCTTTAGAAGATTATTCAGAAAGTTGATATGGAAAAATAACATTAAAAAATAACTCATATCAGATTCAAAGTAAACAAAGCCTAGCTCCACTAGATTGTGTGTATTAGGAAAATACACTTAATCCCGTTTTACTTAAATTAGAATTGAAATCTATAGGGGTTATTTTTTTAAGCGAATTTATCTTTGGATAAATCATAAGAAAATATCTAATGCTGGATAAGGAAAAGATTGATTTCGAATTTTGTGGGATTTCAATTTCAAATGTCAAGCTTATTTGGGATTTATTGATAAAAGTATATCTAATCGAGATAAGGTATAAGGTCATGTTTAAATTTCAAACTCCAAGATTTTCTTTAAAAATATTTATGGATTTTCACTTAGAAATTGAAATGGATAAACATGAATCAAAAATAATTCTCAACAATTTAGCTATTCGAAGACTCTAGTATAAAAGGAGAAATGATTCAAAATGTCAAGAATGATTCTGAGAAGGAAAATGCACATACTCTTCACTCTGATTGTAGAAATTCTCTACTGTTTGAAAGGGTATAGAATGTTTCTTAGAAACTTCTTCAGAAAGTTAAACTAAATCGATTTATTCTTCAATCATCATTTATGTTTTTGTGCGAAATTATTTAAGACTTGCATTGTTGTTCTCACTTATAATATATACACTTTATTTGTTTTTTAAGTATTGAGATAAGTTAGATTGTACTTTATAGATCTATAATTAGCCTAGAATGTAAAAAGGCTAAATAGATAGAGTAAAGTGTTTTAAAGTCCATATGTGACAAATGCTTATAAAATTATCGTGATTTGTTTTAATTTAGTGGATCAAGTAGAACAACACTAGTGAAGTAGACCATATTCCAACAATAGAGCTAAAAGAGAAAAGTAAACAAAAAGCCGAAGCTCTATAAATCCTAAGCTTGATATTCTTCTCCTTATCTCTTTTAATTTGTACTATTTAATTGTGTTATTGGTGTTGAATTATTAGAGTACCATTGTTCACCAATTTAGGTTATTAAGAGAGATAATTTTATTTACATCAAAAGTTTCAAAAATTTTTAAAGATATCAATTCACCCCTATGCCCCCCCACCCCATCCCACCCCCTCTTGAAATCTTATACAAGACCAACAAAAACCTTAGCTTTTTTAATATTTTAAATCGTGTATTTAAGATCTATATTTACTATCTTTGCCACTTTTACACAAACAAGGTATGAAAAAAAAAATCTTCATGTTTTATTTCTCTTATGTTTAGTAATGTTTATTCTTTATACTCTCACATTTGACATTGATGGTCAAATTTCTAAAGCTGTCATTCACAAATCCTTGGTTACCCTCTATATTTTGCAAGAATGATGGCGATTTTAATGGTGGAAGTAATGAAAGGATGATGAAGATTATGAGACCCTAATTGCTTAGAGCTGGTATGATTTAGGGTTTTTGGAAAATGTTCTTAAAATTGAATGATCTTTTAGTATAAGATTATAAAAGTCAAAAGAAGAGCTTTAGTAAAGTTTATTTTACAAATTAAAGGATATAAAATATTTAATTTAATAAAAGTATAGTTTTATTCATATTGATTATTTTTATCATAATCTTAGAATAAGAGCCCCAAAACGTAGCAAAACCCTATATATAAACTATTTAACTCATGAAAACAATAAGCAGGAGTAATTGAACGTAAAATAATCATACAATTAGAAAATGTACACACTTGCACATGGAATTATGAAATAACACTATATAATATGCATAAATATGTGTATATATATAAAATACTAACTCATTTAAGTAAAATAACTAAGAAATTAACAATGACACTTAGGGCACTCATTTTAGCAATCTAGGGGCATAGCCCTAAAGAAGAAAAAGAGGGTGTTTATGTGTCTTATGAGGCATGAGGTCATGTAAAAATATTTGTTAAACAAGTAGCATTACTAGAAAAATTATCCATGCAAGCCATATAAACCCCTCTTTTGCAACATTTAAGTCTTACTAATTTGAAGAGTGAGAAAACTCTCCAGGAAAAATAGGGAAGCAACTAAAAACTTGTAGAAAATATTGGGAAAAATTTTTTTTTTAAATAATTTAAAATTAGGGTTTAACGAGCTAGAAATCACCCACTAAGTGAATGAACTACTCGAGAGAGGTAATGGAACCTTAGCCAAGCTAATTTCCTAGTTCGATCACAACAACCCTTCCTTTGATAGTGGTTGGAAACTTGAGTGATAGTGAGTGAGTGAGTGATTTTCCCTAATTCTTGACTAAAATTCTAAAAATAGGAAAGATGTTCAAAAATTATGATTTTTTGTTTTCATAAGTTATTTTTCGTGTAAAATTAAAATATCAACCGACATTTTCCAAATTTTAAGTACATGTGTAGGTTCCTTATGAAAAACGACCTATCCAACAATTTTATATCGTATTTTTAAAAACCCAAATGATGCAGTTTCAATCTAAATTATTGTGTTTGAATTCCTTAAAGGTTGTACTTTCATGCTCTGTAATTAGTTTATTAAAATTGCAGAGTTGGTTTTTTGATAAAATTAGATTTTCTACAAAACATTATGCTGGAGGTGTTCTTTCTTAAGAATCCTTTAATGAACTTAAGATGATTTTGTTGTGAATTGAGGAATTGATGGTTTTTGATGATATACAAAGGAATAGAACCATTGATTTTAGATGAAAACTAGTTCACTAGTTGGTTATTGAAGTTAAAGGCCAAACATACATGCTTTCCTACCTAAATGTACTAATGTAAGTGTTGAATTGGGGTTTCAAGTGATGATTTGTTTTGGTTAAGTATAATAATGCAGTATTGGTGTCAAGGTAGAGAGATTTGGCAACCTATTAAGGCAAATGGATGAGTCAGAAGAAAGGTCAGAACCTTAGGTAAGTTGGAAATTAGTTAGAGAGTAATTTAGAGGTTGAGTTGTTATGTGTTAAAGTGATTACCTATACTCTATATGTAATTCTCAAAATATATATATATATATATATATATATATACTTTATATGTATAGTGAGCTTAGCTAAATAAGGAATGAATTGGCAATACAATGAATGTTGAGTAATTATTTTGATTAAATCTTTCATTTTGGAAAAACTATGAAGTAGTAAGTAAGGCAAATTTTGTAACACTCATGGAGAAATGAGCTAGTCAAAAGGTATAATGATAGAACCTTATAAAGAAGGGGAGAATCAGAGATTAGGTCAAAAGTTGTTTTGGATGAAACCTATTCTAAAGAAAGACATCAAACTTTAAACTTTAGATGTAAGTAAGTTAGTTATTTAGTTTATATACAACATATAATTAACTTGGATACCTATACTTTAGGTGAAGTGCTAAAGGAAGAGCTACGAAAAGAGACTTAAGATTTATGAAAATCATTAAGTAATCCTAGTAAGTACATTTGTTCATGCATTAAAGTAAATTACATCTACTCATGTATTCTTCTAACTTATTTGATTATGATTGGATGTAAGTATGATGTGTTCAATTGATGAGCTTTAAGATGACTCATAATTTCGACTTTATACATGTGTATGATTGATGGAGTCATGTTTTGATGAGCCCAATGGTTGTTGATATGCTATTGATTAGTTATGTACACTGTACTAGCTTGATAAAGGAACTAGGTATACTAACCTCACTTCCTTAGGTGTTTACTTAAGTGAAACCGATAACAATGCTTTAGAGTTAAAAGGTAAGGCTAATATATAAATGAGAATGTTTACTTGATTTTGTTTAGTATATGGTTGAGACATTCATAGCATGCCATGAAAAGATCTACAGGTTAAGTTTTATTTGGAAATTTGGTTTCATCAAGTAAATAACTTGGTTTACAAAATCTAAATTTTCAAACATGAAGAAATTGCATAGTTTCTACTAAGTTAAATTCTTTTTCTAGGCTCCTAAATAACATAATTCAGATGCTTGGCAATGTTGACTACTCGAAAGGCTAGGGCTAGGGCTAAGCTAAGATATTGATACTGAAGCTTATCATGTGCATGAACATGGTATAATTTTTTCACAAATACTTCCTTGGTTAAATGATAAAAGTGTCATAACTAAAGTAACTTGTTATATGACTATGATATTAGTTTTTCTTATACTATTATTTGTTATCCACTCTTACTCAGCTTATAGAATCTAAAGGGATAAAGTATTTTATCCTCATATTATGAAGCTGAAGCAAGGTACTAATGTCACATCCCGGCATAACACAAGATGCACCATCACACAGGAATACTTGTTGAAAAATTAATTCAACTTACTCATTCATCAAAAGACAACATTGTTTACATGATAAGGGGTTTCTATATCGAAGTTCAGCTAGATATTCTACTACAACTTATGTGCACAACATAATATTTACATCAAAATATGAATCAACTTTTTACTTTCCAACTTCACAACAATAGGATTCTTGACTTAATATAGGTTCCACATAATAGTCACTGACTTTGACTCATGCTTTCAGTATACATATCCCCCCTAAGTGTTGGGCCCTTTACGATATAGTTAACCTAAGGATAAAACATTTTATCTCCTCAACTACTGAAGCTGAGTAAGAGTAGATAACAAACAACATAATAGAAACAATATGGTAGATAATACTACATATCACAACTAAAACATTTCAATCACAACTGAAACATTTCAATCACAACTGAAACATTTCAATCACAACTGAAACATTTCAATCATAACTCACAAGTTCAACTTCACATATGCATTCACCTAATCGGGCACTTATTGCCAACAATGTAGCATGCTATGCTCATGCACATGGCATGCATCGGTACCAATATCCTATGTCTTCCAAACTTCTTCTAGTTAGTCGACATGGCCGAGCATCTAGATACAACGTCTAGGAACCTAGAGCAATAAGGAGCTGCTTAGGAGTAAAACCCTCACTAAATTGGACTATACACTGTAGTCTACCATTTTCAAAAAGTGCAACAAGGAGTTGCTTAGGAGTAAGACCCCTAACATTGCTTTACAAAATTAGGCTACACATTATAGTTCACCAAATCAAAGTGGCAATACTATCAAATTAGACCACATACTATAGTCTACCAAATCAAAGTAGCAATACTACCAAATTAGACCACATACTGTAGTCTACCAAATTTGACTAAAAAATAATCACAATGTTCGAGCAATGCAATCTATATGCTTCCAAATATTAAGTTCATAAAGCTATGCTTTTTCCATGATCACTTGGAAGTCTCATTCTGAAATTTCTAACCCGTAAGTTCATCTTTATGTCGTGTCATACCATACCATGATATGCAATAACAACTCAAGAATATCAATAAGCACAATTAATCTTTAAGTTTTATTCAACCTAATGATCTGATTCTAGTTTTCAAACTCTCTCTACTGGAATTCTAGTATCTTACTTAGGGTTCACTTAGGTGAACACTTAGAAGATTAAGTTAGCAAACACTCAACTTCTCTAGTTAGCAAAATCATTCAAAATCAACACATCAGCATCCACTATAGTAACATGTCCATTCACCCAAGAGATATCCATATTCAATCAACACAGTATCAAACAGCACATAGTGTAATGAGTAGTAATATGTCTACTTCAAGCATGGGTTAGATCCACTTACCTAGACTTAGAAATAGTGCAAAATCCTAAAATTCATGATGTGGTCCTTCCTTACTCATCATACCTATGAAAATATAACACAATCTTTAAATCAAGTATAGGTCAAACCCGAACTATTATAAGCTTTCATTTTCGCTCTTTTTTTTTTAAACTTCATTTGATCATATTTTACTCATTTATCACCCAATTTCAGTAGACTTTAGATTGTCATGATCGTTATTTTGAGTATTATTAATATATATTAAGAAATAAGATTGATTAATATTTTCAAAAACCTAAAATGCCCTTTTCTCATTACGACTCCACTATACGTTATCATAACTCTGAAATTGACCCGAGTAAGTTGTAGTACTGAACTAAAAACCCTAAAAATTACACTTTCCAAATTTGTCCAGCAACAATTATTATACTCTAAAGTGTTCATTTCATACAGATTTAATAAACTAGTTATTATATTACATATTAAGCTAATATATAAGTTTATACTAGGAAAATACATAATGAATAGTATACGAGCCCAATTAATTTCACGAAATATCCTATAGACTCATAAAAATATGTGGTTTAGTTATTGATCGTCAATTACACTAAGTTGACTACTATCTATTTTTATGAAAATAGTGGTTTTAACTCGAAATTGTAGAAAATTAAGGAAAATAAATAAATTTTTGAGTAGGATAAAAATTTAATATTCCAAATATCATTGTAAACATTTAGAAGTCTAAGCATGTAGGGCTCATTTATTAATTTCATCAAAAACTAATCATTTCAATAATTCGGTAAAATTGGCAGTTTATTCAAAATAATTATAAAAAATAGTAAACATGCTTAATTTAAAAAATTATTATTACAAAAATTAAATATATTTATTAGGAGTATTACATAAAAAAATTGAGCTTGAAACAACATCTTCTAATATTTATAAAAATTAGATTAATTTTCGCCCAAACAGGGCATTTTCTTAAGAAACCCATATTTACACTAATTATTTAATTAAAATAAAACTACTACATTAATCTACACCTAAAATAATCTTAGAAAACCAAATTTCATAATTATTGGATGACATTTGATATTTTCAGTAAATTTAACAAATGGAAAATTAGTTCACTTAAACCGACCATCTCCGACCACCACTTGGCCACCGCACCATGTCGAAAGAGCTTCTCAGGCCATCCTATATTGGACCACCAAGCCCCACTAAGTTAGGTTGTAGATAACCTATTGAATCGCCTTAGCCTAACTCCGTCCCTATTTCTTATTCTATTTTTATTTTATTTTTTTCTAACTTTTCTAAATTGTTTTCTTTTATTTTCAGAGTTCCAAAATATTGAATTTAAAGGTTTGGGTCCTATTTATATTTTTTGAACTTTTCATAATCAAATAAAATTTAGACATGTGTATGATACATGTCAATTTTCTTTTTTCCTAAAGGACATGTGTCATTTCCTCGTCAAGCAAGTGTTAAGTCACCATTCCCAACTAATACTAGCTTGACACATCATTTGATGACTCATACATATAATTTTTTTTATTAATTTTCCATTATTTTACCGAATTTTGATAATTTATTATTATTATGTGTATTTATTTAATACATATAATGTATTTCACATGTAATACATGTATATTATATATAGTTTAACTTCATTTATTATTTTTGAAAGTTAAGTAATTTATCTCTAATATCTCACTATGTCTAAAGACTTCAATTTTACAATTATCGGCTTTATCAATAAATTAATGTTTTTTTCAAATTAATATTTTTATATAGCTTATTTTAAGAAATTAACTTTGTTTGAATTACTTCATCTAACTTTTCTAACTTTACTGTGAAGTTTGAAATAAAACTAATAACTTAGTCTGATGCTCTAAATTTAGGGGCTTGGATTCTAGGGTTATTGAACTAATTGAAAAAACCTAAGGTATTACAACTAACACTAAGGGGGGCGGGGTGGATTCTTTTGAGAGTACTAATGTAATCAACTGTTTTGATGAAAACTTTCTTAAGATGGAGTAATCTAGACATGGTTTAATAAATGTAAAATGAAAAAAAAAAAGGTGAGTACTTTTGGCATAGTAAATATTGTACATATATGTAAACTTTAAGACCAAAACTAAACTTTGTAGTATCTTACATGATCAATGCAAATATCCTCAATTTATGAGTATTAATAATCAGGTATTTGTCCTTGAAGTTGCATTCTATACCAGGCTAAGATGTGGCAAAAATGGTTGAATACAATTGTAGGTCCTAAGTAAAATATCAAGAGAGAGGTGAATTAATATCTTTTACAAAAATTAAAACTTTTTTATTTAAAAACAAAATCTATCTTAATAGCTTAAATAGCATGATAAGTAGTTAACAATTGATTGTTTAATTTAATGCGAGAGAATAGAAACACAAATAGTAAAGATCATAAAGTAAATAAAGTAGAGAGAAAGAAAATCAGGCAATCGATTTATAAAACTTTGGCCTTTTACCTACTACTCTCTTTCAGCTCTATTGCTAGGGACCCAATCCTTCTCACCAGTATCATTCTATTAGTTCAATTTTTTCACTATTAAAAAATGAATAAGAGGATATAAGGATATCTAGTTGCTTCTCTGTCCTATCTCACTAGCTTTTCCTAATCTAAACATAAGACTTAGAGAACTCCTTAACCTCACATACTCAAATTATAATGTCAACAATGTTTACAAAGAAAATAAGACAATATAATCAAATAGCTCTATACAACTTTTGCAGAAATGCAATAATAATGAAATAAGAAATCTGTTTTTGCTCAATTTTTGACAAAATTTTTTATAAAGTTTCTGATAGAGTTCATGAGAGAGGTTTTTGAATTTCAGTTCTTACCTTAACCCTCTTCTATCAATCATGTGCAATGTCGATTTATCTTGAATCAATCTTCTATGTAATAGCTAGAAACGAATAGTTCTTGATTTTTCTCCAAGAAAACTTGATTCAAACACAAGTAGTTTTGTTGTTCGAGAAATGTCTCATGAAAATAGAAACCAAATGTTTGAATTTTTAAAAACTTGAGTCCTCCTGTTCTTGATTTATTTCTTTGTGAGCTTGTATAATTTTGACAGTTGTTGCACATGAAGATATGTTTAGTAATCTCTAGAGTGACTTAAATTCAAAAAAACTTTGAAGATTATAGCTCAACCATATGGATAAGTTCGAAAAGATATGACAAGATCTTGACAATTCAAGCCAGCTCTTCAAAAATAGTCTAGCACTTGAACAAGCTTATCTACTGTGAACAACCAATTAACATCTTCTAAATCTTATTTTAAATTTTGAATTAGAAAAACTCTTTAAAATATGGTTAAATATATCCAAAATATCCAACCTTATCCTCAACAAAATACCTTAAGATCCTTGAAAATTTTATCAACAACGAGCTACAAACTTAAAAAAAATGCATCTAACCTTGTAGAATTTTTAGCAAAAACTTATTCAACATAGCTTCTTAACATGTTTGAAAATTTATTTGAATATAATGCTCAACTCTTAATTAACCATTCTATAAAATTGAAACTAATCCAACTTATGATCCCCATAAACTTAACCATTTTAGTGGAACGAAATTGAGTATGTTTCCCTAATATACCCAATAAGCTGGAGCTATGCCTTCTTGCAAATTTGTCTAACTTCATTGGTTCTAATTATTCAGAAAATAGCTTAGGAACAGTAGTTGATCTCTATTCTGTACACAATCGGTATTGTTCTCTTATATTACTAATAAACTTTTGACATACATTTTAACAAGCACAAATTCAAACTTATTTTCCTTCTTAACAATTATTTTCTTTAGGACATCTTGCATACTCAAAAAACTTGTTAAGTTAATTCTCATCTTTTTGTTGTCATCAAAATATATTAAGGGCAAACTCAACATTCTCCCCCATTTTAATGATAACAAAACAACATTTAAACAAAAACATATATCATCATAACCATAGGATAAACAGAAATTGATTTTAAACTTTCTGACTTTAAAATGTTTTTGTATGTCTTATTACTCAAAGAACCTGTTAAGTCCATTCTCATCTTTTTGTTATATCAAAATAGATTAAGGGAAAACTCAATATTCTCCTCCTTTTTTATGATAACAAAACAACATTTAAACAAAAACATATATCATCATAACCATAGCATAAATAGAAATTAATTTAAAACTTTTTGACTTTAAAATGTTTTTGGGTATCTTATTACTCCCTCTTTTTGTTATCATCTTGAAGAAATAATTTATCCCCCTAAACATAAGATACATAAAAGATGAAGAACATAAAAAGAACCAGAAATCCATTGAATGAAACTGTCAAAGGTAGAGTACAAAAGTTCTTATCAGACATGAAACCTTCCAAACTAATATGTAGATACCTAACATCAAAACTAGCTAAATTGAAAAGAAAAAGAAATAGACTTGTTTAAGAGAAACAAGCCACTGACATGATCATAGAAAATACAGTTGAATGGATCACTTTTTTTCTATAGCTTGGTTTTCTTACGAGCTATAGTTTTTATGTAAGTGTATTTCTTGGCGGGACTTGATTAAGTTGCTAAGAGTACATGAACTGGTTCAGCAAGAATGTTTCGAGGAGTAGATATTGGTACATATGGTACCAATGCAAGAGAAGGCTTTGGAGCTACATCAGTTGTTGGCTCAAGCATAAGAGGATGCTCTTGTTGAATCGATATTTTAGAAGGCTCAAAAGGTACTTGATCTTGAGTTAGAGACATGTGAGGTGAATCATATGGTTAAGAGATGGTCTTTCCTTGGGTCTTCAATTCACTAAACCTTTCTTCATTGATTTTGGTAATGATCTTTTCCAAATCTAACTTATTGAAACCTAAAGGATCAAAAGAAGTTTGCCCAAGGTTGATTTGAGCAGGTTTTGAGTCACTTTCTGATACTTTTTTAGCTTTCCTTTTTCTAAGATTGAGATCTCCCCCTATCATTGGAGTATAATCCTTCTTCTATTTCTTTGTAGGTCTCTTAGGTTGTTTTCCTTTTCGTTTAGGATCTTCGTTCACACTTTCTTACTCATTTTTTGAGAAGTTAAAATTATCAAATCTAGCTCCTTGAATTTGTGTCTCCCTCTCAATTCCATATTCAGCAAAATTGATAGTCCTCATCCTATTGTAGGGATGGATATAATGAGCAATATCTTTTGTAAACCACAGTTTGTTTTTGACAAAAATCCCCATGTGTGTAAAAACAAGTTCTCCTATTTTCTTGCCTGGTGTGGGCATTTTTAACACTTTTAGGATCTTGAATCCCTTAAATTCTAGCAATTTCATAAGCATAGATCTATAAGGTTTACTATCCTAATTCCTTTTCATATGTCTCAAAATTTGTCTAGGAGTGTCTGCATTCTTTTTCAGTTTAATGCTTAATAAATTTAGAGCATCTTCATATAGTTCTGGTACTATCTCTCCTGTGTAGTATACAACTTAGTATCAACTTATGTATTAATCTCACAATTAGTTCAAAGTCAAATATAAAACATTCCTATCATTGGTTACTTCAACCTCATCATTCAACAGAGTAAACAACTGCCTTTTGGAGAAACCAACTAATTCTACATTGTCTTTCACTTCCTTCAGACTGAAATTTTTGATTAAATCTTTCGTAGTTATTTCTACTTTCTTACCTTTAATCTTAGATTTTACCACATCCTTTTTGCTGAGATCCACATTCTTATAAAATTCTATAATAATTTCACCATGCACAACTTCATCCATCTTACATAACTTCCTATATCCCAATAAATTTGCTATCTTATCAAGGTATAAACCATTCTTAGAAAAATATGAAAAATCAAAATAATTCTATTCAACAAGTTTCCCTTTGATCTTTTTGAGAACTTTCTAACTTTCTTTCTGATCTTCATTAGACTCCTTAGACTACTTCCTTTTCTAATCACGTGAAGGTCTCTTCTTGGTTTTCTTAGAAGAAACTTCAAAATCAAAACTTTTCACAACTTTTGTTATTGATTTTCTCCTCTAAGAAGCTCTCTTTTTTCTTTCTTCTTCGAAGGTTTTTTCTTCGAAAGCCCCAATTCCTATGGCTAAACTTTCTGAGTTACTCTTTCCTTCCACATTCTCTATGGTTTGATCAAAACCCTGATCTTGATAAAGATTCGGAATAGGGTTTGCATGAGGGTTAGGGTTAAGGTTTGGATTTGATTCAGGAATAGCCTCGGTTAGGTTATTGTGAGGAATTTCAGCGGAGTCAAAGGGTTCATCAACAAGATTCATAGTAACTACTTGTGGTTTCTTTCTAGACTTACGAAAAACTATTTAAAGTCGAGTAGATTCTCTAAGTTGCATGGCTTAACGAAGAGAGATGCAAGGATTTAAAGAAAGAGGAAAAAAGCATGTATTAAAAAATTGTGAGGGAGGAAGTTAATCTAACTTCAAAACGTACTTATAGTCTTATTAAGCACAAAAAAGAAACATGCTTTTAATAGGCATGATTATGAAAAAAAAAAAAATCATACACTCGATTGCAAGTGGAGAAAAAGAATCACTATAGGAGAGAGAAAAGATATCTTTAAGATTTTACAAGTTAATATCTTACTTCTTCGATTTCAATATATTAAATTTTACAAAATTAATGAATAAATATTTAATAGAAAGGATTATAAATCCCTATCTTACTCCTAATATATTCAAAACGAATTTTTTCAAGAGGTTTAGTGAAAATATCTACTAATTGATTATAAGTTGGTACAAACTCTACTATGATATCTTTATAAACACATGATCTCTTATGAAACGATGTCTTATCTCAATATGTTTAGATCGAGAATGATGAACCAGATTTTTGGTCAAGTTTATAGCACTTGTATTATTATATTTAATAGGAATATTTCTATAAGATAAGCCATAATTCAACAATTGTTGCTTTAACCATAAAATCTGAGCACAGTAATTACCAATAGAAACATACTCTGCTTTTGTTGTAGAGAGGGTGATAGAATTTTGTTTCTTAAAAGACCAAAAAACTAATTTGTCTCCTAAAAACTAACATATACCGGAAGTGCTCTTCCAATCCACTTTATAACCTATATAATCAACATTTGAATATCCAATCAAATCAAAATTATGATTTTTAGCATACCAAATTCCTAATTTTGCAGTACTACAGATATACTTAAAAATTTTCTTTACACCAAATAGGTGTGCTTATTTTGGATCACTCTAAAATCTAGCATAAAAGCATACACTAAACAAAATATTAGGATAAGAGGCAGTAAGATATAACAAGAAGCCAATCAAACTACGATATTGCTTCTCATTCACTTTCTTACCACTACCTTTTAAGTCTAACTAGGTTGATGTACTCATTGGGGTTGATGATCCTTTAGAATTTTCAAAACCAAATTTCTTCAAAATTGTTTGGTATATTTTTCTTGATGAACAAATATACCATGGTCAGTCTGCTTAATTTGAACTGCCAAGAAGAAATTCAGTTCTCTCATAAGTGACATCTCAAATTCTGCCTGCTTAAGCTTAGAAAATGCTTAACAAAAACTTTCATTAGTAGATCTAAACACTATATCATTGACATATATTTGCACAATTAAAATGTCATGATCATAATATCTTAAGAACAAGGTTGTATCTACTTTACCTCTTTGAAAGCCATTCCTTAGCAAAAATTCACTTAACCTTTCATACCAATCACGTGGTGCTTGTTTCAAACCATATAATGCCTTTTTAAGCTTATAGACATAATCAACCTTAAATGGATCTTCAAATCCTAGGGGTTGCTTAAGGTACACTTGTTCTTTAATATACCCATTTAAGAATGAACTTTTTATATACATTTGAAACAATTTGAAATTTTTAAAGCTGGCAAAGGCAAGCAATAATCTAATAGCTTCTAACCTTGCTACAGGTGCATATGTCTCATCAAAATCTATCCATTCCACTTGAGAATATCCTTTAGCTACCAATCTAGCTTTATTTCTCATAATTTTTTCATTTTCATCTAACTTATTCTTAAACACCCACTTAGTATTAACTATGGATTTATTACCAGGTCTAGGTACTAGGTTCCATACTTAATTCCTTTGGAATTGCTTAAGTTCATCTTACATAGCATTAATCTAATTATTATCACTTAAAGCTTCATCAATAGAATTAGGTTCAACTTTAAAAAGCAAGCAAAATGATTCTCTATATTCTGAAGACTAGATCTAGTTCTAACACTCGAGCAAACATTACTTATTACTTGTTTAGGAGAATGATGTGTTTTAAATCTCAAGGTAAATGGAGGTATGTACAAACCTTCATGACTTTTTAACAACCTTTTAGATTGCAGTTCTAAATAAGTAGAATCAAATCTAGAATGAGTCCTTATTGAACCATCAAAAATCCCTTCTAGCTTATCGAGAATAGAATTATTTTCAGAAGCACTTTCTGACACAAGTTCTTACTTGGTTTTTGACACTGCTTCATCATTTCGTTGTGTTTGATCTTTTTTAGTAATCATGGGTGCTTCATCATTAGAATCCTCTTTTCCTGTTTCTTCTATACATCTAACATTTATAGATTCTTCAACTATTTTGGATACCTTATTATATACTCAGAAGGCTTTAGAATTAAGTGAATATCCTAGAAATATTGCTTCATCTGCTCATTCTTCAAATTTTCTTAATACTTTACCTATTCTCTTCACAAAACACTTACAACCAAACACATGAAAGTACAAAATAGTAGGTTTCTTACCTTCAAAAATTTTATAAGATGACTTGTTTGTCAAAGGTCTTATGTAGACATGATTAATAATGTAACATGAAGTAGATGCAACTTCAACCCAAAAATACTCAGCTATATCACTTTCATTCAATAGATTTCTTGTCATTTCTTGAATAGTCCTATTTTTACATTCCACCACTCCATTCTGTTATGATTTATATGGAGCAGAGAAATTGTGAGATATGCCATTATTCTCACAAAAAGTTACGAAATCAATGTTATCAAATTCTTTTCCATGATTTGTCCTTCAACTAACTATAGATGCTCCTTTTTCATTCTGTACTTATTTAGCAAACACTTCAAATCTTTTAAAAGCATCACTTTTATAACGAAGAAAAAAAATCCAGGAATACCTAGAAAAATCATTAACAAGAACTAAACCATATTTATTTCCACCCAAAATTAATGTTCTGGTAGGACCAAACAAATCCATGTGTAATAATTCCAAAGGTCTTTTAGAGGAGATGACATTCTTGTTCTTATGAGAAACTGAACTTATCTTACCCTTGAGAACAACAGCACATCAAATATCATTTTGAATTCTTAACTTTGGTAAAACTTTTACTAAATTCTTGTTAGATAATTTCTTCATTTGATAGAAATTCACATATCCTAATTTCTAATGCCATAGAAAAGTATTATCATGCATAGACAAGAAGCAACTTTCTGAATTCATTCCTACAAGCTTTATTAGATAAATGTTTTTTCTTCCTATATCCTTTGAAGAGTTTAGATCCATTTTTATCATAGCCAATGCATTTTTTATGTTCAAAGGTTCTTTTCTATCCTTTTTCACAAAGTTTGCTTATACTTGACAAATAGTGTTTTAATCCTTTTACAAGAGATACACTCTCGATTGTATGGGGAGGAAAACCAACCATACTTGTTACAACTATCTTACCTTTACTATTGTCTCTAAATTTAACATAGCCATCTTCTTTCCAAACTAACTTTATGAACAACAATGCATCAATAGTCATGTGTCTCGAATAGCTATTATCCAGATACCATATTCCTTTCATTTTGGCTTTATGTTTATGCTTACATCACAAACAAATCAACTCTATTTACGAACCTAGCAAAGCTTAGGACCTTTAAAATTCAAGGTCGTATTTTGATTTTTCACTCGATAACTACTGAGCTCGGAATTTCTATAGAAGTAATATTTTTCAATATATCCTAACTTGTTATAGAAGAAGCAAGCATAGGGTTTCTAAATTTTATACCTATTGCTTATCATCTTTCTTGATCTTGGAGTATGATATTTCTTGACATACTTTTTGATCGAGTTTTTGAAGTATTCATTTACTTGTGAATACTTTTTTTTCTAATCAAAAGAGGTTATGCTTGTCTTTCTGACCTACTTAATAGCCTTTTCTTCTTTCTTGTTATCAATTGTTTCTTTATTACTTGCTTCTCTAGGTCTTATAAACACTATCTCTCATTTAGAATGTGAAGATTTACCATTTTTAAATCCCGATCCAGTTTTAGATTGATCAATGCATTGACATGAAATGAGCAACTAGAGTTTCTTATCACTTTCATCAAATTTTTTTAAAGCATTTTGTATTGAATTCGAAAAAACAGCAACTCATTCTTTCAAGCCTTTTATTTCTTCCTTTAGTATCAAATTTTCATTTACTACTACTTCCCTAGCAACATGTAACCCTTCCACATCATTTTTGATGTCATTTTCATCTACTAACAATTTATTTGTTTGAACAAGAGTAGCTTTTTCTTCTTTTAATAACTTATTCTCATTGTCAATTCTTATGTTCTTGTCATTAGCTTTAGTAAAAGCTTTCAATAACTTATTTATCTTAACACATATATCTTTGGGATTTCATCATCAAATTTACTTTTAGATTCGGAGCTTACCTTAGAAAGGGCCATTAAACATAAGTTTGCTTCCTTGATTTCATCTTTTGCACTTTCTAACTTGTCCAAGTCACTCCATGTGGCCATCAACGATTTGCACTTCTTCTTGTATTTGTCCATTTTCTTGATCAACACTAGACTTTCATACTTGATATGTCCTGGTTTCTTACATTCATAACACATGATCTCTTTCTTCTCTTTTACTTTCTTTTCTTCTTTCTCTTTGTAACCTTTTCCTACATCATTCTTGTTTCTATTAAAAGAAAACCTTTTTAAATTATAGACTTTCTTACCTTTCTTTCTTAATAGACAGTTTGGGCGCCTAGCTAGCATTGATACATCTTCTTCCTCATCTTCATAAGTTTCATCACATTTTGAATCTACTTCAACATCCCTAGCTTTGAAGGCTATAGACTTTCTCTTTGGATCTTCTAACCACTTTTTGACTTGAGGAATTCACCTTCATAAGCCATCAGCTTGCTGCATAATTGACTTAAGTTGAGTTTTTTTCATATCACATGCTTCATCAATAGCTATCTTTTTTGCATTCCAACCCTTAGGAAGTATCCTTAGCATTTTCCTAATGAGATCTACATCACTCATTCTTTTTTTAAGAGATAATAGCTCGTTAGTGATAGTAGTAAAACAACTAAATGAATCTTTTCTATCTTCAC
Source organism: Lumnitzera littorea (assembly GCA_024138015.1). Lineage (NCBI taxonomy): Eukaryota > Viridiplantae > Streptophyta > Magnoliopsida > Myrtales > Combretaceae > Lumnitzera > Lumnitzera littorea. The sequence continues at coordinate 73,075,540 of JAMXBB010000005.1, read as the reverse complement.
TAGGAAGAATATGAAATGTCTCATATTGCTGCATTAAAGTATTGATCCTTGTCTCCTTAATGGTGTCTGTTCCTTCATATGTTTGAACTAATGTATCCCAAATCTCCTTAGCTATACTATAAGAAGAGATTAGATAGAACTCAAAAGGTGCAATAGTAGAAAGAAGTAAATTATTGGCCTTTGAGTTCAATTCAGCTTTCATGATTTCATCTATCATAAGAGGTGTTTCTAAAACTTTAACATCTCCATTTTGAAATAATTCCCTAAGCCTAATAGTCAATTACTTTGATGTATGTCTCCATCCTGAACTTCTAACAAAGACAATTAGTACCATCAAAAAATGGAGCCTTACCAAATTGAACAATCAATGAAACATTATTTTTTGCCGTTAATCTTGACCTATGTGATATTAGAGTGAGGCTTTGAAACCAATTGTAGGTCCCAAGTAAGATATCAAGAGGGGAGTACATTGATATCTTTTATGAAAACTGAAACTTTTTTATTTAATAACAAAATCCCTCTTAATAGCTTAAATAGTGTGATAAGCAATTGAAAATTGATTGGTTAACTTAAGGCACGAGAATAAAAACACAAACAGTAAAGATTAGAAAGTGAATAAAGTAAAGAAAAAGAAGATCAAGCGATCGATTTATAGAGCTTACCTACTACTCTCTTTTAGCTCCATTGTTGAAAACCTGGTTCTCCTCTCCAGTATAATTCCACTAGTCCAATGTTTTCACTAATAAAAAATGAATAAGAGGCTACAAGGATATCTAGTTACTTCTCTATCCTATCCCATTGGCTCTTCCTAAGCTAAACACAAGACTCAAAGACCTCCTTATCCTTACACACTCAAATTACAATGTCAATAACGTTTACAAAGAAAATAAGACAATACAATCAAATAGTTCAATACAACTTTTTCACAAATGCAATAACAATGAAATAAGAAATCTGTTTTTGCTTAGTTTTTAACAAAGTTTCTAATAGTGTTCATAAGATAGATTTTTGAATTTCAATTCTTATCTTGATCTTCTTCTATCAATCTTATGCAACTTCAATATATCTTGAATCAATCTTCCATATAACAACTAGAAACAGCTAATTCCTAATTTTTCTCTAAGAAAACTTGATTCAAACACAATTGATTTTGTTGTTGGAGAAATATCCCATGAAAATAGAAACCAAATGTTTGAATTTTTGAAAACTGGAGTCCTGCTATTCTTGATTTGTTTCTTTACCGAGCTTATATAATTTTGATAGTTGTTGTACATAAAGATATGTTCAGTAATCTCTAGAGTGACTTTTAAATTCAAAAAAACTTCGAAGATTATTGTATATCCATATGGATAAGTTAGAAAAGATATGAAAAGATCTTGATAATTCAAGCCAACTCTTCAAAAATATTCTGGCACTTAAACAAGCTTATTTGCTATAAACAACCAATTAACATCTTCTAAATCTTATTTTAAATTTTGAATTAGAAAAAATCTTTAAAATTTGGTTAAATATATCCAAAATATCCAACATTATCCTCAACAAAATAGCTTAAGATCCTTGAAAATTTTATCAATAATGAGCTGTAAACTTAAAAAAATGCATCAAGCATTGTACAATTTTTAGCAAAAATTTATTCAACATAGCTTCTTGACATGTCTGAAAATTTATTTAAATATAATGCTCAACTCTTAATTAACCATTCTATAAAATTGAAACTAATCCAACTTAAGATCTCCATGGACTTAACCATCTTAGTGGAAAGAAATTGAGTTTGTTTCCCTAATATACCTAATAAGGTGGAGCTAGGCCTTTTTGCAAGTTTGTCCAACTTCATTTGTTCAAAGTATTTAGAAAATAGCTTAAGAACAATAGTTGATCTCAATTCTGTACATAATCGATATTATTCTCTTTTGTTACTGATATACTTTCTGATACACATTTTCACAAGCACAAATTCAAACTTATTTTCATTCTTAACAATTCTTTTCTTTAGGACGTCCTACATACTCAAAAAACTTATTAAGTTCATTCTCATCCTTTTTTTTATTATCAAAATATATTAAGAGAAAACTTAACAACAATGATAGTATTCTAGATTGCTAATCTCCTTGATGCTAGAGACACTATAATTTTTTGTTGTAACTTGCTTACTTCATTTCCTCTATTATTCTCTATTCATATTAAGTACTAATAGTTTGTTGTAGGTTTAACTATTTTTTCGCACTCAATACAATTGTTATAGTGTTTATGCTATGATTTTGTACACGATGCTACTATTATATTTATAATATTGGCTTACATCTGGTAACTTATGTACTTTTTGCTTATGTTGGTATTCATTCTCCAACATTGAACATAGCAATTTTCTCCCTACTTGAGAGCAACCTTGTCCTCAACGTTGATCTAGAAATTGGCTTAATTCAAAAAGATCTATGGACCTATTTGTGAAATCTAGTAATCATGTAGTTCCCATCACTATTATTCTTAACTAGTGTATTATAAATTAAAGTCTTTGTCAATCATGAGTCAAATAGTAGTCATGAAGTGGCAATGACGATTTAGGAACTTTATGAAAATTCCATTCACTCATATCTCTTGATATGCTAGTAATAGGCTTTGATAACTTCAAATCTGCTCCTTGAGCCACTAGCTAAAGACATGAAGTGGTAGCTTCGTTTGTAGCTAATCTCATAAATTAAGCATATACAATTTGTCTCATATAGGCTTTTTAATCACCCTCTAATGTGAGATGACATTCTTTAGAAATAGAATACAATCAGCTAATTATATTCAATAGAGTCAGGTTTTAAACTTTGTAGCCACTACAAACCTAATACAATGCCACTCCTTAAATAAGAAGAGTACAATGTGACACTATGAATCGTAGTCCCTAGAAAAGTGCCGATACATTAACACATTGGCTATTGTTGAGCTTGAATTTTTCGGTTTTTATTCGTTTTCGTATATTTGATTTAAACTAAACCCTACTTGTATTTATTTTAAATTTTCGATTAAAATTAAGGAAAACTCAGTTTCTTTATTTTAAAAAACAAAAGGAGTCGCCATCTGGTAAAATCGAAAAAAAGATCAAATTAGAATCAATTAGGCAAATTGATTCTACTTTAGCCACTAACCTACAATTTTGAAAACATTTTCTAAAAAAGTTTCAAGAAACTAGATATCTGAGTATCATAGCCTACCTTATTAAACCCTAATTGGGTCCCACTTTAAACATTCCAAATTTAGTATTTAATTTTCAAAACACCCTACTAATATAGAAATAACAAAGGAAATTGTATTTGTTTACAAAAAATAAGAAACTAAGAAAACTTACAGAGGGAAATTTTTTTTTTTTCAAGTTTTAAGTCGCCCTAGAGGTACCTATGTACCCTTTACTAGAGATCAAACTTGCTACAATTCGTTCCCAAAAACTTAAGTGTGTTGATGAATTTTAATTTTAAAATTTACTAAATTTATGTTTTTATCCATTTAATTTTTATTTAAGAAAAATTTTAAAGGGATCCTAACTTGGGTGTCTTTTTTTCTTTATTTTTGGAAAATCTTAACAAGTCATACCTTTGAAAAGAGTTCATTAATTTTTATTTCTGAAATTAAGTCTTTCTAAGTGAGAAACAATTTTCTTCTTTTCTTTTTTAAAAAATGAGCTTCTTTTCTATATAAAGAGAATCCTAAAGGAAAAAAGAAAAGAATCTTAAAAGAAAAAAAAACTATAAGTTTTTTAAAAAAAGAATCTTGAGATAAAGAACAAAGAAAAAAGGAATTGTTTGGATCATAAAATAAGAGGAATTTATTTATATATATATATATATATAATTTTTTTTAGCTTTTACTTCATAAGGAAAAGGAAAAACAAATTAAAGAACCAAGCCAACCTAAAAAGAGGCAAAACCAAGTTAGATGTGGTCTTAGGTCAATTTGACTTCGATTGGATCGAACTTGGTTAAGTCTATCTCCAAAGCTTACACCAATGGAAGACAAATCTAGCGACTGTAAGGGGTGAATTGAAGTGATTTTAGCACTAAAATTAGCTGGAAAAAACATTTTTGTGAGGATTTTATTAGGAATATAGGGGGCGGGGGGGAGAGAAACAACACCTAGGTTTGTCATGGTGGTTTTAGGTGTTTTTAAAGTTCAATGGTGGTGGTGAAATGAGGTTGCTACGGTGAGATGGTAAAGCAACCATAAATGTACGGTAGCTAGAGGAAGTGGTGGCTACTAAAATTGCAAAGTTTGGGCACGAAGAGCTTCGAATTGAAGCTTAAACTAAAGCGAGAAAATCGAATTGAGTAAAGAGAGAAAGCTCTTAAGGAAGCTTGTAAGGAGCATGGAGGGAAGAGATTTATGTCTAAGATGTTTGTTTGAGCTCCAATTTGTAGTGTTGGAGCTCGAATTAGACATGGAAGGTCATGAATTAGCAAATAAAAGGCCACATTTTGAACCACTTTAATGCTCAATTCAAATGGAAAAATAACATTTTTTATAGTGAAAGATTGGTTAATGGAGTTTAAACTTCCTATTCATGACAAATTGAAGCTTCCAAAGTTACTATGAAGCTCCAATTTAACTCGATCAACAAGAAGTTACTGCTATGGACTCAAGTTTTTTAGAAAGTTTGGAGGCAAAATCAATCCCTTAAATGTTTGAATGAAGACAAGTTTTTTAGCTCTACTCAAAGTAGGCCATGCGTGCCCTACGATTCTACTATTAATTTGGGTGGAATTGTGTAGTAAATACTTAAAAAGGTAGCTCAAACATAAGCTACCGAGTTGTTTTTACAAAGGAGGAAACTGGGGAAAGGGTTGGAAAATTGAGGGAAAAAGTTGGAAATAAGGGAGGGAAAATTTTGCCCAGCACGTGTAGTAAGTACGGATGCACCTAGGTTGGCGCATTATGCCATACATACCTGGCAAAAATAAATTTGCAAGCTCTCACACTTGCTTTGTTGTGGATTGAGAAAACTCATCAAGGCTTAGCCCTAATCTATCAATCACATAAACTAAGTCTAAACCTAGTATAACCCAATATTACTTTTATTTTCTTTTCTCTTCTTTTATAATAATATATAAATAAACAAATTAAATAAATAAAAACACACTATACTAACCTAACCTTATAAAATAAAATTGATTTTTGAACTAACTTTTATGTAACAATTTTAATCCAAAATTAGCTTAAACGGGGTCTAAAAATTCCAATATGACTCGAAACCGTTAAATTATGTGCGTGCATTTTGACTCACTAATGACTCATTTAACTTAACGACATTAAAAAGGAACCTATGGCTCCTATTTTCCTAAAAATTCTATTGTTCCTAAAATTTTTTGTATTTTCTCATTATTATGATTATAAAAAATTTAGAAAGAGGGGGCAAAAATAGTATAGCTATAGGTATTACATGTTAAATATTGTCCATTCCTAATCATTACATGAAATTTAGGAATGAAATAATTAGTAGATCAAAATTTTGAATAATGCAACTTTACATATTATTATGACTAATACTAAAATCAATTAGCATAAAACTTTCCAATTATGTATTACTCCTATAAATCTCAATATACGAGACACCATCTCTCCTAACAAAACATGTTAACTAATAGTGTAAAATGCATCATATGCACTTTCCTTTGGTATGTACTCAATTGGCTCATTAAAATAACCCCCAAATTAATCCAATCATTCATTAATTAATTAAAAGGGTTCTTCTTACTAATTAATTTTTCTTTTAAGTTTCAATTATTTATCTAAAACAAAATTACTAAAATAGCCCTAAACATTTCAAATTAACAAAGGAAATTTCAATAAAATGGTGTTATATTATCACATGCTTATTTCATATGCATAAAAGACCAAGTTACCCACATGTGCTTGTATTAAATGCCTTGTGGAAATAACTAAAAGGGGTAGGCAGCTAATTTGGTATTTTCAATTTAAGTGTATATTAGATTATTAAAGGCAATAGGAGGGGAGAGACTAAGTTGAAAATTGAAAGGAAAATACCTTCTCTTTAGTGTTGTAAGCTTCAAGTGGGTACTAAGAAAGTTCATTAATATTTCAAGGGGTTTAACACATTAAGAAGTGAATCCATGTATTCTAAGGGAGCTAAATCAAGAAAAAGACCCTATTGGGTAAATGATCAATCTAAATTTCAAGTTCTATTTAATTAGGTGTTTAATCAATAAGAGAACTATAATTAGAATTCATTTAGTGGTGTAGAGCTTGCTTTTGGTAAGTGTAATTTCCAAACTTGAAGATTTAAAGTTGGTTTTAATATATGTTATGCAATTCTCAGTGGTCAAAATTTTTAATGAAGTCACTAGATATTAATTATTGCAATTTCAAGTTTTTTAGGTATTTAGAAATATTAAGCAAGGTCTTATAGGTATTGGTGGGTCTTAAGAGTTTTTAAGAATACTTTAGAGTCTCTATCACAAATATTATAAAATTAGTTTAATTATGTGCAATTGATTAGAGATATGGCCAATTGTGGCTTGGAAGCATGTTAGGTGTTAATGGATGTTAAAATCAGTATAAGAGTATGTGGTGGTGCCATCAATAGGTATTTAAGGCACATGGGTATTTAAAGCATGTTACGTATATTAAATGATGTTTAATTTTTATTATCTATCAGAGATTTGATCTTAATTGATGAAATAAATTTTGATTTGCATGAATAGTATTTCTATATTATGCCATAGGGTTTGATATGTAATTAGGTTTTAATCTTGTTGATTTTCATTTTTAGTAGATTCAATTTGATGTATGCTAAACTAGAATGATGAATCATTAAATGTAATCAAGTTTGATTAAGTGTAGAGATGATTTGATGGATTTCTTAATGTTAGCTTGACGTGTAGATGTAGATATGGGTTTATAATGTTGATTAGAAAGAGGATCCATTTCCATTTAAATTGAATGATAGGATCTTTATAGATTGTAGCATTCCCTCTCTCTAGTTTCTAGAGAGAGAAATTTCTCTCTAACTACAAAGATTCTTTCTCCTTTTTGGAGCCTATTACACTATCATAGTGTCTTGACTAAGGTAAGGCACGATTTGTTCCTCCCGTATTTTGTCCTCTTTTTGTCTCTATTTTTGTTAAGTCCTCTTTCTTTCTCTTTATTTTTGGGTCGCCTTTTATTTAATTGGTGTGTTTTCTATATCCTTATTAAGTCTATTTTCTTTCCTTTTTTCAGTCCACATCGATCGCTATTCGATCTATGTTGATCTCCCTCCCGTTTTAGTGTCTCATCCTATAGATGGTCTAGTCCTTTAGTTGTATGTCCTTATTGTTGTGGTTTTGTCTCTATTTGTTACTATTGATCTTTATACATAGTAGTCATATAGAAAATCAAAGGAGTTCCAATGAGATCAATGATGATTTCGTGGATATTGCCAATTTAGAGATTCAAACAAGATTTGAAATGGAAATGTGGTGTTGAATATCTTGAAAAAAGCTTAAGATCATTTTGGATTTTTGGAGATTACACATTTGTGTGAAAATCTCTTCTTAGCTTCAACAAAAGATAGGAAAATTGTTGAAAAAATAATAGAGATACATCCTTGGTTAGTAATGGGATTCCCTAAGGTCATTCAAATGTGGGGTGCAAAGGAGAAAATTGAAGATTTGAATTTCTAGGCTTTCAAATTTTGGCTTTAGATTCACAGTCTCCCTTTATAATTTATGACAAAAAATAATGCTGTTAGGTTTGCAAAGAGTAGGAACAATGCTGGAGGTGGAGGATTGCCAGATTACTCTACACTATTTCTTGGGAGTACAAATTATGTTCAATTTTGAAAAGCCTCTTGTCCATGGATGTTAGATTAAAGAATTAAAGGGGTCCAAAATTTGGATTCGGTACAAGTACGAGAGATTATCCAATTTCTGCTATGCATGCGATTATGTGGGGCATACTGAAAATTGACACATTTGGAAAAAAAACCTTAGGTTTATTCATAGGCAAGTAAAAGTAGTTATTAGGGTTGGTATGGTAACCAAACTCAAAGTACAAAAGCTTCAAGGAAATGATAATGGATGTCAGCGGTATCCAAACAAATTGAAGGAAATGGTTCATTTTAAGAAGGAACAAGGGTTGAAGGGGGAGTCAAAATTTGAATTTAATGATTGATAATGTAATGGGTAAAAAAAAATAGTATTCCCTCATTTAATAGCAATGAAGCTAGCATGGTTGTAGATGGGGGTCTAGCAAGTAGCAATGTTCATTTATCTACCTTAGTGAGTAGTATGGAAAAGGTGCCTATGAAGGGGAATATGGAATTTTTAGCTTTTTAGAAACCATTATCCATCTTAAAAAATACTCTTCCCTAATTTTGGTCCACCAAATTTAAAAGCAACCTTCAAGCTTTCTAAGGAATCTTGTGTGTTGAATTAGGAAAAAGTGTTTATGTCTGTATTATCTGTAACTAGTAATTATGCCAAACAAGCTTCACTAAGGTCAGTGTGCTCCCTTTATGTGTCTAGCTATGTTCCAAGTGCTGACTATCCTTATTTAGGGGAGGAACCAATTAGCCCCTGCCTAAAAAATCAGATAGCTTATCTGCATAAATACCCTTTTGTGTCCTTTTCCAAAACATCACCTAAGCAAATTCCTACTACCAAAATAGCTATACCTTCCCCTATGACAAAGGCTCTTAGTAATCTATCTTTAAAACAAGTAAGAGGTGAAGGTGAAAATTAGGTAGAGGCAATGGCAATTAAAAAAGGCAAACAAAGTATTGATTATCATGCTCTTAGTGTATCTGTTTGTAGAAAATCGTTGAGTAGTAGAAGGATGAGTGTACATGTTCAAAGGAAGATGATCATTAAAGGAAAATTGGATTTTGAGAGTAATTTGGTTAAAGTTAAAATTGAAGAAGTGCAACAACATGAGTTTATAGGCTTTGGTAGCTAACTTAAATTAGCCATCCAATGACCATGATTGCTATATCTTGGAACTATCAGGGTTTAGGTCAACCCTCAACAATTAGAGAGCTTAAAAGACTTACCCATCTCTATAGACCTAACCTTGTCTTTTTGATGGAGTAAGGAATAAACAACCTTACCTGGAAAAAATCAAACGATTGAACTATTTTGAAGAAGGTTTTTATGTGGAGCCAAGAGGATTGCCTAGTGGGTTAGCATTATTTTGGAATAATAATGTACATGTTGAAGCATTGCAGTATTCAAATAATATGATTGACATATGGATTGAGTTACCAAGTGCAGATGGAGTCAAAATCACGTAGAGTTATGCTAATCATGAATTTCATCCTAGATTAGGATTTTGGAATAAATTGCAACAGTTAGTGAAAAGGATGGTGAATGTCTAGTTAATAGTGAGTCATCTAAATGAAATTGCTAGTCAAGAAGATAAAAGTATGGGTCCAATGAAGCTGTTGAGACAAATTTTAGCACTCTAAGAGATGATCTCAAATTGTAGTTTGATTGATGTAGGCTTCCAAGGGCAAAAATTTGACATGGTGCAGTTATAGGCGAAGAGGTGTACTTGTCAAGGAAATATTAGATAAAGGATTGTTAAACTCCTCTTGGCTATAAAAATTTCCTTGCACACAAATTACTCACCTTATGGCAAATGAATAGGATCTTTCTCTGATTGTGTTTAAGCTTAACAAGTGCGAAAAAAAGGGAAGAAGATATTAAGATATGAAAATAAATGGCAATTGGAAACGGGATACATAAAAGTGGTAGAAGCTAGTTGAAATCAGGGTATAAATTTGCCTAGTTTGGAAGGGTTGATGCAAAGGTTGAAAAAATGTTCAATTACTCTCTTGAAATGGTGTAAGGAAAACAAAAAGAAAGGCCCTTAAAACTATTAAACTTCTAGTAGAGAAACTAAGCTACTTGAAAATTATGGATGCAAATGAGGCCGATTTGGAAGAGGAAGCTAAAGTGTAACATGAACTTGACATTGTGCTATACCAAGAAGAAATTTTTTGGTATCAAAGATCATGTATGAGCTACCTCTCTTAGGGTAATGGGCACATAAAATTTTTTCATCAATGCACATTGAGAAGGAAGGCTTGAAATAAAGTGATTAAAATCAAGGATGAAAGGGGAGTTTAGCCAGTGGAGGAAGACACAATTGTTAAGGAGTTTCTGGAGTTTCATACCAACTTATCTAGGTTTAAAAAAGGCATACAACAAGCCCAAGATTAGCAATTGGAGTTAAATTATGTGGAACAGCTCATTATTACCTGAATAGAATCAATCTTTGATTAAAAGAGTCTCTATTGATAAAGTGAAGGATGCTGTATTCCAATTAAGAGCCTCTAAAGCTCCAAGGTCAAATGGATTTAATTGCTTCTTTTACCAATCTCATAGGAATATTGATTGGCCTCTAGGGTTGGATATACGAAGAAATACTATAACGAAGCAAACAAAAAACAAATAGGGAAAAAGTTAGTAAAGTTTGGGCAACTACCAAATGAATATAATGCACCACTTGATCTTACTCAAACTATAATCCACCAGATATGACACACCAGTTCAAACTAAAGGGTCACTCAACATTGTTCCTTGCTAAAAGGAATAGATAAGAGCTAAATGATAATGAGGATATTAAGTTTACTTAATGAGAATAATTCTATATTGATTAGTCAATTGTCTACATACAAGAAAGTTGGGGTTTATATACCCATCCACTAGGGTTACTTTACATGTATGAAAAGACTAAAGGGTATTCTACAATTACATTACATAAAACATACTAAAAGCAGTAAAAGAGATAAAGAATATTCAATACGGAAAAAAAAAGAATCATTATGGAATATTGTGTTAGAAGATACGTGTCGCTTAGTGGTTTGATAGGAGAAATGTGATACAAAGTAAGTGGAAGCAGAATAAGCATTTGCAGTTAAGGGCCGACCTGATCTAGATTAGGTTGGGAGCCAATCAGTTTGGTAAAGAAGTCAGTTGAGTTGGAGTCAAACACTTGTAGTTAGTTGGGGAGCTTGGCTTGGGCTAGTCCTGAGTTGTCTTCTAAAATAAGATTTTGTTGTTAGGTAAGAGCATGTTTGATACATGTGAGGATCTAACAGACAGGTTGGTAGGAGATCAGTTCGGCATAGGGATCCTCATCTCGGCTTTGGTTTTGAGCTAGTATCTTCTGCAGGAGTCCTTAAAGTCCTCTAACTTGGCTATGAGAGATTAGTCTAGGGACTTAATTCCTTTCATCTGCCTAAGGGTCAGAAAGATTTGCCTTCAAATCTGGATTGGTTTTAGCTTCTTCTTTTAGGGCACACATAGGGTCTTCTTCTACTAGTTGGTGAGGGATCAGATCAGGCACATTGAAGGTGGAAGAAACACCATAGTCACAGGCAACTTGATCTGATAGGTGTTGTAGTTGATCTTCTTTAAGACTTTGAATGGACCATCAGCTCAAAGAGATGGCTTGTTCTATTTCAAGTGTAAGAATTGTTCTCAATTGAGGTATATCTATACTAAGTCTACTAAGTGGAAGGAAACAATTTAGTAGCCTTGGCTACCAATTTTTGCTGTCTCTGATTGAATTTGACGATCTTCTTGGTTATAAATTGCTATAGTTCTTGCAATTCTTAGGCTCAGTCAACTTCAGATTAATACTCTTCAGTAGTTGTTGGGTTGCTAATCAAATCTAGGGGAACAGTAAGGTTAAGGCCATAAATGACCTCGAATGGGGTCTTACCAATAGTGCTATGGATAGTTCTGTTGTATGTGAACTCCATAACTAGTAAGTATAGATCCTAATCCCTCAAGTTCTTTCCTACAATAACTCTAAGCAGATTACCTAACGTCCTGTTTACCACTTCAATTTGGCCATCAATCTAAAGGTGGCTATTGGAGCTGAATACAAGTTTAGTTTCAAGTCTTTTCCAAAGAGTCTTCTAAAATAGCTCAAAAATTTTGTGTCTCGATTTGAGACAATTGTCTTCGATACCTTATGTAGTCGGCAACCTCCTATAAAAACAAATCAACAATATATAAAGCATCGTTGGTCCGATGGCACAGAATGAAGTGCACCATCTTGCTGAAGTCGTCCAATATAACAAAGATAGAATCTTTCCCTCTAGATGTTCGAGGCAACCCTAGGACAAAGTCCATGTTGAGGTTGGCCTAAAGAAAAGGTTAGTGTTGACAATGGCATGTATTCTCTACGGGTTTCTCTTTTCCCCTTAGCTTGCTTGCATACTTTACAACTACTAATTACCTTATAGACATCCTTGGCTAAACCTAGCCAATAAAAGTTTTCCTTCAACAGATTAGTAGTCTTGGTCTCCTTAAAGTGTCTTGATAATCCGTTATTATGAGCTTCCCTGATCAATAGCTCACATGTGGAATAGTTTAGTATGCACAACCTTTGGTCCTTGAACAAATAACCTTCCTTAAGATAATATCCCTTGATATTAATATCATCCATGCATTGTTCTAGGATAAGGCCAAAATTAGGATCCTGAGTGTATTACTCTGTAATAAGTAAGAATCCCAATAATTTGGTCAACAAAGTGGTCTATAAGGTTTATTACATTTGCACTTCCTTTCTTGTGACGAATGATGTATGAGAAACCTTCCATAGATTCTAACCACTAAGCTTGCCTCTTCAAAAGCTTGTTCTAACTTAATGAATGCTTTAGGGACTTATGGTCTGTATAAATAACAAACTCTCATGGTAAGAAATAGTGTTGCCAAATAGTAAGGGCTCAATAAAGATAGTACAACTCTTTCTCATACATAGAACAGTTCAGGGCAGAACCATTAAGCTTTTCGCTATGGTAGGTAACAAGTCATCGCTCTTGCATCAAGACAGTGGTAATTCCTCTTTTAATGCATTGCATTCCAATTTAAAGGGTTTTTCAAAATCTGGTTGCAAAAGGACAAGTGCCAAGGAAAGCTTCTCCTTGATCTCCCTAAAGCTTTGCTCAGCTCGATCATTCTACCTAAACCCTTCATTTTTCTTTGTTAACTTGGTCAAAGGGGCAGTTATGGTACTGAAGTTTTTAATAAATTGCCTATAAAAAGAAGCTAGGCCATGAAAGCTTCAAACCTTAATGACATTCTTTAGCGTCGATCACTCAATAAAAGCTTAAATCTTCTCCTCATTTGCCTAGAGTCCTTCCCTTGACACTACAAACCCTAAGAAGATCACCTCTTTCTAGCAGAACGTACATTTCTTCACATTTCCATACAACTTCTCAGTTCGTAAAATGTCAAATACTTCACAATGATGTTGATCATGGTCATTTAGGTCAGCACTATTGTCTAGCCTAGTTTTTTACCCTCCCGGTTCTTTTATAAAATTAGGTCTTCTCTAAACTGATCAATACTAAACCCTACCCGTTTAATATTGATTTTCAATTAGGGTTTAAAGAAAACTATTTTTTCAATTTACAAAGGAATTGGAGTTGCCACCGGACCAGAGTCAGGAAAAATGGTTAAGTTATAACCAATTGGGTGGATTGACTATAACTTAGCTACCGGTCTATCGATTAAAAAAAAAAAACAATTTGTAAAACGGCTTTTTTAAAAACCAAAGATTTAGGTTCAGGAGCTAGTTTATTAAACCCTAAACAAGTACCACTTTTTAACTTTACAAATTTAACTTCGCTTTTCAAATATACTCTTTTTAATTTCTAAAAACATCTAATTATGATACATGCGACTAAATTGATTAATTTATATAAATATCTAAAAATGGAAAAAATAAAAATTTTCATATTTTAAATCGCCCTGTACTTGCATACGTATGCTTACGTACCTACTATTCGGGATCAGACTTCTATAGTTCGTTTATAAAAAAACTTTAGTGGGTGATTTGATTTTAATTTTTGAAAAAGGATCGTATTTACATTTTTACCTAGTTCAATTTATTCAAGGAAATTCTTTTAAAGGGTCCTAATTGGTGTTTTATTTTTGGAAACTCTAAAATAATCCTAATTTGAAAAGAGGTCTATTTATTTTCATTTATTTTTAGAAAGTTTAATTTTTCTAAGTATGAAAACGATTTTTATTTACTAACCTATTTATTTATTTTTATTTTTATTATATTATCTTATTTATTTTATACTTATTCTATCTATTTCTATTGAAATAAATAAATAGACTACTTTCTTTCTTTTTTTTTCTCCTTTTGTTTTTCTTCTCTTTCTTTTTTCTTTTTCGTTCTTTTTTCTTTTCTTGTTTTTCTCATTTATAACATTTACAAATAAACAAATGAAATAAAAAAAGAAAAAGAAAAAAGAGAAACTGGGTTGGCTCGAATTGGCTTTGGATCGACTCGAACAGCTTGGATCTTCTCACTTCAACTCGGTTGGCTCACTTCGGTTTAGATTAGCTCACTTCGGCTTGGATTGGCTCGATCAACTTACTTCGGCTCGGTCGGCTCACTTTGGCTTGGAGTCGGCTCAAGAAATTTGATGGTGGTGGTTTTCGTAAAAACACCGTAGGAAATGCTATCCTAGAGAGAGAGGAACCATACTAGAGAGAGGCAACTTCGATTTTTGTTTTTTCTAAGGTATTTTGAAGTTTTCGTTGTGTTTTGAAAATGAAGAGTAGATCCCTATTTATAAGTGTCATGGTTATGTTAAGGATGAAAAAAATTAAATGCAATATGATTTTCTTCCAATTTTGGATTAGACGAATCTAGAAAATATGTGGTGCCAAATACATAGCTACGCATATATGAATGTGCCGGAGTGTGTCTAACATACTTAGAAGATACATTTTGCACCTTCCATGGATTGAACTCAAGATCTCCAAGTCATATGCAATATCAAGTTCAGATGCTTATCTAGTTGAGCTATTAGTTTTTCCTTATTCATATATGTAATTAATTGCACATATAGACCAGATCAACCTGAGTTAAATTCAAATATAAACTTAAACCCAATAACCTTTTATTCAAAACTATTGAAATTAAAATTATATTCTAAATTTCTTTTTTTTTTTGTACTTTTTCCTATTTTCCTATTTTTTTATATTTTTCTAGAATTCTTATTTTTTTCTAAATTTCTTCATTTTCTTGGGGCTTTTTTTTAATTTTCTATTTTTTTGAACTTTTCCTAATTTAGGATCCTATAACCTAAATTCGAAAAATAAAAGAGGGGCAAAAATTAAGTGTCTACAACTATATACCAATATGTCATCAAAGTACATGACTACTCATTTTTCAATTAAAGGGTGCATTACAAGATTTATCAACCTCATGAATGTGCTCAGTGCATTACTAAGTCCAAATGGCATAACCAACCATTTGTAGAGTCCATGCCTAGTCTTGAAAATAGTCTTCCATTCATCGCTCGGCTTCATGCAAATTTGGTGGTAGCCACTCCACAAATTAATCTTCAAAAATATCTTGGCACCATGAAGTTCATCTAACATGTCATCAAGCTTTAGCATCGAGTATCTATACTTAATAGTAATTTGGTTGATTGCTCAGCTGTCAATGTATATGCACCATGTTACATCCTTCTTAAGGACAAGCAAAGCTAGTATAGCGCAAGGGCTCATGCTCTCCCTTACATATCCTCACTCTATGAGTTCATCCACTTATCTTTTCAGCTCAACATCCTGCTCAAGGTTCATTTTATATGCAAGTTGGTTTAGTATAGTTGTGCTTGGCTGCAGATCAATACAATGCTTAAAGTCTCAAACAGCAGGCAGTCCTCTAGGTAGTTCTTTAGGGAACAGATCAGAAAACTCATTTAGCAAGCTTTGAATTTCATCAAGGATATCCTCCAAATCTCTCATTTCTAGCAATGATCAACAGGAACATAGGTTCTTCAGCCTTTTCAACAACTCAGGGCTCTCTTCGGCTCATCACTAAGGCATTCTTCTTACTAGCTCGAGTGAACTGATTATGGGTTTCATTTACTTGGGATGGGGTCAAGGGTTGCAACACAATCTTCCTTCCATCCTTGACAATAACAAGGTGTTCTTATTCCCATCATGAGTAACAGGTCGATTGAACAACTAAGGTCATCTAAGTAGAAGATGTGAAGCTCCCATGGGGACGACATCACACTTTACTTCATCCCTATACACACTCCCAATACTAAACAATAGAGTTACTTGTTCAATTACGTACAAAGTACCCTTATCATGAAGTCAATAAAGCTTGTAAGGTCGGAGATACTTTGAGGTCAATAAACCCAACCTCTATACAAAGGCTGTGTAATGACAATAGTATAACTTCCCCCATCCACAACGATCATGTACAATTAGCCTTTAATGGTACAGTTGGTATGGAATAGATTCTCCCTTTAGTCCAGCAAGGAACTCAGTACTCATCTCAAGACTAAGGTCATCACTTCTCCTTAGTCAGCATAGATACAGGTCTCCTCTTCCTCTTCGACTTTGGATTTTCTAACATCTTCTTCTTTCTTGAGCTCGCTCTCATTGGTAATGTCTACTATATCTCCTCGGAGCACCAAGACGTGTTGGTTCAGACACTCTATGGCTATATGTCCAAAGCCCAAGCATTTAAAGCATTTCATCTCGCTGGTCTTCCATTTAGAGGTTTGCCTTTTCTCATATATCCTCGAGTTTAGCCTAACTTCAACTTGACCTGTCTGACCAACTCAACCTATTGGCTTGCTTGGCTGTCATTGGATTGGTCATTCCTATCCTCTGCTCTATATGGCCTCCTCGACTCTACTTAAACAAGTCGACGTAGAATTAGAGGTCAGGAGAAGGTTGGCCTAGGTCGACTTAGGTCAGCTCAGAGTACTTCTCCTCTATTTTTAGACCCTCTATGCTATTTTTATCACCTCTTCTAAGGTATAAAACCTCTGCACCTCCACAATGTTGTGAATTTCATATTGGAGTCTAGAGATGAATCTCAATACAGTGCAAGCCTCGGGTTCTTCTACATCAACCCGGATCATAAGTATCTCAAACTCTCTTACATAGTCATCAATAGATTGGCTTCCTTAGTGAAGCTCCTATAACTTTTCAAACGTATCTTATAGGTAGGTCTTAGGTACATATCTACCCCTTAACAACCTTTTCATCTCATCCTAAGTTCTAACACCTCACCTTCCATCTCTTATTCTAGCTGCATTCAGATTTTTCCACCACATAATAGCATACCCACTAAATTCCGACACAACAAGTCAGACCTTGACAGCATCTGTATACCCATAACATTCAATCACCTTCTCAACCTTCTCTTCCTACTCCAACTATTCATCTACATCTCTACTTCTACTGAAGGGTGGGATTTGAACCTTGACATTGTCTAGCCCTTAAGGGACTTGGCATCCTCGTCCTTATACTTGGTAATAGTCAGCTTCTTCTTCTTCGTCCCCAAACTCTTCAACATCCAACTCCTCATTATCTTCCTCAATCTCCTCTAACTCCTCCAATCTTCGTCTAAAGGCTCAGTCTGTTACTCCTCCAGCTTACTACAATTGAACTAGGCGATTGGTTTGATTACCTTGGCCATGGTGTCTCTCAAGGGCATTTTCTTGTAAGTTATGGTACTATACACCATAGGGTTGTTATCTATTAACTTGTGTTGTTGTCTATTAACTTACATTGTTATGACTAGGCTCTCAACAAGGTTGGTTAGTCTGTTGAGTTTGTCATCAACTAACCTTAGGGTGTTACTTCCATTATGACTGTAACCAGGTTGAGCACCACTACTTTAATCACCATTAACTCCCTAAATACTCAAATCTAACATGGTACAATACTTCTTGGACAGATTAATAACTCACTAACAACTTCAATTCCCAATAATCACTCAAACTGAATGGTAGCAAACTCGCTTTACTTCTATAATGAAAAATAGAGTAAATCAGAGTAATAAAGAAACTCCACTTACACACATACACATTGTAGCAACTATAGAAGGAACACAACAGCCACTAACAGTAAGGTAAACCCAAACTTCACTGTAACTTCACACACTCCTTCGCAGAACCGTGCTTTGATATCAACGAAGCCGATGTACCTTTGAGGTCAGACATATGGAGAAGCACCACAACAAAGCAAACCAAAAACAAATAAGGAAGAAGTTAGCAAAGTTTGGGTAGCTATCAAATGGACATAATGCACCACTTGACCCTACTCAGCCTACAATCCGCCGGATATGACACAACAGTCCAAACTAAAAGGTCACTTACCACTACTCTTTGCTAAAGGGAATATATAAGACTTAATGATAATGAGAACACAAAGGTTGCTCAACATGAATAATCTTGTATTGATTAGTCAATTGTCTGCATATAAGAAAATGAGGGTTTATATACCTATCCATTAAGGTTACTTTACATATATGAAAAGACTAAAGGGTATTCTATAATTAGGTTACATAAAACATACTAAAATAGGTAAAAGAGACAAAGAATATTCAGTAAGGAAAGAAAGAATCATTTTGGAATATTGTGTCAAAAGATACATATCGCTTGGTGGTTAGATGGGAGAAATATGATGCAAGGTAGGTGGAAGCAGAATAATGTAGTCAGGATCTGATCTGAATCAAGTCGGGAGCCAATCAGTCTAGTAAAGAAGTTAGCTAAGTCAAAGTCAGATGCTTCTGGTTGGTTGGGGAGCTTAGCTCAGCTAGTCCCAGGCTGTCTTCTGGAATAAGACTTTGCTATTGGCCAGGAGCATGTCTAATACATATGAGGATCTAACAAACAGGTCAGCAGGAGATTAATTCGTCATAGGGATCCCCATCTCAGCTTTGGTTTCGAGTTAGTATCTTCCACACGAGTCTTTGGAGTCCTTTAGCTCAGCTACAAGTGATTGGTCTAAAGGCTTGATTCCTATCAAATATCCTTATAGGATTCCTAGTTGAGGTAATTCAAAATTTCTTTGATTCTGGTGTTTTTCCATCTTGTTTTAATGAGTCAAATATTGTTTTGATCTCTAAAGATAATTTTCCTAATTCAATATCTCAGTTTAGGCCTATTAGTTTATGCAATTTCTTATATAAAATTATTTCAAAAATTATAGCTAATTAGTTACAACCCTTCCTAGAGTCCATCATTTTGTCCAATTAAAGTGCCTTCATTCCTAGTCACATGATACAAGATAATGAAATAGTAGCTCATGAAGTTTTCCATCATCTAAAATTAAAAACCTTATCTTTTAAAAAAGACTGTGTGCTTAATGTTGATATGGAAAAAGCATATAATGGTGTTGAATGGTCTTTCTCAAAAGATACTTTAAGAAAATTAGGCTTTCATGAGAAATGGATTGCAAAGGTGATGACTTGCATTTCATCAATATCCTATAATTTGTTGGTTAATGGAACAAGTGTTGGTAGGACAAAGCCTTCTAAGGATATTAGATTGAAGGGGAACCTTATTTCCCCTTATTTGTTTATTATTGTTGCAAACACTTTGTCTAGGATGATCAATATGGAGAAAAATAGTGAAAATATTAAAAGACTAAAGATTAGAAGGAATAGTCTTATACTCACTCATTTGATATTTACTAATGACTCCTTGTTCTTTATGGAAGCCTCTATTGGGAACTTAAGGAGGTTGAAATGGATCTTAGGTGCTTACTGTAGTGCATTTGGTCAACTCATTAATTTTCAAAAGTCATCTATCTCTTTTAGCAAGAAATCTGATATTGCTTTAAGAAGTGCTTGTACAAGTATTTTTGAGATTGATTTGGATATTAAACTAGGTAAATATCTTAGATTGCCATATGAATGGGGTAGATCAAAGATTTAAGCGTTTGCCTCAATCAAAACAAGGATTGCTTCTACATTACAAGGTTGGAAAAATCTATTACTTTCATGAGGAGGTAAGTAGATTCTCATTAAAGCCATTACCTTTGCTATTCCAGCATATGCAATGATTGTTTTTAGTTTTCTTGTGACTTGGTGCAAAGAAGTAACAAGCAAGTGTAATATCCTAGGATTTCAAGCCAATATGATAATCCTAGGATCCAATCCCCTAAATTTAATGTGTCGAGCAATGTTATCCGTTCTAGTTCAAACTTCACAGTAAAGCTAGAAAAGAGATGAAGTATCCTAGTAAAGTTAATTTCTTGAAATAAGTTATATAAAAGGATTAATTTAAATAAAACATCAAATTATTAATAAAGTTGATAATTATCGAAAACGTGAAATTTGAGCTTTTAGATATAGCAAAATATTAGAGATAAATTATTTAACTTTCAAAAATAATAAATGAAGTTGAATTATATGTAATATACATGTATTAACATATAATATGCATTATAAGTATTAAATACATGTATATAATAATAAATTATAATAATAAGGTAAATTTATATAAAATAATGGAAAAGTAATTAAAAAATGAATAGATAAGTTATCAAATAATGTAGCAACCTAAGACTAACTAGAAATGATAAGTCAAAAGCCAAAATATAAGAAAATGACACCTAAACTAGGAAAACAACACATGGCATGATGATTCATCAACTCATTTAACTTAAAATCTATAAATATACCCTTAATACTATATATTAAACATTTTAACAAACCAAATTCAAATAGGAAAAATTTAGAAAAAATTAGAAAATAAGAAAAAGAAAACAAAACAAAAATAGAGCATGATTCTAGTCTAGGCCGATTTAATAGGGTGTTGATGTTTTACTATGGTGGTTGTTTGAGGTTAAAGAGAGGGTGGCACGACAAACTCTTCTAATAAGGAGTAGTGGCTAGGTAGTGCTTAGAGGCAACCGGTTTAGGTAATAATACGAGTTAATTATGAAACTTAGTTTTCTAAGGTTATTTTATGTGTAGATTAATGTATTAATTTTATTTTAATTAAATAATTAGTGAAAATATAGGGTGCTTAAGAAATTTTCCTGTTTAGGTGAAAATTAAATTAAATTTTAGAAAGATTAAATAATGTCCTTTCAAGCTGAACTTTTATACATAATATACTTAATATATGCATTTAATTGCAATAACAAGAATTTTTGAAAATAAGCATGTTTACTATTTATTATAATTATTTTGGATAAAATTGCTAATTTTACCGAATTGTTAAAATAATTGGTTTTTGAGTAAATTAATTAATAAGCCATACATGTTTTGACTTCTGGAAGTTTATAAGGGTATTTGAAACAATTATTTTGTATCTCATGCATAAATTTGTTTATTTTTGCTAATTTTCTGTAATTTTAAGCTAAAACTACTATTTTAGTAAAAAATAGATAATAGTTAGTTTACTGTAATTGATAGTTAATAATTAAACTACATATTTTCATGAGTCTATAGGATTTTTTATGGGCTTAATTAGGCTTGTATACTATTTATTGTTTATTTTCCTAATACAATTCTATATATTAACTTACTATATAATATAATAATTAGTACTAGTAAAATATTTGTCAAATTCATATAAAATGAACACTTTTAGGTATATTAAAGGTTGTTGGTCAAGTTTGAAAAGTATAATTTTAAAAGCTTTTAGTTTAGAACTAAAACTTATTTAGGTTAATTATGATGTTACAATAATGTACAATCTAATCAATAGCGAGAAAGAGTATTTTTAAGCTTGTAACTATGTTGACCGATCTTATTTCTTAAGATATATTAATAGTACTCAAAATAACAATCATGAAGTTATTAAGTTTACTAAAATCAAATAAGAAATGATTAACATATGGTCAAATGAAGTTTAAAAACGCAGAAATGAAAGCTTATAAGAGTTTAGGTTCAACATATACTTGACTTAAAGAATGTTTTTATATAGGTATGATAAGTAAGATGTAGGTCTCATATAAGTTATCAAGAGGGGGGGGGGGGGGGGGGGGGGGGGTAGGGGGTCAATTCATATTTTTGAAAAATGAAACTTTTTTTGAGTAAAAAAACCCCTCTTAATAACATAAAATGACGTAAATAGTTGTTAATTGATTGTTAACCTCAAGCATGAAAATAACAACACAAGTACTAAAAGTCAGAAACTAAATAGAGTAGAGAGAAAGAAGATCAAGTGAACAATTTATAGAGTTTCAACCTTTCACCTACTACTCTCTTCCAACTCCATTTCTAGGGACCTAGTTCTCATTACTGATATTGTTCTACTAATGAAAGATCAATCAAAGGTTACAAAGATATTCAATCGCTTCACTATCCTATCTTACTAGCTACCCTTATGCTATTCATAGGACTATAAAGATCACCCTAACCTCATACTCACTTAAATACAATATCAATAATGTTTACAACAAAAATGAGACAATACAATCAAATAGCTCTTTACAATATTTGCACAAATGTAATAACTATAAAATGAGGAATCTATTTTCACTCAATTTCTAACAGTGTTCACGAGAGAGCTTATTGATTTCAGTTCTGATCTTCATGAATCTATATCAAACTTATACAGTGTTAATTTAAATTATATAGTCTTGTATGTAACAGTTAGAAATGGCTAGTTGCTTATTTTTCTCCAACAAATCTTGATTCAAACACAAATGTTTTTGTTGTTAATGAAAATCCCCTGAAAATAGGAATAGATTTTGAATATTTGAAAGTTTGAATGCCTACTATTGCTCATGATATTTTCCTTATACTTCTTGAATTATATGATTATTATAGCTCATGAAAATATCTTCTAAAACTTCTTAAAGTTTGTTGAAAATCGAAAAAAAAATATTGAAGATCATATTTCAAACAATTGGATAAGCATGAACAGATTTGATTGAAACTTAATGTATCATACCTAATCTTCATGAGTAATACAGCTTTTGATCATAGCAAATCTAATATGAACAAATTTATCTCTTTAATCAAAATCTTACTTGAATTTTGAAATAACACTCTTTAAAAAAAAAATTAAGTTGAATTTATCCATAATGTCCAACCTTATCTTCAACAAAATATCTTAAAATCCTTAAATTTATGTCAACAAATGAGCTGTAATCTTATCTTAAAAAAAAAAAATGCACTATACCTTGTAAATTTTGAGCAAAACCTTATTCAATATGACTTCCTGACGTATCTAAATTTTATTTGAACCTTATATACTACAATGATACAGTAAGACCTTTCACGTTTTGTTGGCTTGATCAACCTTACAAAATATATATATATATATATATATGTTAGAATATCTTTCTTCTAAAATATATTGTTTAACCCTTAATCAAACATTCTATAAATTTAATTCTTTAAGCATTCTCAAATTAATCCAACTTAAAATCCCTATGAACTAAATCCAACTTTAATGGAACAAAATTAAACACATTACCCAAATATATCTAATAAAGTAGAGCTAGGCCTTCGACATATTTGTCTAACTTAACTTGTTCAAAATATTCAGAAAATATCTTAAGGAAAAACTTCTAAACTCAAATTTGTGTATTGTCAATCATAACTCTTTACTTTTGTCGATATACTTTCTGACTTACATTATGACAAGCAATTTTCAACCTTATTTTCCTTCTTATTCTTTCTTTTCTCTAGATTGTCCTGCATACTCACTAGACTTGTTAAGTTCATTCTCATCTTTTTGTTATCATCAAAATATATTAAGAAAGAACTCAACATAAGGAAGGACTATGTTACGAAGTTTAGGATTTTTGCACTACTATTAAGGATAGGTAAGTGGATCTAGTCCATGCTTAGAGTACTATATTGCTACTCATAACACTACGTATTGTTTCATATTGTGTTGATTAAATATAGATATATCTTAGATGAACTGATATGCTACTATAGTGGATGTTGATGTGGTGATTTTGAATGACATTAGCTATATCTTGGTTAAATTGTTGTGCTGGGTGTTGATATGGTGTTTATGAATGATTATATTAATCAGGGAAGTTGAGTGATTGCTAACTTAATCTTTTAAGTGTTCATTTAAGTGAACCCTAAATAAGATGCTAGATTTCTACTAGGGAGAGTTCAAAAACTAGAATTAGATAATTAGGTTGAATAAAACTTAAAGATTGGTTATGCTAAATGATGTACTTGAATTGTTATTGCATAGCATCACATGGCATAAAAAGGGACCTAAAGGTCAAGGTTTTCAAAATAAGGCTCATAAGTGATCAAGGAAAAATCATGGCTTTATAAACTCAGTTTTTGAAAACATATAAATTCTCATTGCCCAAGCATCCTGACTATTTTGATAGTCTGATTTGGTAAACTACAGTATATAATCCAATTTGATAAAACAAAGTTAGGGGTCTTACTCCCAAGCAGCTCCTTATTGCCTCTTTAATTTAGTAGACTACAATGTATAGTCTAATTTGGTAAAACAAAGTTAGGGGTCTTACTCCCAAGCAGTTCCTTATTGCCTCTAGGTTCTTAGACATTGTATCCAAATGCTCGGGTATATCAACTAACCAAATGAGTATATTGGAAGGGCATAGGATATCAGCACCGATGCATGTCATGTACATAATCATAGCATATTGCATTGTTAGTAATAAATGCTTAGTTGGGCTAACGTATATGTGAAGCTAAAGCTGTTGGTTATGATTAAAACTTTTTAGTTATGATATTAGCTATATTGTATTATTTGTTATCTACTCTCACTCAACTTCAGTAGCTGAGGAGATAAAATGTTTATCCTCAAGTTAGCAACATCGTAAAGGGCTCAACACAAAGGATAGAGGGAGGGAAGGGGGATGAATGGAGGGAAGGGGAAGATGTTAACTGAGAGCATTAGTCGAAGTGAGTGACTTTTAGATGGAACTTATACTAGGTCAAGAGTCCTACTATTTTGAAGATGACAAAAGAAAAGGATGGTTCATGTTTTGATGTTATATTAAGTTGTACATATAAGTTATAACCAAATGTCCAGTTGAACTCTGATGTAGTAACCTCATTATCAAATAAATAAAGTTTTCTTTTGATCAATGAGTGGGTTAAGTTAGTTTTTGATTGGTATTCCTATGTGATAATGCATTCTATGCTAAGCTAGGATGTGACATGAGAGAGCTAGGTTTTAGTGGGGAGGTGGTACAAGAAGAGGGATCTATTGGAAGAGGTGGTTTGAGCTTACTAAGCCTAAATGTGTAGGAGGTCTGGGATTTAAAGATCTTATGAACTTTAATAAGGCTATTTTAAGAAAGCTGGCATAGCATATTTTAAGTTGACCAAATGATTTATGGGTCAAGATTTTAAAGAGTATTTACTTTCCAAACACAAGCTTTTTGCAAGCTATTAGAGGAAGTTAAGCCTCTTGGGGCTAAAAAAGTATCTTGGAAGGCTTAAGTTTACTGAAGAAAAATTTTGTTTGGCAAATAGGAAAGGATGATTAGTTTAATGCATGGAATGATCCTTAGAGACTAAATCTTCTGAATTTTAAATTGCAAGCTAGAGTGATCAAAGATAGTATATGTTCTCTAAAAGTATGTGATATTAGGGACTAAAAGGCTAATGATAAGAAGTTAGATACCGTTAGCAATCTATTAACTAATGTGGCAAAACAAGCTATAGAAGAATTGATGGTGCTTAAGACAAATGAAGAGGATAGGATTGTGTGGCCTTATAAAAATAAAAGGGAATATTCAATCAACTCATTATATAAGTGCATCTTTTTAAACACAAATAAGGGACCGAATTTAAATGCTTCTTCTTCTGTAGCTGCTGATGGTAATTTATGGAAAATGATTTGGGTATTGGATGTGGAACCTAAAATGAAACATTTTCTTTAGAGACTCTCCACCAATTCTTTGGCGTATAATGTAAATTTATTCAAAAAGAATTGTCATGCTAATCCTTTATGTCATCTATGTAATCAAGTTGAATCAATTGAACATATTTTCTTCTCACGCTCTCAGACTCACTTGGTTTGGTTTAGTTTATTTAGGTATCATGTCAACTGCAATAGGATGACCAGTTTTAATGATTAGCTATTGCAAGTGGCAAGATTATATTTTTTCTTAATGGAGATAATGGTAAACATTAGTTTTCTCATATTGTTCTTACTTTGTGGTTCATTTAGAAAGGTAGGAACAGTTATGTTTTCAATGGTATCCAACCAAGTCAACAATAGATTATTAGATATATCATATTGCAAGCATCAAATTAGTTTGGAGCAAAAAGCATAGGACAACAAATGTTCTCTTCGGACAACTAAGAAGCAACTAACAACATTGATAATTTACAATAGCAACATTAGGAGTATAGTGTTAATCAGCACCATGAAGATGCCGATTTTTATTAGCAAGCACTTAATCCATTGGTGAGGAATCCCAATAGCATGTCACGCATGTTCAAGGCTGCATTTTGTTTACTAAAAGGTGACAAATGAATGGTATTCACAATCACATTAAGAGTACAATATCAATTGTAAGATAAATGGCATCCTCCACCAGTAAGTGTAATGAAGTTGAATTGTGATGCAGTAGTGAGTAATCCAACTAAAAAGGTTAGTATTGGGGTTATGGCTAGAGATCATCATGGTACGTTATTAGCTGCTTTCTCATCCCCATCTTCTCTCTTGAATGTTAAAGAAATGTTAGCCTTTGCAACCCCTAAAGCCATTAATTTTGTAGCTCAAGAAGGATGGAAGAACATCATTATTGAGATGGACTCTCAAGTAGTTTTCAACAATTTGATTTACTCTATTGGTTGATTTTGGAAAATTAGACATGTAGTCTCCTCTTTTCTAGACTCTTGTAGTTTGCTTAATTTTATGGCTTTGTCTTTTATAAAGCGTTTTGCAAATACTTGTGTCGACCAGGTAGCGACATAAGGCAAAAAGGGGATGAGCTTGTCTCTTTGGGCCATTAAGCCTCCATCACCTTTACTTTCTCTTTTATTGTTAGATTCATAGGGTAGACCTCTAAAGTGATGTTTTCCTTAGTGTTTTGCTAATAAAGTTTTCTATTGGCCAAAAAAAAAAAAATTAGTTGATAAGAAGTTTGATGCTAATTGAATGCTTTATTGATGTTTATGAAGTTGTTGATTAATTTGATATGCACATTCACTAATGTTCTTGATATGATAGGCTTTAATGTAACAAATAAGTAAAAAGTGTTGCCATTAGATGTATATTTACCTTTTTCCTTTTTTTTTTTTTTTTTAGATAGGGGGGAGGAGGCAATTTTACTAGAATGTACAACCTTCAAATGTTCATCACGATCATTCAATTTATTCTTGAAATAAATGCAATTTTAATCCATTTTTGGCATCTAAAATCATCAAAAGCTTACCGTTAATCAAATTTAAGATGATTATTTATTCAAATGCACTTTAAACTCTCAAATCCATTTTAATAATTTGAAATTTCAAATTGTATGCACCATTTTTCTAAAGTCAAATCAAAGTTTTTGGATCCAATAGGTTTCAAGAACAAATTTAAACTTTATGAAGGTTGTAACAAAAGCTAAAATGTGTTTATGGTAATTTAGTAATAACTTATGGTGATATAGTAATAGAATATGGTTAATAATCATTACATATGTAATAATAAGTAATAACAATGACATAAAGTTGTAAGAACTAATTATTTAATGATTGAAAGCTTAAGTGGTGGCCCTTTAGAGGATTCAATTAGCCCCAAGCTAGTTCAATCACATCAATTAGTTTTCTATAAGCTGATATAAGACTTCTTAATGGAATTGATTTAGGACTAAATCCTTTTTAATTCAACTGGATTCAAAATTATCCGAAGTTAATTTTTTCTTTTCTTAATTGACTCATTATCTATTAAATCGGTTTGATTAATTAAACGAAGACATCAATTAACTAAAGAATACCTAATAAAACCTTGTAAAAGGAATGTAATTAATAATTGAACTAATAAACTTAGACTTAAATAGTAGGTTTGTTTAGTAAATACTAAATAGGTCTACATTCTTAATGTATAATAATTAGTTAAGAACTAAAATATGCCCATTGAGCACAAATATTATGAAGAAAAGTTGAAGAAGACCACTTAAATAATAAATTTATCCATCCCCATAAACTATATACAATAATAGACATCTAAAGGGATAGAAAATGATATCCTTTATTTTGTGTAACAAGAAAAAGATACACCTAGCAATATAAATATCTAACTTTATCTACTTCTTACTCAATTAGAGATGGAGATAACATTAAAGAGACTAGCCTTCCTTCTAACATTGGAGGATGAACTAAGCATAAAAGAGGAAAAATAAAAGACAAAAAGAAATCACAATAACCAAACACTAAAAAATTCAACTTTACTCTCCCTAAGCCAAGAAATAGATATCTCCATAAGCTAAGGAATAGATGCCTATCAACATTAGCTTGCCAATGAACTCTAAATATTGCTATCTTGATAATACTTTAGCTAGAACATCAGCTACTTGATCCCTAGATGCCACATATTATAACTTGATGCTTCCATTCTACGTTTAGACTTGATAAAATTTCCATCAAGTCCAACTTGCTTTATTTTATTATGTTGAACTAGATTCTTTACTATATTAAGAGTTGACTTACTTTCACTAAGCATCTATATATCACTAACTTGTATTTTCAAATATTGTAAGAATCATTGAATCCAAATCATTTCACATAACCCTTAATCAATATCCCTCAACCCCTTTACCACTTCTAGCAGCCACAACCCTCTATTTACTTCTCCAAGTTACAAGATTTCCTAGAGCTTAATGTAAAAACTTAACGTAGATTTGCCATATGATATATCAACTCTCTAATCTACTTTTATAAATGATTTAAGGCTTTGACATAGGTTTTCTTAATGAATAAACACTTACCTAGAGTACCTTTTAAATATTAAAGGATGTGGTTTACACCATTCAAGTGATGTCTTATCGGGTCATGCATAACTTAGCTCACCAAGCTAATAAAGTGGGAAAGATAAGGTCTAGTTAAAGACAAGTAAATTAGTCTCCTTATTAACCAGTCTTTGGTACTAATCTGTATCCACAGGTACATCATCCTCTAGGGCAAGACATTTCAAATTATAAAGAAGAGGAGTACCCATTGGTTTGTACACTAATTTACCAATTTCCTGTAAAAGGTACAAAACATACTTCCTCTAATTGATGATAACTCTTTATTTGCAACTAGAAATCTCCACTCCCAAAAAGATTTTTAAGTCCCTATGCTCTTTTATCTCAAAATTTTCCCTAATTTCCCTCTTTAATAAGAATAGATATTAGTTATGTAATTTCGAATTCTTAACTTCATCATCATCAATGGTGATCATATCATATAGATAGACTGCTAAAATAGAATTTAATCTATTTCTACCATGTCTTATGAAGAGAGTCTGCTCTACTTAACTTTGAGTTTACCTTAAATTAATCATTACATCATTAAATTTCTTAAACCGTGCTCTAAGGGACTGTTTTAGGCCATACAAAGACTTATTCAATTTACATACCTTATTTTTACTACCTTCTTATGTGAAGCTAAGTGTAAGTTTCATGTAGATCTCTTCATCTAAATCTCCATTTAGGAAGGCGTTTTTCATGTTAGGATATGTTAAAATTAATTGCCAAGGATAATATTACATTGACAGAATTTAGTTTGGTTATAAGAGCAAAGGTCTCCTCTTAGTCAATGCCTAAAAGCTAAGTGTAACCTTAAGCTACTAGTCATGCCTTATATCGCTCTATAGTCCCATTAGACTTGTGTTTGATGGTGAAAACCCATTTACTACCCATAACCTTTTTTCCAATTAGAAGATCAACAATTTCCCATGTATTATTTTGGTATAAGACCTTCATCTCATCCAAAACTACATCTCTCCAATTTTTGTTTGCTAAAGCCTCATGCATATCCTTAGGAATGGCAATAGTATTTAATTGTGCAACAAAAGTTCAAAAGCTTGGTGAGATTTTAAAATAGTTTACATGATTCAAAATAAGACATATAGGACAAGTCATCTTTTCCTTCCTCGAAGAAATAAGCAAATCTGCCTTATCTTTCTTAGCATCTTCAACATTTTGCAAGATTAAAGGCTCAAAGTTAGATAACTCCCCTTATTGAGGAAGTTTATTTCTTCTCATGTAAACACAAATCTCTTGATTATCTAGAGCATAATCTAATTGTCTTTCTAACCTTGATACTATTATGTTTGGAATTTCGATTTATACAACCGTATACGGGTTTATGGGTGTTACTAACATGACAATGTTTGGCATTACAAATGAGACAATGTTTTTATCATGACCTAAACAGTATCATTGTAATGGTAGATCACCATGTACTGTATAAAGATCTACAATCAACCCCCTCATTGATCATAGGCCTTCCATACGACACATAAGGCTCCTTCCACTCTATGTTACCATCAAGCCCATAGATATGCAATATCGAGCATATTAACTAAGATTTACCACTTAAATTCAAAAATAATGAAGTTAAAGTGTAGGTTCGTAGAATTCCACAACAAAATATTACAACACATTTACAATATTACAAGAGTCTGCATTAAGAAATTCTAACTATAAAATTAAATTAAATAAAGTAAATAAGTATCTACAAGTCATTATTAAGAAATTCCCTCTTTACTTCCTAAAACATACAATCCCGTCTCGGTATGAGACTCACCTCAAGCATTCCTCGGCCCAAATGGACGAAGTGGTGATTATGTATCACAAGAAATCTATCAAGGTGTAAGTTTACACTTAGTAAGTTAATCCCTCCATCATGCGATAAAAACAATATAATTTAAATGCGCACAATATATGAATGCATGAACACTCAAAATGCCAAATAATATAAGCAACGACCTAGGAACTGCATGCAACTCAAAATTACACCTCCCATAGTCAAGGTTGGAGATAATTTACCAACACAAACCATCAATCATGTTCTAGCACCTGAGTTTTTATTCTAATTGCACCAATGTGCTCTAAACAACTCAAACTTATACATAATATAAATGACTTTACTTTTCACATGGAAAATGCATTTTCCTTTTCAAAAATCAAACTCTAAGTCAAAATTCCTAGGTCTAGCAATGTGGTGACCCCTACAATCTACATCACATGCCTTAAGTGGAAGTCACAAGATATGGCCCTTTGCTAATAGTTAACGTCCCTTGGCACCTAATAAGCCTAATAGCTAGCATAGAGACTCAATAATATATAAATGGCATACCATTACCTAATCCTTACAAGAGGCCCCCTTCCTATGAGCTCCTTTCCATCTTCCACGTAAGGAAGCAGTCAGTATAGTTATAATGCAAATATGAGAAATGCATGACTCATTGAATTTCTCAATCAAATACTTAATTAATTCAACTTGCATTGTGATCAGACAATTTCATTCCATACAACCATGTATAGCTATCATCATAAACAATTCCCATTATTATCTTATTAACAAGTCATGGCATTCAATTATAATATCATACACATGTATTTCCCATATCTCACAAGCATTCCAGTTCATTATATAAATTTAAGTACATCTACACAACAAGCAAAACTAAGTATGAAGTTATCAAAAATCACTCACTCAGCTATAGTGGATTAGTCGTAATAGTCCAAGAGTAAGTTGTCTCCAATGGTCGAGTCACCTAAACATCATAAATATGATAATGTTAAGAGTTTAAGATAAAATTGAGAAGCTAACCTAAAACTTTTTGAGTTTCACTTTTAACTTAGTTTCAAATTTTTCCCCAATTGTATTTAAAACGTCAATTACGTATAACTTTCTCATTTTAAATCCGATCTTTATAATCTTGTAGTCAATTTGTTTTCAAGTGTAATTTAACGTGATGTGGTTATATTTTTTATATAAGGCCAGCAATTTTGTCTACTAGTCAGAATAGTAGCGATCCTCATGTTTTGGTGTTCTTTTAGGCTTAGTTTGATTATTGGGCTTTTTGTTATCTTAAGAAATCTTTTGGGCTTGGGCTTAGGTTTAAGACTTTATTCTAAGCTTAAAACACTCTTCAAAGTTAGATTTTCATTCTTATCTTATGACCTTGATGCTATTAATATTTTCTTAAACGCTTATGTCACTTATGTGGTCAAATAGGCTTATTTTTTGTTCAAACTAAAGTTAATGACTTTGATGGGCTTATGGAGTTTTATATGGACTTCTTATGGGCTTCAAAACAACCTTTCTTAATAAATTAAAGTGTTAGTCAGAAATTTGGTGAGAGCATAATTAGAAAGCTTGTTGTGAATGTTTTTAGGCCCAATTTTGAGTTTTAGGTTTTATACACCTATTATACTTGCTTTTGTTGGTCTTTTCACTTCGTTTACTTTGTTTTATCATATTTTTAAGTGAGTTTTCTTGGGATTCTAGATTTGGACAATTTGGAGTTATGGCTTTCAACTTGTTTCACCATTCTCTTATGTTTAAGTGTTACATCAAGAACCTACATTACTTATATTCTAACTTCAACTTAACTTCTCTTCAATGAGATTATTATTTAGCTTATGTACTAAGTAAAAGTTATAAATCACATACATTTCATAAGTTCTATACCTTAGTTTACAACTTAAAAAGTAGATTTCCTCATAACACATCATATAATGGATTTTCCTTCACCAAAAGCTAGATTTAAGCATATGTAACTAAATGAAATTAAAAGTAACATCTAAATACCCTACATACAC
Source organism: Lumnitzera littorea (assembly GCA_024138015.1). Classification (NCBI taxonomy): domain Eukaryota; kingdom Viridiplantae; phylum Streptophyta; class Magnoliopsida; order Myrtales; family Combretaceae; genus Lumnitzera; species Lumnitzera littorea. The sequence continues at coordinate 73,043,054 of JAMXBB010000005.1, read as the reverse complement.
TTCACATCTAGCATGCTATTCCATCATCTATGTACATATTTCATGATTTTCTCAACTTACAAACTTTTATTCTAAGTGCTAGATATGTATCCTATATAATACTCAACTTAGTATGCTCATAGTCTATCTTTTATGTAAGGGATTTATGAGCTTATCACCTAAAGTAAACTAGCTATGTTATCACCTTATGTGCATGTCAGTATCTTCAAGAACATATATGAACTCCTAGACATGGTATAATATCGCACTTTAAATTTTAAAAACTTACTCATCCTAAGTAGTATAAAAGGTTGTGCACTAAGGATCCTCTTTTGCTCCTTGTTTTCCTTTTCTTTTTGCAAGCTTCTTATGTTACCACAACTTTAAGATTTAAGGTTGGTTTTGAGGTGTTCTAAGATTTCCTAAAATAGCTTTTGATGTGGACAAAGTGATGGCAAAAAAAGTGTGTTTTTGTGTTGTAAGGGTATGGGTGTAGGAGTAGCAATTGTGTGTGATTTTTGGGGGCTTGGTTTCCCCTATTGATTTTTTTTTTAAAGTATGGAAAAGAAAATGAAAGATGAGAAGAAATGGGAGAGAGTGTGCCAGTTGTGAATGTGTGTGTAATGCATCCAACAAGTCTCTTTTTATTGTCTCTAAATAAGGTACATAAGCCATACTTTGACATAATTGGATAATGTAAACATTAAGAGGTGAATAGTAGATGTGAAAGACACTTGGTTAAATGTGTGATTGACATGGCATGGCCTCCCATTCCCTTGTCTTATAACGGGCCATGTAAGGGTCTTAAGGGTATAGGTCTTATCATTTTAGATATTTAAAAATTGAGTTGATAAAGTGATGAGAAAACTTATCCATATGTAGTATAAGTTACTGTAATATATGGAAATGGTCTTATCATTAGCATTTGATAGGTTATCAAGTGATAAGTGATTCTAACTGTCAAATGATAAGTTATTTAATATGATTGGTTGGTTTACCTATCTATATGTAGCATAACTTATAAGAGAAAATAAGGAAGTTGTCTTAAATGTAATTCTTTTAGGGTTTGGTTCTTAAATTAATTTGTAGGTTATGATTTGCTTCTTAAGAAATTTTATAAATTTCTAGAGTTAAATAAAATTATTCAAATTAAATGGTTAATTAATTGTTTAAGGTCACAAGTCTTTAATTATCCTAGGGTTTATAGTTTTGGATGACTTAAGGTTTGATATTCTTGCATTCGAGTTCTTATTGATAATAAACTTTTGAATTGAAAAAAATTGGGTTTGTTTTCTAAATATAAGCTTTAGTTCTTAGTTTAGTTGATCCTTAGAAATGATTGAGAAATACTCTTAATTACATGTCCCTTAAGTAGGAGGTTTTACAATTTATGTCTACTTTAAGCTTTGACTCGATAGTATTGGAAATGCTTAACTTCGTCTTTTTTAGGGTTGGAATTGACTCTAACTCAAAGACCAACAAAGGACCAATAAATTCTATAGTAGTAAAGGGATTAACTAACTCATATGGATAAAGACCTAGTAACTCATTTGGATCAGGACTTACTAGAGTATAAGACAACAAAAAAGTTAAATCTTCCCTTGAAATTGATGGAAAGTACCAATTCTCTTCCTCATAATTAGTCTCCTCCTAAATAAAAGTGTTGTAATAGGGCTTCTTTTTAAGAAATACAACATCTAAAGTTATAAAATGATGTTTGCTAGATGGATGATAACATTTATAACCTTTTTGTACATGTAAATACCCTATAAATATTCACTTAAGAGCCTTAAATTCAAGCTAGTGTCTTTATGGAGAATTGTTGTGAATAAAGATCATGCATCTAACAACCTTAGGAGGCAAAGTATTGAAAATAAGTGTCTTAGAATAGGATTGAAGTAAGACACTTAAAGGAGTTCGAAATTGGAGTATTTCAAAGGGAATTCAATTAACTAAGTATGCAGTAGCTAATATGGCTTCCCCCCAAAAATGATTAGGGACAGCGTTTGCAAGCATTATGCATGAGCAATTTCAAAAAGATCTCTTTTCTTTCTTTTGACTACTCCATTCTGTTGTAGAGTATAAATACATAAGCTTTGATGAACAATTCCATTATTGGTAAGATGATTTTTAAGTTGAGTTGAGAAATATTCTTTTTCGTTTTCTATACAAAGAATTGGAATGTTTATTTAGAAAACATTGATAGCAAACTAATGCAACTGTTTAAACACCTGATTTATCTCAAATTTTTCTTTAAGTATACCCAACGCACTTAGGTATGATTATCGATGAAAGTGAGAAATCATTTGTATTGATAGTATAATAATATACAAGCTAGATCCCAAATATCACTATGCAATAGATGAAATGGTTTTGAAAGAATATAAGAGTGCTCATGATATGAACTTTTGGAGAACTTAGCTAAATTGCAACATTCACATTAGAAAGAATCAATATCATTATTCTTGAACAAATTTAGATACAACTATTTCAAATATGCAAAGCTTAAATGACTAAGATGTACATGAGATAACATAACTTTTGACTTATTCTTGACAAATATAAGAGGTTGACACTCAGAGTTATGACTAAACTTAGACTTTACTCTACAAGGTAATAGAGGCTACAAACTTCCTCAATACTATCAGTCATCCTCCCCAAAGCTAAGTCCTACAAAACACAACTATGAGTAGAAAATATTAGTAATTAAAAAATTAATGCCCTTATCAATTTACTTACTTATATTAGGTTATAGCATAACTCAGGAACAAACAATACTTGAGTCAACCTTAGCGTAGTTAGAAAGACATTTCCTTTTCATCTTACCATTGTACTCTCTCTATTAACAACTAATACTTCATTTTCATTGCAACCAATGTTCACATTTTCAAAGCAGTATAATGAATTACACATGATTTGATGCTCTAATATCAATTATTTAAGTGTCATTTTCTACTTCTAGAGAGGAACTAAGATAATTAACTTTTTGGGAAATGGCAACAATAGAGGATGGTTCATAGTTTAAGCATTACTAGAAATGAGTTACATTTGCCTCAAAATTTGTTGTAACAAAGCCACTTGTTCAATAGAAAAATTAATTCCATGACATGATATTAGATGCTCTTCCACTTTGGTGACTTGTACTGATTTGAAGTTTAAAGGGGCTGATTTTACTATTTGGGAACATTTCTACCGCTTTCCTTAATTATCTCAAGATTTCCACTTAATTTCCAATACTTGTTATAGGTATGATATAGTTTTTATCAAAACCATGTCATTTCTTTACCTTTGAGGAAGTTGCCACATCCCCTATTGTTTGCTTACTAGTAAAGCTAAACTAGGATTATGCAGATTTGGTGTCATTATTATAGTGTCTACATTTTTCTCTTCTAACTTCAGTAAAGGCTTCTTTTAGGCTTAGAAATAGTTGTTTTCTAATCAATTAGCCCCTTGCTTTATCTAAATCAAAGTTTAACCCATGTAAGAAGTCAAATACTTGATCTTTCTGCATTACCGAATCATACTTAGGCCTATCTTCTACACATTTACATTCAACTTCATATAATAGGTCCATTAACTAAGCTCTATTAGAGTATTTTTTGTCACAGACATGTTAGCCTAAGTTGTAGTGCATATTTTTTACCTTAACTCAAAACATGCGATAAGTTTGATAAATACAAGTATTTAATGAACATTGTCTCATATTTCTTTTGTAGGCTCACAAAACAAATAAGTTCTTCCTATCCTTAATTTCATAGAATTAACCAACTATGCCATAACCATAGAGTTCTTAACCTCCCAAACTCCATATTTAGTTGATTTTTTGTCGGGTACAATAATGGAACCAATCAAATAACCTAGTTCACCTTTGCCATGTATCATTAATTTGACATATTGGCAGCCTTCCTAAAAATTCACACCATTAAATTTATGTTATGTGATTTGAGTGAGTATGTATTAATTATTGAGGAACTAGGATTATCTCTTTTGAAAGGCAGCAATTAAATCATCTAAGGAGCTAAATCTAACCTTAATTCTAAGGGTATCATCAGGTTTGTTTCTAGATTCTACTCGTGTTAGAATTAATGCGATCAATTTAGGACTTACTGAAGCTTTGATACCACGAATAAAATTTGAAGGAAACAACTCACAAAATAATTTTGTTCATTGCCATAAAATATATACAACCACAAAAGCATAGAGGGATAGAAGATAATATCCTTGATTTTGTATAACAAGATAAAGATCCACCTAACAACATGAATATATAATTTTATCTACTCTTGCTCGATTAGAGATAAAGACAACATCAAAGAAACTAGCCTTCCTTCTTATACTAAAGGACGTACTAAACATAAAATAGAAAAAGTAAAAGACATAATGAAATTGCAACAACTAAACACCAATTGATTCTTCTTCATGGTGGACATAAATAATGTCAAAGTAACGAGCTTTCATAACTGAATAAGAATTTAAGTTTAATTTAAATAACTTGTTGTTTCTTGATGTTAACCGAATCTTATGTTTCTTAATTGCATGTGAAACCCTAATCAAGTTAAAGTTAATCTAACTGGCAATAGTTTGCTTATGATTCAAATAGACTAATACATAAACTCGGCTTAATAATAACTATTTTCTATTCGTGCATTATCACTAAACCTAAAGTGATGGGAATTAGAGTCAAAAGTAAGTACAAGAGTAGGCCTATGATCAAAAGCTATGTTAGAACTGTAAATATACTAGTTTAATAACAAAGTTAAGGACTAAACAATTAATTAATTTGGTTTTGAGGATGTTGGGAGCTTCTTTGAATTATAAAGAGGCAAATCTCAAGAATTCATTCATAATTCATCATATGAATTTTGTGAAGAGTATAATTGTTTCAACTTTTAAAGATGATACTTCTAAAGTAGCGGTATTTTATGAGCAAAAGACTTTCACATCAAAGTTTTTTTATAGTTTCACATCATAATCAAAGTTTGTTATAGTTACTATATAAGGACAAAAGATTTATTTCTTGAATGCTTACAGATATTAGAAAATTCATAAGAAGATACATATGTTGATATCTTAGGAAACTTGATATTTTTTTCCGTCCTTTAGACTACTTGTTTTCTTGTTTGTTATTAGGGTTAGTCTATAAATAGTTGCATGCAAACTTATAGGGAAGATTATTGATTATTGAATTCTTAATACATTTCTTTTAATTGAGTTTGTCTCTTTCAAATTTGTTCTTATTTATCTTCCTCAATTGGGTTAAGCAAACCGTTTAATTTATATATATATATATATATATATCAGATGTTATACCCTAAGTATGTGAAGTTGCAACAATCCCGTTGTATGAACCATCCTTAAAAGCTAGCTTATACTTGCTATCATAAATCCAATCTACACAAGACGTACTTAAATAAACTACTTTAAGCATCTAGCTCCACACCTATGTTGATAATAAACCTATATTATAATTCCTCTATAGCGTGTATATAATAACTGTAAATTAATTCTTTAGCAATTAATCATAAATACCCAACTTAAAATTTACAAGATAAGTTTACAAGATATTTCACTTCTCAAATTATGTAAGAAACCATCGATTGGAACTATTGGTTGCCTAAGCTAGCCTAATTAGTTGTTTAAAAGATTGAAGAAAATCCAAAAAGAAGCATAAAGTCCACCCATATCTCCATCATCCTCATTCCCCAATTAATAAAATGGGTGACAAAGTTCAATTGACATATCCAGGTTACAGTTTTGGCAAATAATCAAAGTAGGAAAAAAGTGACTAAGTCTCATAAGGTGACATAATACTTGTTTAAAGAATGGAAGAGTAACACATAATCATGTGTACAAGTCTTAACCAATATGCTCTTTTATAAATTTAGACACTCAACTACATTCTAATTCTTTCAAGCAAAATTAGGAGTCATAAGAGTCGTAGAGACTTTTAGCATTAAATTAGGAATTATAGGGAATTAAGATTTGTAAAGGAAAATAAGTTATGGGAGCTAGTTATGCATGGAACTCAGATCAACCCATAACCTAACATCAGGCAATCACCACCACTCAACAGGAAGTCCACTACCAAGATTGGTTAACAACCATCCAGCTGCTATTAGTTGTTGTAGAGTCGTTCACTGGTGAGTGCTTTGATTTGGTCCAATTTGTATTAAATTCTTAACAATACTAAAAGATACATAAATTTATAAAACTTATTTTCTCTAGGTAATTTTGCATGTAGGATGTTAAAAAAAAAAAAAAACAAAACCATATTTTTGAAATTTGAAGTCTTCATGTGGATTCCTTAAACTAGCTTAGTATAGTGAATTTTGTACTGATTTTTAAAAATAGTAAATAATATTGTTTCAAGTTGATTTTTGGTTTCGAGATTCCTCATATGTTATTTTTAATTTATACGAAAATAATTTTTCATATACTATATGTTTAGTATTATTAAATTGATTTTAGCTAAATCTACTGTATTTTTCAATTTAACAAAGTAAATGGTTTTTCAAATCATTTCTTAATGAAACCACTTTGTAAAGACTTATGGAACTTAATTATATTATTAGAAGTATTTGGTTCTAATATTGTAATTAAATTTGATTATTCATATAGTTTAAGCTAATTTTGTCTAATTGTGGTTCAAAAAACAATATTTTGGAAAATACATGTAATGGGAAAATTTAAGCTTTGTAATCACCAAAGCTAAAACTATATATCTTTATGAGTTTATAGTATTTTTTATAAGGTTAATTAGATTAATTTACTCTATATTATATAAATATTCAGTATTTAACTATATTTTGAGTGAATTGATAAATAGTAAGTGAATCCATTATATGTGAGGTATTCATGAGGAATATCTACTAGGTAGCTTGAGTATGATTGGATTTAAGGAGTATGATTGGTGATAACACTCATTTAGCATATATATTTTAGTGTCATTTTATAAAGTTTTATTGATTGTATTTGCTACTTTTGAAGTAATTTAACCTTATTTGTGAATTATTTCATTTGTAAGATATTGAAGAGCTTTTGATGGATTTTTACAAGAAATTTGAAGAGGTTTTGGAGCCTTAATGAAGATTACATTATGTATTAAATTTAAAGAAAGAATTTTGGCTAAGAATTGAAGTTTAGTAAAAATCACGTTGAAGATCACCCCCGTGCTTTTAGCCATAATCTTGGAATGTAATCAAGCTACTAATAAGAGAATCTCCTATTTTTAGAAGTTTCCATTAACCCTAGTTTTAGAGTATAATAAATAAGGAGTCTAGGTTAAGTTTTAGAGAAGGCCCCTTTAGAAGAAGTGCATAGGGTAAAATAGAGCAACGAGTTTCTCCTTTCTTTTCTTCTCTTTTTTTCTTTATTTATTGTTATGTTTTGATTTAACTTCTTTGGAAATCAATTATTAAACCCTAGCATTCTGTGACAGTTATTTGTTATTCAACCATTGATATTACCTTTAAGATCTAATTACATTATGTTTGTTGTCTTTAATTCAATATAGCCAACTGTTGAATCAATGTATAAGTCTATTATAGAGTTTGCAAGATCTTACAGTAGATGGACTGATGTAATTAGAAGTAACTAATTAGGCTGAGGTTCGGTTATTTAGTCTTTCTAGATTAGGGAAACCTAATAATGGAATTCAAAATCTTCATGTGATTTTGAGATATTTTATTGTAGAAGTAATTTGGATAGAATACAGTCAAGGTCAAGAGCTAATTAAGAGACCCGAGTCTAGTTAGCTCATATTATAACTAGGTAGTAGATAATAGGTTTACTAAAGATTATGTCTTTTCTGATTTAATTAATTTTATTGTTTAATTTCTTTTCTTGTTCTTGTTTTCTTTATTCATTCTTGTTTGTTTCTGTTAATCTTAATTATTAATTAGGATCATTTTATTTTATTCACTTGTTCTTAATTGCTAACTTAGATAATTGGGAATTAGGGAATGTTACTAACAATCCAGTGTTTTCTCTAATTTAATGGTTCCTTAAGGGATCAGCAACTTAGACTCAAATCCATTTATTATATTATAACCTAATAGGTTCACTTGCTTACCCATCAAATGGTTTGTAAGTCTATCTTGAGCTAAAAATAAAGGAGATTTAGCAAAGTTATAATGTGTACGTTAAGTCAAAGGATAACTTAGAAGATAATTCAAAGAGTAAGTCGGAGGTTACGTAAGATAAGCTTTATACAAAAAACTTACTCAAAGACTGATTCAGAGAGTGTTGAATGTGACTATCAACTAGTGTGAATTTAGAGAGTACGTTAGAGAATATTCTACTAGGAATTGTAAAGACAACTTATCCTAGAAGATTACTCAAAGGGTAATTTAGAGGTTAAGTCAAAGGATACACAAAACTATAAGTTGAAGTAATTAGTTTGTACTTGACCCATGGTTGACTTTAGCTTTATATATATGTTTCTTAAGTATATTAGGTGAAGAGGAACCTTGCATGGAAGCATAGGTCTTATTTCACAACCAATAAGATAGTCTAGTAGTGACAGACCACCATGTACTAATTAGAAGTAATCAATTAGTATCTTTACCATTAATTACTTCCAAAGAGTATAAAAAGCATCAACTCTAGAACAAACTATAAAGTAGCATAGATTTTGTTCGTACATAATAAAATTTCATATCACATTATAAAATAGATGATATAGAACTTATTGAGTTATGGAGTCTTTCTAATAATATTACAAACCATTATAAATAAAATACTTAAACATATTAACTATAAATTTCATGATCCTTTCTCACCTTCCCCCAAAGCTCACTTCTATCTTTGTAAAGCTCAACAAAAGCTTAGACCTTCCTAGATACAACTAGTAAGGTTCCTACAAATGTTAAAGCTATAGGAGTGTAAGCTACAACTCGTTTAGTAAGAAATCCACTCATACTACCGTTCAAGCATAACAAGTAGGTTTTCAAGCATATGATATGCAATCAATTAAGCATATGAAGCAATACACGAAGCCAATCGGTATCCGACATGCAATCCAAGGTTTATTCCCCCCTCCCCTGACCTTAGGTTAAGGATTAGCAATTCCACCAGTACCTAAGCATCTAAATTTAGCAAATAAAGTCTCTTAGCATAACATCCTTAGGCACCACAACAAAATAGCTACAAAATCTCAATTCTCGGCTGAACCAATACCCATGTTAGCATAATGACCAATAGATGATACCATTTGATTGGTCTTAGGAGAACCAAATGAGTAACATTCTCCCTATCCTCATAAGAAAACTAAACTCTTGGTTATCTAGGAGAACCAATAAAATTTTCAACCTAGAATCCACTATAATACCTAGGAAGAAGGATCTTTTGGTTAGCCAAAGGAACGAAACGAAATGTTTACAAAGACCATTAAAATAAGTCACAAGAGAAGGATCTCTTGATCAATCCTAAGAAGGCTTAAACAAAATTAAGAAATGAGTGCATTCCCTAACCACCAATGACTAGGGACTGATCAGCCTCTAAATGTATGTGACCCAAAACAAAAGAATGAATATAGCCCCATCTAGTATACGACCATCCTCAAAGTCACTTAGTGTGTAAAAGACGAGAAAGATTCTCACCTTTCCATTCCTTATGTAGTAGTGATGGTAGAAATTGGTTTATGCAATATGCTATGCATGACCATTTTTACATTAAAGTTTCAATATGCTTATGCTTGATTAATAATTGATCAACCATATATTAAACACTTACATATAGATACATCGCATCATAATTATCAACTATATTATGTGGAATATCTTATAATATTTTTGCAAGCAATTCACACAATCAAGCACAAGTACTTTTCCAATACCCCACACACAAACCAGTTGATATATATATTTAAAGTGCCACTAACTACAAATATAAGTAAGTGATACTCATCGTGGATATTCACTTAGCCATTACTATTACTCATTGTAATAGTCTTTGGGTAGCTCAAACTCAAAGTCACCTAAAAGAATACAATAAGAAGTAAATACTGGATATACATATATAAGATTTCTTTATTGGTTATAGTCTTATAGTTTTATGAAGTCTTTTAGTTAATTAGAGTTATGTCTAAATCATCTTTATCGTTTCATGTCCATAGTCCTTATGTTTAAGTTTCTAATCCTCATAGTAGGTCCAATCGTTAGAGTCCAAATAGTTTGGGTAAAGAATATGTCTATGCATCCAATAAGTCCAATATGTCCAAATATGTTCCAAGACATGTATATGTCATAAAGATTTGAGCATGAAACTTTGGCATCATCTTTTAGGCATGGATTTGTCCACTTGTTTACTTTAAGTTTCTTATCAAGTTATTTTAAAAAAAGGAACATAATCTTTTAGTCTTGATACTTTGGAAATGTATACAAATTGAATCCAAAAATGAAATAAAGAATGTTTTGATAAAGATAAAGGTTTCCTTTTGTAGAAAACATATCCTATGATCCTTTAGAAACTTTTACACATAGAAAGGGTTTTCAAAAGAGATTTTGGCAAAGATATTGGTTTTTAGGGTTTTCTTTCAAAAACATACTTTAGTTAAAATTTTGCTTATCATAAACTTAGTTTTGAAAAATAGTTGATAGGATAAGTTTGAAACTTAGATAAAGTAGAGAAGTAAGTGAAAAGCTTTCAGTTGGTTTGAAAAGGAACTTTAGAGGAAATTGTAGAGATGAAATCATTCTTGGAAAAACATGAAATTTTCATAAAATAGCTTTACTAAAAGTACTTTTTGATTCATTTAGGAATCTTTAAAAACTTTTTGACAATAAGAGTTTAGAAGTGTCTTTTGACTTGAAAAGAAAAAAGACTTTATGGAATTAAAGATAAGTTGTTAGTAAGTATCGCTCACTTTTTAGTTGAGAGTTACTTTTGAAAACTCAAAAACAACATACTACGCTTTTAATGTTGGCATTAGAAGTTAGGTGGGAGAAGTGGAATGTTGGTTGGTTTGTGGAATGAAGACAAGAGGAAAGAGATGGATGTAGTGGACTGTTTTATACCAAAAGTGGTAAAGTTTTCCTATTTATAGAAGTTACGATATTATTTGAATATTAGATGGAAGTAACTTAAAGAAATTAGACTCTTAAGAATAAGGACACATGTCTTGCTTATGTCCTTTTTATGCTTATTCATGTAGATGAATTTACAAGATATTAATGGAAGTAGATGAGTTAGATGAAAATGACATAAGGAAGTCCATTTAGAATTCCCTTCTTCATGCCACATGCCACTTATAGTAGATAGGGTTCTTCCACTTGTTTTCAAAGTTGTTCATTACATGTCGAAAAAAATATTGAGATATGATTTTAGAGTGATTATCTCTTTATGATATTGACCTAAATAATTAGTTGTTAGCTAATCTAAGATTAAAGTGGTCATATGATGGGTCTTTGGTCATATGTCCTAAATACTAAGGTTAATCAACTTTGACTCTTGATTCTTTACCTATCTAAGGAGCTTCTAAAATAAATCTAGGAGGTATTCTAATAAGATCTTATCCCCTCTTTAGATAACCATAAAACAATAATAAGATGATAGATTACTTAGGAAAACAAAACTCTTCTTTGACTAGGTTTCATCTTTAGGTCACTTTCATGCTTATGTGTAAATAAGTTGGCAAGTAGATGATGAAAGTGATACTTAGATGACATGTATAGATAAGTTGGTAGATAGATGATGAAAGTGACATTTAGATGAAAAATGGATGTCTTTTTCTTGGTAATTCCTTACACCACTTGTCTCTTGCATCCATCCATTTCCATTTTCAATTATTTGATAGATTTTTATCCTTATCTTAGATGAATTAGCATGATCATGTTAGGTTTATGGTATATTTTGAATAGTTACAATAAGCTTTTAGGTCTAAATTTTTATTAAAGTCTTTGATTTATAGAAGTCCTATTTTAAGTCTACATGAGTTAATATTTAATAATACTTATAAAGTTTATAAGTGATCTAAACTATATCTCTCAAATCTCTCTTAACAATTTTAGTATATCTTGAACATATCTTTAAATTATATCCTAGCAATTATGAGCTTATATCAAAATTTTTAGGGGTTTACATCTTGAGCTATCGGCAAGCCCTAGTAAGTGGATACTTGTATAATTAAAGTAAATTTTTGTCTACTCATCATGATGTGATTTTTCTTATTTTACTATCACCATCTTAGCCGAGCTTAGTAGCAAGTTTTGGTTATGTTCAATGATGGGTTAAGCAATGGTTCCATTTGTATATGTAATGTTGGCAAAAACATGTTCTAACATTAGAATTGCTTATCATGACTATATTGTTTATTGATTGCATGATGCTTGCTAGCACATGATTAGACTTGGGAAAGAAGTTAGGGACTACCCTAACCTCCTAAGCTATTCACTTAAATGAACTTGATAATAAGTGTAGACACCCTATTTTTGTCAATTTTTTTTTCTTTTTTCAATTGACCTAGGTTAGTGAATAAAAAGAAAAAAAATAGAAAAAAAAATAAAAAAATAGAAAAATGAAAGTTAAAAATTAAAAAATAAAAGAAAATAAAAAAAATTATTAAGCTAGGTCATAGAAAGTTGAGCCAAGAGTCAAGTCGTATCAAGTTGGGTTAAGTTGAGATGTCGAATCAGTTATTGAGATGGGCTGAATCCATTAATTTTAGGTTAAACCAATTTAAGGGCTCAACATCAGGATTTATTGGATTGGGCCAAGCCTTAAAAGAAAAGCCTGAACTAGCTTAGGTTTTTAGAAGCTAGGGTGAATCTAGGTTAAATCGCAAATGAATCTTTCGTATCTTTGATTCGAAAGATTCAATTTTGGAGCTTATAAATATCATGTCTGTCAAAGATTTAAAGAGGGCTTTTCTTTTTAAATCGCATACACCCAGTAAAACAATACATACACCCCTTCACTCGCCTTCACGCTCCCTCACGTGTCACTACTAGTACCTCATACACCAACACCAACACCTCACATGCCACCATCGTGCACCACTATAATAGTATACACCAACACACCTACATATGTGCCACCATCACACTCCACATGTCGCCCAAGCCACGCATCACCATCACACCACTGCTGCTGCTTAAGCTACCATAGCTATCGCCTAGTTCACCGCTACTATCGCCCACAATGCCCACACCTCGCCCGAGCTACCACCCACCGCACACCTAGAGCCACCACCCAATGTTGCCCACGCCTCGCTCGAGCTACCACCCACAATACGCCCAAATCCACGCGCTAGGATCACCCCATATCGCTCGAGTTACTGCCTATAGCACGTTCACAGTATCGCCAATACTATTGCCTATTACGCCTAAGTCCACATCCGCATCGCCCTCACTTACCCATCGTTGTTGCCCACACTCTCCTAGGCTCTCGCCCAATCCCCGCCTAGGCGTTGCCTAGATCCACGCCCGCTCCCGCCTAAGCATCACTTAGTTCTCGCCCATACACACCTAACATTGCCTAACACTAACGCAACCTGACTTAGGTGAATTTTTTATAAGTTTTTTTATTATTTTATTTTAGATTATTGTTTTTTTATTAATTAGCCATGTTTTTCTATTTATTTTATTATTTTTCCTTATTAATTAATTAATTTTTTGTTTAAGTACTAGTTTTTTTTTTTCAAATTAATTATTTTCTTGCAAATTTTTAAATAAATTAGGTTTTTTTTAAAAAAAAAATAATTTTTCTAATAAAAAATACATGTTTTGACACTTAGTGATTTTTGAAAAAATAAAAAAATCTACAGTCATTTAGTTAAGGTTTTTATTTAATTCGAAAAAATTATATTTTTTTTAGGTTTTTTTTCTTAAAATAATAAATTGATAGAAACGTAAACTTGGCTCGGTTTTCAATATAAAAATAACCTATTAACTAAAAATTTTATAAAAAAGAACTACAGTCGATTTGATCTCGATTAACAAGTACGTAGGCACCTTCAAAGTCATCGTTAAAAAATAAAATTTTTTCCCCTTTCTAGAAATTCGTAATAAAAAAATCACTTTTTGTCACTTTTGTCCATTTAGGTATATTTTAATATTTTTAGAAAAATAAAAAAATAAAGCCCATCAACTTCTTTTTATTTTCACATGATAACTTAGTCTTAATAGGTTAGCCCATAAACCTAGTTTTCTAATTCAATTTTCTAAAAATTAAATTTTTTAAAATATCCGCAGACTAGTGATCAAATTAGATTTTTTCCACTCGAAAGCCCTAATTTTATTTTTACTGGTTGGCATCTCCATTTAAAAAAAAAAAAACAACATTTTCTTTTCCTTAGTTTAATGTCAAATAATTTATATTAAGCAAGCTAGGCATAATATAAGTTAAATTAAGGAAACTAAAATAGGGCTCGATAGAATTGGCAACTCTACTAGGGATGCTAGTAGGCCAACCATGCGAAAATAAAAATTATTAATGGGCTTTCATGTTATTATTTTATTTATTTATTTTTGTATTATAATTGTACTAATGAGTTTTTAGTGATGTAGGCCCTAAGAAAAAAGAAGCTCGACCTAATGGACCTTCTTGGGGGAATTAAGGGGAGTTCTTTTATTTTATGTAATCATTTACATGATTAGATATGATCGAACTTAGGCTACCTTAGAAACCTAGGACGACCTACCATTGTATAACCCTTAGGTCGTTGGGGTTGTTACCCTCGCTTAGTGGTGATAGGCAAGCCTACTTAGGCTTCGATATAGCTCACCAAGCTTCTCATTATAAAGCCTTAAAACCATAGAGCCTGGGACCCGTAGGCCCTACCCCCTTGCATCATTTTTTTTAAATAGGGGTAGTTTTTTTTTTTTAATTATAAGAAAAGTTTGATTTAATTTGCGGTCAATTCATCACCTATTTTCAATTAAAAAAAAAATTTGGCCCTTATATATAAGTATATACGAGCTTCATTTTTATTAAATCATATTTTGAATATTCTTATATATGGGGGTGCTTTTGATCATGGATTTATCATAATTCCTATAATTTATTAAATTACTGACTCCTATTGCATTGCATGCATGTGCAACATATTGCATTTCTATATTTAATTACATTCATTTTTTTGTGAATATTTTATTTTAATGTTATATGCGTCTCATTTTCTTTATTGCCCATAGTTAGTGAAAGGCTGTGCAATTTCTAAGGAAATCTTTGAAAGAGCTACGAAATTATTAACATCAGATCCAACTTTATTTTGAATTTAGGGTCCTTGTTGTAAATAGTCATTGCATTTATATATATATATATATATATATATATATATATCTTTTGTAATATGGATATGAAGAGTCAAGGTAGTATCAATCCGGAACCTATCAACCCAAAGCCCGTCTATGAAGTCCAATTAGATAAGTACTTCTTCCTCGAAGCCATCCTAAAAAATTGGTTGAACCAGCTTCTACCTACTAAGCAAAATCACGTTGTCAAGAAGATTGAGCCGATCATATCCCTCATGTAGGTCTAGCTCCATTAGCCTCTAATCCAGGCCCTTATCCATTAGTAGGATCCAGAATCTACAACTTTCAACTTCGACCCACATGTATTGATACCCACGATAAAAGAATACTCGTAGTTACTTAGTACCCTACCCCTAGAAGCAGGCATAGCGATCCCTGATCTTAGAGTCCAACCTGAGAAAATCTTCATGACGTTATTAGGGGTCAAGAAGTTAGCCTTAGCCCTATTCTTATCTTTAAAGGGCTAAAATTGTCTCAATATCCTAAGATTAGTATATCGCCAAATCTTCTACGAAGGATATGAATCATAGGCCGAAAAGAGGGTCATCGCCTTTATTGTAATAGTGTTTAGAATAGTGTTGTTTCCCTTTAGATATGGTTAGGTCCACTACAAGGTTACCAAGCTAGTGACTCAATTCCTAGCTGGTAAATCTTATATATCGGTGCCATTGGCAAAATAGTTCAGGACGCTTACCCACCTGAAGAAGCAGAGGCATGGTTATTTCATAGCTAACCCTACAATCCTTACCATATAGTTTCTCAGTCGCACACAAGGGTATGGAGGAAATCTTCTTAGAGAGTCCTTAATAGAGAATATGGACCTAATTGACAAGTTTGCCTGCCACCTCAAGGTACCTAATGAAGGTCAGTTTAAGGGATGGGGCTCAGTTATCAGCAAAATGCAGCCCGCATACTTTATGTGGATAGCTAGATGGAGCCGTTGCACTCAAGCCATCTTGGGATGCACAGATTATGCAAAAGTTCCCTTTATTAGTATTACGGGCTATACCGGATATTTCTCGGCTTGTATCACCAAACAGTTGGGCCTACTGCGAGAGATAGCTTATAGAGATTCCTTGGGGATCGTCATAATGAATTATCAAGATCCTTGTTTATCTATAACTACTCTAATCTAACTATTAGCAGAACTCGTGAAGCTGTGGGAACAAAGAAGAGTTATGAAGATAGTCAATGTAGGAACTTTGAGGGGCAATGTCAGAGAATACCGAGCCACCAATCAGTTCATTTATGATTAGTTAGAGAAAACATGAAATATACGATATGAAGCTCTAGATGCATTTAGACACGAGCCAGATCCAGCATGTCTTTCACCTACTAAGCGAGCTTACTAAGACACCATACGGGCCAGAGTTGAAGCCTAATTCTAGGAAAGTAATAGGATTATTGAAGAGCTAAGGTTGGAAAATGAGAGAGTGCTAGAGGAAAATCAATTCTTGAGGAGTAAGATTCGAGAAAGGGATGTTACGATATGAAGACTTATGAAGGAAGTTGATGAAGCTCATCTTAATTAGATCTGTCGGCTCTTGTAGATATAAGATTTAAGTTTTTTTTTTTTTTTTTGAAAGATTAGTTAGGAGTTTTTCTTTTCCTTTCATTTAGTCCACCGTATAAGTTAGATCTTATGATTAATAAATTTGCCGCTTTAGTAAATAAAATTTTCATTAATTGCGCAATCTCTTGCTCATTATTGTTATTTATTTGTTTGTTTATTTGATTTAAAAAAAAAGAAAAAAATACTCTTTAATCCATTAAAAAGTCTAAACTTGGGTTTTTACATAGGATTTCAAAGATAACGTCCAAGCAAGCAAACTCAACTAGGAGCCTAATATTCACTCGTTCTAAGGCAATGATGTTGACTTAGGGTACTGGAAATGTCAGTCAAACTAAGCCCGACCTAAGGGTAACAACTCTAGAAGAAAACATGAACATGATGGCCAAACAGATTCAAGCTCTCACTCAAGCTATTGGAATCCTTAACAATAGATAAGGATCTTAAGCTAACCCAAGCCAAAATGTAGAAACGACCCCTCCCCCTGAACTAGAAGATGAAGAATCACCCCCTAATGTTGAGGTATGGAGGAAAGAGATCGAAGAGAAACACCACGAGATGGAAAGAAAGGTCATGCAGAAGTTAACTGAGAAGATGAAAACCCCATAAATGGTAAATGGGTTTAAGCAAATGGGAATGATTGGCTTACCGAACTATGAAGCCAATGACTTCCCAAAAAGATTTAAGGTGCCGAAATTTGAGAAATATGATGGGACTAGCTGCCCGAAACTCCACATTAGGTTGTACATCAGGAAAATAGGGAAATACGCGAAGTATGACAAGGTAATGGTCTAGACTTTTTAGGACAGCTTGACCAGGCCCGCTTTAACCCGGTACGCCTAGTTGAACCTGAATGAAATTGATACATAGGATAGGTTAGCATAGACTTTCTATAACCAATATAAATTCAACATTGAAGTGGCCCCATTTATGTGGGATCTAAACAATCTACGAAAGAAGACCAATGAGAATTTTAAAGAATATGCCCAAAGATGGAGGGGCATGGCCGCTAAGGTGACTCTATCCTTAACTGAAAAGGATTCGACCTTCGCTTTCATTAATACTCTTGGAAGTCCGTATTACCAACACTTAATTGGGCATCCTGCCTCTAATTTTGCAGAAAATGTAGCCTTAGGAAGCCGAATTGAGGAAGCCATTGCTATTAGGAGGCTCCCTAATCTTGAAACAATGGAAAAGAAGATACCTCCCTCAAGATTTTCCAACAAAGCTAAGGAAACCACTATCAGCGTTGTTAATCCCAGTAACCTTATCAAACCCACTGCCCCAGTAGCTGTGACTGGAGGATCTAACCCCCCGCCGAGTCCAAAGCAGAACAAACGCCCATAGAGAAGACAGTTCACGCATATTCCCATTCTTCTAAGTTAAGTTCTCACACGATTAAGGCAGGAGAACCTCTTGACATTTGAAATACCTAGAGAAGGGCAAAGACTAAGGGATTATAACCCGGAACTTAGATGTGATTATCATCTGGGGCATGTAAGGCATTCTACGGACTAATGTTGGAGACCCAGACATAAAATCGAGGATCTTATTGATGCCAACTTGGTTCAATTAGATTTTATCTAGATTCTTACTCCTAACGTAGCTGATAACCCTCTGTCGAATCATAGACACTTGATCAATATGATCGTTGTTGAAGCATCTAAACTAGAAATCGACCTAGACAGTCTCCCCATCACTATTGAAAACCTTAAGTATATGTAACTGCAAAAGTTGACCTCGAACCTTATTAAAACCCTAAGATAACAATCTAAGATTTAATCGCGTAAAAAACTTTTACACCCTAAATATATATAAACACTAGAGATTGCACTCGAAAGTGATAAAATCCTAAAACTATAACTTTCAGGATATAAAAGCACTAATTCACCATAATTTACCCTAAAACCCTAATTGATAATATAACCTTCAAATCATTATTAAAAGATTAAAAATAACTTTCAATCATTCATAAATACATATAATACTAAAGTAATCCCTTAGAAACTAAAATATTGCATTATAGATCACATCCATCTCCTAAGTATATAACTAGGTTAGTATTATAAAGAGTTAAGTGTTTAGATGATGCTTTAGTAGATATTAGTACCCTAAACGACATATTTCATAATAGTTACACTAAGTACCATACTAAATAATGTATGTAGGATATAAATACTTAGAGGAAGATTTCATTAACCATTCTTACTAATCATTTCAATAAACTCCACTTTTCTCTTTAATTCCTTAATTTTTCTTCTAAATTTTCCTTAATTATCCCATTATGTACACACAAATTTCACTTAATTTCAAAGAGTTAACCAAGTCAAAGGTTGACTACGTCAACATGTTGATAAAGTCAACAAAATGTCATTATCATATAGAAATTTCTCCCATTTTCTTTAACTTTCTATACCTTTACACATGTCATCTTATCCCATTTTGCTTCTTGTTGCCATCCACTCTTCTCCCTCTTCTAGACTTCAATTTTCTTAATTATAAAAACACAATTGAAGATACAAAACACTCTTTTCCTCCATTTCCAAAATCGTGAGCTCTTTATTTTTTCTTATCCCCTTTAACTTTTCCAATTTCACTTTCACGACTCTACTTACCAACACAAACCAATAACACATATATACTTGCTTTCCTTTTTCATATAACAAGCAAGAGAAAGGTATGTTGTTGTGTAATTTCTTAACTTATTTAGTAGTTAGATGAAAAGGCTAAATTAGTGTAGTAAGCTTATGTGATATGTCCATATGTGTTGTTGGTAGTAGAAAACCCCATATTTATGTTTAGAGTATAGAAATACTTAGTTATACATGTAGAAATACCCATATACATATATCAAGTGAGTATATATGGAGTGTACATATTTGGGTTTCCCATAGTATAAGTGTATAAATCCTTAGCTAAATGGAAAGAAGAACACATATACATATACTTAAGCATGGGAATACAAGAATATACTTAAGGGATACATGTATGGGTACTCTTGTACATAAATACACATTATGTACCTAACCTAAAAAAAGGTATATACTAACTATACATACACATACCTTGCTAAATAAACTCTTAAAGTACAAAAATATGGGTTTTGGTGAAGTTTTCTTAAGAGGGTATATAAGGCATATGAAAATGCATATAAAAATACGTATGTCATCTTATGTGTATATGAGTATATGTATTAGTATACGTATAAGTACACAAGTATACATGTTAGTATATTAGAAATATAAGTATAAATATAACACATGTACAAAGTATATAAATACATAAGGATAAGTATACATATGTAATGGATGATGTAAGCAATTACCTAATCAAATGATGACATAAGCCATGACATAAGCCATAACATAAGCAAATGATGACATAAGCCATAACATAAGTGATGACATAAGCCTCTAAAATAATAAACCATAAGATCATCTAAGTATAAAAATTAATGGCTAATGAAATCATTAGCCAATGAAATCATTAACTATTAAAGTAGAACATAAAACCATCCAATAGGAATAAATAAGCTTCAATAGTTAGAATTTCAATAAATTTAGTCTATATAGTAAAACACGGGTCTTAACATCCAAAACAGACATCACCGTAAGAACGTGCATTCGAAAACAATGAAAAACGACTATAAATTCGTAAATATTGGAAATAGAATGAAAAAGTTACATACGATTGGTGATAAAGTCTAATCGGATAAAACTGATAGTAATCTAAGTAGAATTAGGTAGATAGATATCTAGAACCGTTAGTTGATTCAATTACTTATTATCCCTATTATCTCGTAATGATTAGGTGATCCCGATGAGGATGAGGATCTTCCGATCAATTATTACGATTAAAACAAGTCGTCATAGTCAAGTGAGTACTCCCGATGACTCTATACTTATTTTGTGTTTGTAGTTATTGCACTTAAGTTAAAAAGTAATAACTTGATGTGTGAGGATTCGGGATATGCATGTGCTTGATACTAATTACTTACTATGAAAAATATTGTTTAATACAATAATTGAGGATTTAATTGTATGATTGATTGTTTGATTGTTACATGATTTGGATAATTTGCCGATATTGATTGATCGCCTCATAATTTGACTTAATTATATCTGGGTTATCTTAAATAAAAAGGGGCATGCATTATCCATGCATTACATTACTTATTCTGGCCGTCACTTCACGCAGAGATAAAGAGAGGCCTTACGGCGGTTGTTTATATATATATTAAAGTGTTTCTATACAATACACTCGTACAACATGACCTTACCTGAACTTACGGGCTACTAGGCAATGGAGATGCCAACCGTATGGCTGAGGGTCGAGTTTAGAGATCTCTACTGTAAGGTGTAAATCTGGACTGTGGGAGCCGCCTCACCACTAGACTTAGGATTTTATGGACTATTAGATTTCTTAGAAATGGAAATGTATTTTGCAAAATACAAAATTCAAGTTATGGGTGAAAACCTAAGTATTAGAGTCCAATCATGATTGGTGCCGATGTATCTCTAACCCTTATTTCTGAAGGCATTAAAATCCGATATTATATGTAGCATGGTCAACTACATATATCGTTTGGCATATTGCATGTGCATGCATTCATATGATTGTAATAATTTGATTGATAACTTGCTTGCTAGTATAGTACGAGGGATAGCTCACCAAGCTTTTGTAGCTTATTCCTCAATAGTCTTTCTTTTGTAAGTTTATTTATGATGGGATTGAGATAAGCCTTGAGTGCTAAGTGCGAGATGAAGATATGTATACTAGTGTTAGAATTAGCTGAGATCTTTATAGGTGATACATAAACATCCTTTGTAGAAAATATTTATATGTTAGAATTTAATAAAATTTAATTTTTTCGGTAGTTTTATAATATTGGTATATCTTGTCTTATCATTTGGAATGGGATACTGATTCTCTTTGGTTTTGAGAAATTGTGGGATATCAAACATCCATAGTTATTTATATTTATATGTTATGTTATGTTACAATAAATTAATTACTTGAAAATCAATAATCTTAGTGATGTATCATATATAGTCTTACAATCTCTAACTTGCAAGGCGGTTTTCATATTATGGGTGCACACATGTTATGGAAATTTTAGATAATCCTACTAGACTCCCCTATAGGGTCCTGATAGTGATAACTATAAACCCTTGAATAAATCAATTTTGCTTAGACATTTAAGCTAATTAAAGAACCTAGTAAAGACCAAGTGTATGGGGATGGAAGCATCGGTCGAAATAGTGATCAAAGTATGGCTTAAAAGCTTGCTAGCTTTGTTGTAGGAAAGAATACAGGATGGTAGCCAAAGGTGAATTAGGGACATTAGTGTCATTATCACAATATTCAAACAAGAACGTGAAATAAGAGAACAAATCCACTTAAAAGGAATTAGTAAAGCATAAGAGAAGTAAAGAACATTGGAGAGGATATTGTAGAAGATGAAGTAGAGGATGTTCAAAGTCAATCATATTAAGTTCATAATATAGAAATTAAAGTAGAAGGTAAGATAAAATCAATCATGAAAAACATTCAAATGTAGAAGTTAAAGCAAAGAGTCTCTCAAAGATAAGGAAGCTAGTATAAAAAGATTTACCTTAATAATAGTTGATGATTATGGTATGATATGAGAATCAGAGTTATACAATAGAAGCATAGTGGTAAGTTTGGAAATTTTTATGTTCTAAAGTGTGGAAGTTTTGATGGCGAAACATTTTATAAATGGAGTAAAATGTGAGACTTTGGTCTTCAAGCAACTAACTCATGCTCGAAGCAATGTTTTATTAGATAAAACTAACAACTATCCTAAACCAATAAACTTTACATTTGTATTAAACTATAATTACTAACTGACCTAAGTATGCTACTTGGGAATTCTAACTTTGTGAAAAGATATAATTATGAACTAAGGGTTGAAATGTCTAATGCCATAGTGGTTATGTCATTCCAACAATTTGCATTATAAGGGAGCTATTAATCGACTATTAAACTAAGCCATAGAACTTGAAAATTTCTAATCCATATTAGCCATTCATGAAATTAATTAAAATACATGAGCAAATTACATTATCCTAATCTACTCAATGTTCCTAAAGCAAAACATAAGCCCTATGAACAAAATCAATAACCCACAACATACAAACACGAATGGAAACAAC